>CM032352.1:740360-1087860 GCA_019023105.1 Diglossa brunneiventris
TTTTCCTCTGGGGTGCAGAACCAAATGGATGCTAATGAATGGATATTTATTGTTGTTATATTGTATTTTGTGCTCTAAGTGTGCTTACAGAAAATCTTGTACCAGCTCTTTCCAGTGGGGCCAGAAACAAAAGCAGGACAGTGAGATGGAAAAACTCTTGATTCAATGGGATTTAAATATCTAATATGAATATATAACAATAGTAATAATAGTAGTAGTAGCAGTAGTAGAAAATTTGTTTGTTTGTTTTAGTGTCAAATATTTAAACTGGAAAATTAAGTTCCTAAATGCCCAAGTCAGCCTCATTCTGATTTTTCAGATATATCCAGAAATACTGGGAAAAGGATTTGACCAGAATTTTACAGGTCACAGAACTCCTCATCTCGGAGTATAAAGGAATTGTAATTAAATGGATTTGTTCAGTTCCAAGGTGTTTCTGAGGAATGTGGCCCTTGGGGTGGTTTCCTTCTCCTTGTTCAGGATATTCCCAACAGGATGAGCTCGGAGGTCTTTCCCAGCCTGAAGAATTCCATAATTCTGTGATTCTCTTCACTGAATTGATGCTGGTAATGTTGGAATTCTGTCAAATGCCCTGGGGAAAGCTGGATTGCTCTGTGTGGTGTTGGAATAACAGGGAAATGCCTCAAGGTGGGTGTTTGTGACACCAGAACCACTTAACCCGTGTTGATTTTGTGAGATCAATTCAGTATCAGCTCCCAGCCCGGGAGGGCAGGATGAGGGGGCAGGTTTTGTGTCCTGGGATTGAGCTTGTGAGAAACAAGGTTCACTCCTTAAAAATTTTAAAAGTTTAATAAGGGATAGAAGGGACTTTACAGCACTGGGAGCTTGGCAGAGGCACATCAGTTAGTTTAAAGTAATTTCCTTACACACTTTTTCATTGCGTTGGTCAAATGCATGTTCATGAGGATTATGCATATTCAAACATCCTTTGAGTGTGCACGTTCTGGGAATTCTTTTGCTTGGTCTGACTCTTGGCCCATCTTCTTAAAGTGCTGCAGGTGAAAATTTATCTGTTTTATGTTCTCTCAAGCCGCTGTTCTGTGGTTTGACAGTTCTCGATAACCAAAGGTCAGTGGTAAATCCTTCCTTGCATTCTTGTTTTTTTTTCTTTTCAATGTTATCTTACACAGACAAGATTCTCCACAAGTCATGAAATCCACATTAGCTACTTCCCAAATTATCTGAGTTATTGTCACCATTGGCAGTGAGTTACACAAATAAAAGCATTTAACATCACAAGCACAACACATAGTCTCTATTTGAATATTTAGCCAAAGCCTAAATGTGGAGGTTTTTGGGGTTTTTTTGTCAGGATTAGGATTAAATATATGAAATGGTATTTTTGTTTGGATTTAGATGTTTATTAGTTTTTATCTATATTATAGTTTTATAAACTGTGAGTTTTATAGTACTTTATTTTAGTAAACTAAAAATGGAATTATATGCCTATAAGATTTTCTAAGGATAAACTGTCTAATTAAGAAATGACACTTAAATTATTTTTTAACTTTTAACTAATTGTGGTCCGCAATGCGGACTTTTTAATGTCATTACTTTTAAAATTAATTTTAATTCATTATTTTATTAATTTAAAATATTAAATTTATTTAAATTAATTATTTTATTTTATTTCTTTTTATTTTACTACTTTTTATTTTATTACTTTTTTGTTTCATTAAATACCACCCAAACCCATAGAGAAGAAGGTGAAGAAGAAGGACAAGTCTCTGCTCTAAAACTTCTATCTTGTTTTATACATATTATTATATTCTAAAAGTTTAAACTCTAATTTTCTACTATGTGATATTACACTTCTATTTAAAACTACACACTTATAATCTTAATTCTGTCATTCAATTTTGGAAGCTTTCTCCACGGCCCCAGGTGAGATGTAGTGTTTCTTTGGGGTCAGTGCCTGTCAGCACAGAAAGTCTGAAATTCTCAGCAAGCAAGGTTCCAACATCTATACTGTAATATATATTTGTCACACTGAAATAGGCAAGCTACACATTATTATATATATTAATATATTATATATATATTAATATAATTATAAATATTAAAGCAGTTCAAAGTGATCACAAACTGTACTGTATCAAAATTGTTGTTATATTATAATTAATATATAAATAATATCATTATTACTCTTATAAATCCGAATTTGCAAAAGCCAATAATGATAGAGAAAGCCAACAGCTCCAGAGTTACTCAGCACGAGCTGAGGGACTCCAGCAGATTTTCCATGGTTGGTCCCAGGGCTGGGACTTTCCCATGACTTCTGCCTTTGGAATGGATCCTGGGATTGGCCTGAATTATTGTTGGAGTTTATTTATTTAGAGTTTATTAGAGTTTATTTATTTACTATTCAGGATTTGTTTATAATTTTTAGGTTTTATTTATTATTAGGTTTTGTTTGTTTATTTATAATGTATTAGGTTTTATTTGTTATTGGGTTTTGTATTTATAACTGATTAGGCTTGATTTATTTATTATTAGGATTTATTTATTTAATTGTAATTGATTAGGTTTTACTTTTTATTATTTGGGAGGTTATTTATTTAATTGATTAGTTTTATTTCTTTATTATTAGGTTTTATGTGTTTATTTTTTAATAATTGATTAGGACTTGCTTACTTATTAGAAATTGATTGATTTATAACTTACTAGGATTTCTTTATTATCAGGCTTTACTTATTTAGAATTTATTTGGTTTCATTTATTATTAAGTTTTATTTATCTAGAATTGATTAGCATTTGTTTATTTCTTTATTAGTTTTATTTGCTTATAATTGGTTTGGTTCTATTTATTTATTATTAGGTTTACTTATTTCAAATTGATTAGGTTTTATTTATTGTTAGTTTTTAAAATTTGTTTCATTAGAATTGAATGGGGTTTGTTTGTTTATTATTTTGTTTTATTTTTTTATAATTGATTAGGTTTTATTTCTTTATTATTAGGTTTCATTTGTTTATTTAGAATTTATTAGGTTTTGTTTTATATATCAATAATTTTATTTATTTAGAATTGACTAGGTTTTATTTTTCTATTTTTACAGTTTTTTATTAGTTCAGAGCCGTATCCTTGATGGGGAGTCCCAGGTGAGAAATAGACAAATTTAAAAATACATAAACAAATAGACAAATAATGGGTAAATAGATAATTAATAGATAATTAGATAATTAATAGATAAATCAAATTGTATTAGAGAGCTCAGTGGGTGGTGAATCCATCTGGGATTTGGGTGGTGAATCCAGGTGGGGTTTGGGGGGTGAATCCATCTGGGGTTTGGATGGTGAATCCATCTGGGGTTTGGATGGTGAATCCAGGTGGGGTGTCCAGGGTGGTGAATCCAGGTGGGATTTGGGTGGTGAATCCAGGTGGGATTTGGGTGGTGAATCCATCTGGGATTTGGGTGGTGAATCCAGGTGGGATTTGGGTGGTGAATCCAGGTGGGATTTGGGTGGCTGTTTTTTCAGTGAACCATCCCAGCACCACAGTAAGTGCAAAATTCCTGTAGTTGGTGGTTAGACCTCAATAAAAGCAACACATGATGTGGTTAATGTGGCAGAGAACCAAAGAAACTGGGCTGGACCAGGATTTTTTTATGGGGACTCTTGGAAAACCATTTTTAACTTTTAAATTTTTTATTTTAAAAAATAATTTTTAATTGTAAAAATTAAATTAGTTCTATTGTTATTGTTATTGGTTTTCTCTTTCCTGCAGTTCCTGGGAGAAGTCCCAGAAATCCCATCGTGAGTACCAAATCCAGCCCTGTTGCCTTGGGGATGCCTTTGCCCTGAGGCAGCAAAAACAAAACATTTCCTCAACAAAAAGGTGTCAGTGGCAGCTCTGCTTGGCTTTAGGAGATTTATTTCCCTTCCCTTCAGGGTGCATTCATCTCCATCCAGGTATTTTTGTGAAAGGTGAGGGGGTTCCAGGCACACCTGTGCTGGTGCCTTTGAGCTCCATCTGCTCACCTGGTAAGAGCAAATTAAAAATCAGATCCATTCAAGTGCCTGAAAAAGCGATTCCACTGCATCCCTGGAGCTAAAACACACACAGGAAATCTCCTGCCTGGAAAGCTGAACAATCTGGGGCACCTTGGCAGTTTGGGGGCATTTTGGGGACACGTTTAGAGCCTCTTTTAGCTCAGATTATATATACTATATACTATACTATGTACTATATACTATATATAGATATTATTTAATATTATATGTAATTATACATTACATATTTATATTATTTATATTATATATCACATAAATAATATTATTTATACACTTACAGCACTGAGGCTGTGAATGTATAAATGGGACACAATCCCAACTGCCCTTCACACAGCCCAGACCCCCAGCTGGGACTGGCACATCCCTGCAGTGCTGGCTTGGCTCTTTCCCCTGGAAATCTCTTCTTTCCTCTGGAAAATATCTTCTTTTCCTCTAGAAAATCTCATCTTTCCCCTAAAAATCTCATCTTTTCCTGGAAATCTCTTATTTGCCCTAAAAAATATCTTCTTTCCCCTAAAAAAATCTCATCTTTTCCCTGGAAATCTCTTATTTGCCCTAAAAAATATCTTCTTCCCCTAAAAAAATCTCTTCTTTCCCCTGGAAAATCTCTTCCTTCCCCTGCCTGTCACCCCCACTATGTCTGGACTTGTTTATAAAAGCAGGAGTGGTTCACCTCCTCTCACTTCTGCCGAGTTCCTTCACTGAGTCACAGTGAATTTCCTTTTTCACCTTTCCCAGCAAAATGTCCTTTTTTGGGTGGTGGGGTTTTCACGAGGCCCTTGGTGGCCTCCTGGAGGCCCCTTCCACTCCCTTCCCTTCCCTTTCCCTTTCCCTTTCCCTTTCCCTTTCCCCTTTCCCTTTCCCTTTCCCTTTCCCTTTCCCTTTTTTCCCTTTCCCTTTCCCTTTCCCTTTCCCTTTCCCTTTCCCTTTCCACCTTTCCCCCATCCCTGCCTTTCTCAGGGGGAGGTTCAGATCAGAGACTGGAAACAATTTTTCCCTGCCAGAGTGGTGAGGCACTGGAATGAGTTTCCCGGGTCTGGTGGAGTTTCTGGGAGTGTCCCAGAGGTGTCTGGATGTGCCCTTGGGGACAGGTTTGGGTTGATGCTGGGGTGACTCTGGAGCTGTTGAGTTTTCTGTTACCAGAACCAAGGTGCCTTAGGGTGTGTTCCTCAAATTCATGTTTTCATTTCCTACACATCACCTTGAAAACTCCTCCACCAAGAACTGATCCACGAGGGATCCTCATCCAGAGGGCCCACGGAGCTGCTCCAGGGCTGGAGCCCCTCTGGAGTCAGGCTGGGAGAGCTGGGGGTGCTCACCTGGAGAGGAGAAGCTCCAGGGAGAGCTCAGAGCCCCTGGCAGGGCCTGAAGGGGCTCCAGGAGAGCTGCAGAGGGACTGGGGACAAGGATGGAGGGACAGGAGCCAGGGAATGGCTGCCAGTGCCAGGGGACACCTTTACACCTCACAAGCCAGGGGACAGGGAGGGCTCAGTGACAACAACCCTGGAGTCACTCCCAGCAAATTCTTTTTAATTCTTTGTGTAAAAACATTTACCACCACCCTCCCTGCACAAGCCCAGTGCAGGGTTTATTCAGGAATACCCACAGATATTCCCAGGGGGTTTAACCCCATTTCTGTCCCCTGGCTGAGTTTGTGGTTCCTTTTTGTGAGCTTTGTTCCCAGCCCAGCCTCAGAGTGTGGGTGCTTAAAGCAGAGCTGGTGCTGAGCTGGCAATTCCTGCATGAGTCAGGCTTTCCTGGAGCTCCCTTGGCAGCAGCCTGTGCAATCCCAGGGATTGGATCTGTTCTGCAAGGAGCACCTGATGAAGTTTGTGGAATCCCAAGGGATTGGATCTGTTCTGCAAGGAACACCTGATGAAGTTTGTGCATCCCAAGGGATTGGATCGTTCTGCAAGGGAACACCTGATGAAGTTTGTGGAATCCCAAGGGATTGGATCTGTTCTGCAAGGGAACACCTGATGAAGCTTCTGGCAGCTGCTGGCCTGGGCTGTTCCTGGAAAGGCTGGGACAGTGGCACCTCAGCTCTGCCAGGGCCCTCCAACCAGGCACTTACAAAAACTCCACATTTTTTATTGGTTTTTTAAACAATTTATATCAAACCCAGGGAAAAAAAATCAAATAATCCCATTTTTTAGTAGAGAAGAATGGGTTCCCACTGAAATGATGAGGAGGGAATTGTTCCCTGGCAGGGTGGGCAGGGTGGGCAGGCCCTGGCACAGGGTGCCCAGAGCAGCTGGGGCTGCCCCTGGATCCCTGGCAGTGCCCAAGGCCAGGCTGGACACTGGGGCTGGAGCAGCCTGGGGCAGTGGGAGGTGGCCCTGCCATGGCAGGGGTGGCACTGGGTGGGCTCTGAGGTCCTTTCCCAACCCCAACCAGTCTGGGATTCTGGGATTCCCCCTAAATGTCACCATTTGAGGAACTGACTTTCCTTGGCCACTGTGATCTTTTTGTTCCTACAGCTCTTTACCACCCTCAGTGTCATGCCCAGACACCCAAAACTCAGGATGAGTTTCATAGCCAAGACAAGCCTGTTCTCAGAAGGGCTGACCAGGCAGACAAGTCCATTCCTGGCAGATTGGGGTGTTTATCTCTCACATGAGTAGAGCTCTGTTTACTGAGCTCATGGAAACTGCTCTGATCAGGCACTGCCTGCCTGCACTTCCTCTGTCTCCCAGACTCGATTTCATCACTGACTTACTGTAAGTGAATCACTAGACTTTTTTTTTTTTTTTTTTTTTTGCTTTAACACCGCTTATTTACTTTTAACATCATTTTTTTTTTTTTACTTTGAGCCTCACAACATGTTGAAATGCCCACACACAATGGGCCCAAAGGCTCTGGGAAAGCCTGGTCCAGCTCTGAATTCAGCAGCAAACCCAAAATCCTGCTCTAGGTCGGAACACAGAACATTCCACACAACCCAGGGAAGGAGGAGCTGCTTTTTTCTTCTTCTGATCTCTTTGTGACCTCTCCCTTTTACAGGCACAATCTGTGTCACCTGAGCCTGGGGAAATCACAGAATCCCAGGCTGGGTTGGGCTGGAAAGGACCTTAAAAATCATCCATTAAAAATCAAATCTCTTCCCAGGATGATGTAATTTCCTTAACCCTCTGTAGGTGAGACACCTAAAGGGGCTCCAGGAGAGGGAATGGGCACAAAGCATGGAGGGACAGAACCCAGGGAATGGCTCCCAGTGTCAGAGGGCAGGGTAGGACTCCAAAATTGAATTGGAGATGCCCTCTTTACACATCTAGATAATTTCCCATCTCCCTCCAAGAGTCCCCAGCTGGCACATGAGGGTTCAGACCACCTCCAAACATCAGCAGAGCCCCACAGCAGAGTTTGCAGTGGGAGGGTTTGTGGCTGGCCACACCAGTGTGGGGTTTTCTCTAAGAATTATTTTCCTTTTCATGTCAGGCCTCTAGCAAACAACTCAATTCTGTTTCTCTTCCAGGAAGAAGGTTAAAAATCCAAGCAGCAGATACCAGGAGTGGCAAGGAATGAGGTCAGAGTTTGAAGAGCTTTTGATACAGTAAGTCTGGAATTAGTTTAAGGCTTTCTGAAGTGTACTTTGAATAGGACTGTTGTCTACGGCAAGGGAAGACTCGGAGCCCTCAATGTGAGAAAACAGCAAGCTTTGATTTATTGATTAAGCATCAGACTTTTATACACTAAGATAATAAGCTAATACATATTCTGTAACCCAAGCAAGTAATTGGTTATTTTGTGCATGTCAGCTCCACCTTTGTGTTTACATTCCTTGAGAGTTAGATTTTCTCCTTCTAATGATGTTTTTAATCCCCACATCCCTGCTCAAGGATACATAGCTCGTTAGCTGAATTTGTTAGTTTCCAACTCTTCAGCTACCGGGAGCAGGTCAGAATGACCTCTGGCATGCAGCCATTCCTCTACATAGGACAGGGGATCCTTCCTGCTTTCCTTTCTTGTTTCAGTTTCCTGAGTTACCTGTGGTTCTTTGCACGAATAGAGGGACAATTGAGGAACACAAGGCAGGGGCTGATTTCTCTCCCAGACCGCTGTGGTCCTAAAATTGTTCACATCCTGATCACTGCCTGATGTGGAACTGCCCCTGGGTCTGGCAATGGATTCATTTCCCCTCTCTCTCTCTGTGTGATTTTTGGGTACCCTCCTTATCTTTTTGTAGATTCAATTTTTTTTTCTGGATTCTGTGCCAGAAATTTGGCTGCAGGAGAATCACAGGATCATTTATCCCTCACTGTCTGATTTGACATTGACTTTGCTTCCCTCTCCCTAGGCTCAAAGACAAGAAAGCCAACACACAGAATTATCTCTAAACTCCTGTAGGTTCTGCAGATTTCCCGAATTATTGATATTATTTTCCTTTTTGATTGGATGTTGCATTAAACCCAGCTCTCTCGTCCCTCTGTCTTCATTAAATCACTTTATTCTCCACTTTCCCCATTCTCATTAAGCTCCCAGTTTCAATAAATCATCCCTCATCAACTGATGGTGGAAACCACATCTTCCATTAACCTTTTCTCACTTTGACCTCCCTCCTCCCAGAGGGGACTCCGGAGAGTCATTTCTTGGGCTTTGCCTTATCAGGAGAGTAATTTCTTGGGCTGTGATTTATCAGGAGGCTCCAGATAAGACAGAGCTGGGCCGAAAGCTCTGCCTGGGCCGAAACCAAAACCCTGCCCAAGTTCCCCCTCTGCCTTGGCAAAGGGCAAGCAGACATGACAAGTTCTGGATTTCTGTACTCAAACGTGTCCTTTAGCAGAAGGGAGGCGGGAAACCCCGCTGCATAAGTCACAAGTCGAGTTTCTCCAATTTCGAGTTCCTCCACGCTTCTTTCATCGATCAAGGCCTCATTAATGAAGGCGTCCCTCTAATCAAAGTGCCCTCTGCGTGCTCTGTTTTGCTGTCCCATGTTCCTGTTTAGAAACAGGGGCGGTGTCCGCAGCCTGTCCCTGTCCCTGAGTCACCCTGGGACTCCTGCCCTGCCTGGGGCCGGGATTGCGGGATCCCTGGGTCAGCACGGGAGGCTCCAGGGAAATGCCCTCAGCAGAGCCCTGGGGAGGTGTCACCTTCCCCGCAGGGTCCGGGACAGCTCGGGCCAGGCAGGCTCAGACGGTGTTTGTGCTCCTTTCTGCCCTTCATCCTTTGTGGCGGGGTTAAAGGCTGTGAGATCCTCACCTGTTTTATCGCTGCCCCGCCAGCCGCCCGCAAACGCCCCGAGGAGCCCGGGGCCAAGGGACAGGCAGAAATCTTCCCCGGAATGGAGAGAGAGGGGAACTGCAGCGAAATCCAGTGATTCATCCCGGATGGAGAGAGATCCAAACTGCAGCGAAATCCAGTGATTCATCCCCGGATGGAGAGAGATCCGAACTGCAGCGAAATCCAGTGATTCATCCCCGGATGGAGAGAGATCCGAACTGCAGCGAAATCCAGTGATTCATCCCCGGATGGAGAGAGATCCGAACTGCAGCGAAATCCAGTGATCCATCCCCGGATGGAGAGAGAGCCGGACTGCAGCGAAATCCAGTGATTCATGCAGCGTGAACCCGAGCTGCCAGCCCTGCCCCGGTGAACCGGAGCTCCTGCTGCTCCTGCCACTCTCCTCCGCTCGGGAATCCCGTGGCAGCGGTGCCAGCTCTGCTCAGGGACCCTGCAGGCACCCAAACATCATCTGCATTCATTAGAGCCGTTTGAAGCACCCTTAACTATAGTGGATACTTTTGCCCCCGAAGAAGGAGGAAGAATGAGGAGGGCTCCATCTTATCAGGAGGCTAATTAATTACTTTATTATACTGTCTTATTCTATACTATATTATATATTACATCTAAACTGAATCTGCCAAGCACTCAACTGCCCAGCATTTTGTGACTGTCCCCCGACAGTCCTGACACACACACACACACCTGGCCCTGACAAGGAAACAAAACACCATCACTTTGGGTAAACCATCTCCATATTGCGTTTTACTTTTGCACAAACACAGGCACAGCAAATGAGATGAGAATTGTGTTTTCTTTCTCTGAGGTTCAGAGAATGCAAAACCCAGAAATATTCTAGGGAAGAATTGTTCCTTGCTTTTCTCTGTGAAGAGAAATGGGGTGACGCCTAACCTTGCTCAGTTTCTTCGGTCAGCAGTCCTGCCAGCCCTGCTGACACAATAGTACCACTATTAACAATGATAATGGTAATGATAATAATAATACCAGCATATTTCCTCTCTGAAGTGTTTAAGAGGGAGTATTTCGGCTGTGTTCAGGAGACACACGAAATACCCCTCTGCTTCAGCTGCTTTTAACCAAAGCAGTGTTTTCAGTCACAATCTGTTGTCACTGGTGTCAGCTGGAGGTGTGCAGTGTCACCAGGGGCTGTTGGTGTGGGTCACTGTCTCCAGGGGCTGTTGGTGTGAAGTCACTGTCACCAGGGGCTGTAGGTGTAGTTACTGTCACCAGGGGTTGCAGGTGTGTATCAGTGTCACCAAGGGGCTGCAGGTGTGCAGCCAGTGTCACCAAGGGGCTGCAGGTTTGGGCTAGTTTGGGCTGCGGGTGCGTATCAGTGTCACCAGGGGCTGCTGCCGTGCCCAGTGCAGTTGGAGAAACCCGGGGCGAGATGTCCTCACATCAACCGCAGGAACAGAGGCCGTGGCAGGGACAAGAATAGCGATAAGGAATGGATAAGGATGGGGATAGGGGCTGGGGGGGGAAGACGGGGGCAGGAGGGGACGGGGGCAGGTACTCGGACAGGGGCAGGAGAAGGGGACAGAGACAAGGACAGAGGCAGGAGAAGGGGACAGACAAGGACAGAGGCAGGAGAAGGGGCAGTACAGACCCGCGGCCCGGGACTGCGCTGCCCTCGGCTGATCCCGGAGCCTGCCGGGCCCTCGGGCGGGGCCGGGCCGGGCTCAGCCCCCGGGGGCGGTGACGGTGGCGGTGGCAGGGGCGGCCACAGGGGCGGAGCGGTGGCGCCGGCCGCGGCCGTGCGGGGTCGGATCGTGCGGCCGCCGCAGCCCAGCCCGGCCCGGCCGCGCTCGGGGGGACCCGCGGCCGAGCGGGGCCATGCGGGGCCGGGCTCCGCTCCGCTCCCTCCCGCTCCTGCTGCTCCTGCTGCTGGGCTCGGCCGCAGGTGGGTGCGGGGCCGAGGGAAATCGGGGTTCGGTGTTTGCGGAGTTCGGTGTTTGCGGGGTTCGGTGTTTTTGGGGTTCGGTGTTTGCGGGGTTCGGTGCCCGCGGGGTTCGGTGCCCGCGGGCTCTGGGTGCCGCGGCGCGGTCTCGGTCACCGCGCGGGGCCTGTCCCGGTGTCCCCTGTGCCTTCCCCTGCGGGTCTCCGGGCCTGGGGCGGCCGCAGCCGCTGGGGCCGGGCCGGGCTCAGCCCGTGCCGGGGATTGGTCCTGCCCGGCCCAGGCTCGCTCCTGCCCAGCCCGGGGTCGGTCCTGCCCGGCCCAGGCTCGCTCCTGCCCAGCCCGGGGTCGGTCCTGCCCGGCCCGGGGTGCTGCTCCCAAACCCCGCTGTGCTGGAACCCGGGCCGGGCCGCAGGGGCTTGTGTGGGGCTGTGGCACCGTCCGGTGCTCGTGGCGTGGCGGAGGTTTGGGAGGTGGCACCTCCCGTTAAATGGCGTTTAAATGTGTGGATGGACGTGAGTTTGGGTTTAGGTTTGGTGGAAATGGCTCTGCAGGCTCGAGCTCTGTAACCCCAGCTCCAGGTGTGTCCCAGGGGAGCCGCTCTGGGCCAGGCTGGGAGAGCTGGGGGTGCTCACCTGGAGAGGAGAAGCTCCAGGGAGAGCTCAGAGCCCCTGGCAGGGCCTGAAGGGGCTCCAGGAGAGCTGCAGAGGGACTGGGGACAAGGATGGAGGGACAGGAGCCAGGGAATGGCTGCCAGTGCCAGAGGGCAGGGCTGGATGGGATCTTGGCAATGAGGAATTGTTCCCTGGCAGGGTGGGCAGGCCCTGGCACAGGGTGCCCAGAGCAGCTGGGGCTGCCCCTGCATCCCTGGCAGTGCCCAAGGCCAGGCTGGACACTGGGGACAGTGGGAGGTGTCCCTGCCATGGCAGGGTGGGATGGGATAATGTTTAAGGTTTCTTCCAACCAAAACCACTCCACGATGGATCGCGCTGTGCACAGAATGCAGTGCTCGCTCTGGCACTTGGGCTCCCCATGGGTTCAGCACGTCCCATGTCCCGGTGGTGGCCACGGCCTGCCTGACCAGCCTGACCCTGGTGAGCCCTGTGGGCCTCTCTGGTTGTTGCAGACCTGCTGAGGCGAACCAGGGCAGGGCCTCCTGCAGTCAGCATTGCTCAGTTTCATCCCTTCAGCAGCCGAGGGACTTCCCAGGGAGCTCTGGGAATCCCAGAATCCCAAAATAGGTTGGATCAGAAAGGAGCTTGTAGCTGGTCTCATTCCAATCCCCGGCTATGGAAACCAGCCTTGCACTATCCCTGAGAAGCCACTTCGGTGCATTGGAACAGCAAAAGTCCGCACAAAATCCCCCAAAGGCCAGATTCCTGTTCTGCCAGGGCAGCAGGATGGCTGTTGGGGGCTGATGCAGGGAAGAGATCAGGAATCCCTGAGGAGCAGCAGGAGCTGGGACACGGGGGGGTCACCCAAGCCAGGCCGCTTTCACTGGCTGTGATTGTGGCTTCACACTCTGCTGTGAAAGTTCTGACTCGTGGTTTGGAGTACCTTGAATCGTCTGAACAGCAGGAAAAAACAATCTGAGCCTCCTTAGGCTGCTGCTCTGAAAGAACCAGCCCTGTGCAAACCCCTACCAGGAGGGAAGGGACCTCTCTGTCTTCCCCTGGCTGAGGGAGTTTGGGTTTTGAGAGTGCTTGGACCCATGGGTGCTGTGTTTGAAGTGTTCATGTTGTTATTTTAGGCCATGCAAAGTGGAGATGAGGAGGAAGTTGAGTGTGTGATTTCAGCAGTCCCTGCCCTGTGAGGGAGGGGTCTGGCAGAAATTCAGATTTCCCTGGGTGCTGAGGAGCTGCTTCCTCAGCCTCGTGGCACCCTCGTGGCGGCCCTCAGAGGGCACATGAGCCCTGGGGTGTTCTTGGTGAGCTCTGCAGTGTCTTTGATAATCTCTGCAGTGTTTTTGATGAGCTCTGCAGTGTTTTGGAGGCTGGCAGGGGAAATGACTCATTTTTGAATGCAAAATAAGCAGTGTGCAGCCAGGGGATCCCAGAGTGGGCTGGAGGGACCTTAAATCCCACCCCTGCCATGGCAGGGACACCTTCCACTGTCCTGGTGTGCAACCTGGCCTTGGGCACTGCCAGGGATCCAGGGGCAGCCCCAGCTGCTCTGGGAATTCCATCCCAGGCCCTGCCCAGCCTGCGGGGAACAATTCCTCATTCCCAAATCCCACCTCCCCCTGTCCTTCACTGCTCTCGATTTACTCTTAAGGTGTGGTGGGAGTTGCTGCCTGTGGCCTTTGGTTCTCAGAGCTTCCAGGGATTCTGTAGAACAATGTGTGACAGAGGTCTGAGGGCACAGATGGTGTGAGATACCTCACCACGTGCCAGACCAGCAGCGAGAGTGCAAGAAAGGATCCGTGGGACTGGAAAGTGAAAATTTCTCACCAGTTTAGAGACGGCTCCTTGAGGGCCTTCCACACTCCTGGGAGGTGAATGGTTTGGGAAGCTGTGAGGAATCTCCCACAGGTCTGCAGAACTGAACCAGCCACGTGTGGGCTGAGGCAGTGTGTGTGTTCTGAGAGCACCGCTGAGAGATGAGGCTGAGAAATTATTGACAGGCCTGTGAGAAACTATTATTGACAGGCCTGATTAAAATTCTGAGAGAAACACAGCCTGGCTTGGCTGTGTTTAAGGTCACACTGTTCCACCCCTGCCAGGGACACAGTTACCTTCCACTGTCCCAGGTTGCTCCAGCCTGCTGGCCTTGGACATTTCCAGGAATGGGGCAGCCACAGCTTTTCTTGGAAAGCTGGAGCTCAACTCATCATTTGGTACTTTGGACTTAGGGTTTAATGCAACTTGATGTAGAAATCAAAAAATCACAAACTTTTTAACAGGAATCCATATTTCCACAGAAGCCTGGGCCAGAATTTGACTCAGGTCAAGCTTGATCTTCTGATCTCGTTGATGTAAGAATTAACAGACTGTGTCTTAGGAGACTGTGTTCTTCAGAGTTAAAAATTACCTGCTGTGATGTGGGTATTTTCTCACAGTTCTTTGTCAGCCAGGCTGGATGGTGGAAGCACTGGGTGATCTGTAAAGTCCCTTCCAACCTCACCATTCCCTGATTCTGTGACTCTCATGGTATGAGGAGTCACTCCAGAAAAGCACATGGGGTGCAGAAGGAAAACCTTTCTCCCTGCTGGTCCCTGCAGGATCCAGGAGAGATCCAGGGCTGCTGGGGCTGACCCTGGAGCCTGGGCCGTGTCCTGCAGAGGTTTTGGTTCTGCTGTTCCTCCCAGACTCCAGCTGCTCCCTCCCTTCTCCTCAGCCCTTCCTCCTCCCCACCGCCCCATTTCCCATTTCTCGTTGCCTGTGGCCGCTGTCCAGCCCCTGCCTGCCTCTGTCCCTTTTTTGGCCATGTTTTGGCAGCTTCCTCCTCCCCTCCTGGGCTGTCAGTCTGTCCTTTCCTGTCCCTCTTCCTCTTCCCCGTGGTTTGCCCCTCCTGAGCAGGAGCTGGAGGCCGATGGTGGCTGCTGCAGTGCCTGCAGTGAAAAACGCCAAACACTCGTTTCTAAAATTTTAAAAAGTTTAATGATAATAAAATGGTTATAAAAATAGCAATGGAATTAGAGTAATAATGATTTGGACAATTTGGATTAGGACAATATGAGACAATAGAAACAAAGAGTTATGGACAGTCTGGGTACCTTTTCTGGGCAGCACAAGCCTGAAAAAGGCCCCACGTTAACAGAGAATTAACCCTTAAAAGCAATAACCTGTTGCATATTCATACACCTCATCCATGGTGCATAAATTCCATTCAAACACAGGATTCTGTCTGGGCAGTGCCAGCTCCTTCCTCTGAATCCTGACGGCGTCTCCAGGGCTGAGCAAGGCAGGAAGAAGTTCATTTCTTCTGATAATGGGGCAATAAATTCTCTTTCTCTGAAAGATTCAGGTGTCCTGTGGCTGCTGTCTCACTGCGCTTTCTTTTTAAAAAAGTATCTTACATAGCATAGTTTCTATTTTAACATTTTGTTATAATCTAAAACTATATTTAACACATACTTAAGAAAATTATTACAGCATAACTTTCTAACATAACACATATAATATTCATTTTAATATCTGCAAAAAAGCAATCATAAAATAGACATTTTTCACAGCTGGGTTTGGGGCCCTCCCCACCCACAGAGCTCCTGCCATTTCCTGCCTGGTGAGATCACCTCCAAAGCTGGCACAACCAGAGGTTCCTCAGGGCCACCACGTCTCCCTGAAGGGTTTTTTTTCCCAGCTGGCTCCTGGAAGGTTTCACTGGAATGACCTCAGGATCAGCGGGAGGCAGATGGGGGAAAAAAACGAGGAGAAGCTCCAGGGAGAGCTCAGAGCCCCTGGCAGGGCCTGAAGGGGCTCCAGGAGAGCTGCAGAGGGACTGGGGACAAGGATGGAGGGACAGGAGCCAGGGAATGGCTGCCAGTGCCAGAGGGCAGGGCTGGATGGGATCTTGGCAATGAGGAATTGTTCCCTGGCAGGGTGGGCAGGCCCTGGCACAGGGTGATCACTGCTGTGCTCACCAGTGGGCAGAGGAGGGGCGGAAAAACCTTGGAAGGGCTGGAAAACCTTCCAGGAAAAAAAAAAAAAAAAAATGTTCTGTGAGGAGCAGAAAGGGGCTCAGCCTGGAGCAAAGGAGGCTCAGGGGGCCCTTGTGGCTCTGCACAAGTCCCTGCCAGGAGGGCACTGAGGGGGCAGTGAGGGGCTCTGCTGCCTGTCCCAAGGCAAAGGAGAGGAAATGGCCTCAAATTGCATCAGGGGAGGGGCAGATCAGAAATTAGAAACAATTTTTTTCCCTCTCAGAGTGGTCAGGCCTTGGGCTGAGCTGCCCAGGGAGCTTTGGAGTCCCTGGAATTGTCCCAGAGGAGTCTGGATGTGCCCTTGGGGACAGGGACAGGATTTGGGGTGATGCTGGTGGGGCTGGGGTGGCACTGGGTGATCCCAAAGGGCTCCTCCAGCCCTGGTGATTCTGGGATTCTGGGACCCTCATTTATGGCTTCATGGGGGACTGGGTGGGGTTTGTGGTTTTGTGTCGGGCTTGGTACTTTCAGCTTTATGTTCTTTATGGAATGAGTAAAAAACAGGGAGTAGGAACTCATGGATACCCAGAATTCCACACTGGTTCGGGCTGGAGGGACCTCACAGCCCACCCAGTGCCACCCCTGCCATGGCAGGGACACCTCCCACTGTCCCAGGCTGCTCCCAGCCCCAGTGTCCAGCCTGGCCTTGGGCACTGCCAGGGATCCAGGGGCAGCCCCAGCTGCTCTGGGCACCCTGTGCCAGGGCCTGCCCACCTGAACCTGCCAGAGCCCCTGGAAACAGAAGGAGAAGGAGGAGAAATGGTTTTACCTGCAAAGCAGTGAAAATTTAATATATCGTGATGGAATTTGGAGACCAAAATTGGGTTACTTGAATGTCTCAATAATTTTTTGTTCCTTTTCTTCCTTTAGAAACTTCCCCCTATTTACCAGCCCCCAGAAATGTGGAGGTTTATTCCTACAACTTCCAGAGTTTGCTGAGGTGGTCTCCGGTTCCAGTGGAGAATGGCACAGTGTTATACACAGCCCAGTACAGAACGTGAGTAAACAGTAAATAAAGCCAACTCATTTTGTTCTAATCCAGCATAACAGCTGGTTTTAAAAAGCCCAGAAACCCTGAACATGAATAAGCACAGAATGAAAGGACGTTTTTTATCACAGATGTTTTTATGTATCTCCAGGAGCAGCACCTGGTGAGTGACAGGCCCTTGGCCCACGAGGTGCCCTCTGAGCTGAGGAGAGATTGCAGCCCCGAGGACACCCAGAAATGCTGCACAGAATTTTAGCCTTTCCTGATTCTCTCTGGCCAATTTAAATTTCCCCAGATCGAGGGGCTGGGTGGGCCCTGGGGTCAGTTTAACCCTTGTGAAGCCAGAGCTGTGCAACACATTCTTGTCTCACCAGAACTGGCTGGGAGGGGGTGTGGTGTTCCAGGTGGCTGCACTGCCTGCTCTTGGTTTATTGCTGTCTTGGTTTGAAGAGCCAGGTGTCTGTAAGGAAGGCAGGAGCCTCCCCTGAAATGGAAAATGTAAACCCCCTTCCTCCAAATTATTGTAATTTTGCCCTTGGTTTATTGTTATCTTGGTTTGAAAAGCCAGGTATCTGCTGAGGAGGAGGCAGAGCCTCCCCTGAAATGGGAAATGGAAACCCTCTCCCTCCAAATTATTATAATTTTGAAATTAAGGGGCTCTCAGGCAAAGATATGGGAATAGGAATAACAGGTCTTTCTTAGGAAAAACTAAAATTAAAAATGCAAGAGTGCAAAAAAAGAAAACAAACCACTGCCAGAGTGAGAGCAGTCCCTGTCCCCCTGTGTGTCAGGGGTGGCACAGCCCCATCCCATGGGGGCTCAGCCCTCCTGCAGTGCCAGCTGTGGTTCTGCTGCAGCAGGGATCCTGCACAAGGGGGGAGTTTTCCTCTGCAGCTCCAGGGCTGCTGCAGATGGGCCTGGGCTCCCTCTGGCAATGCAGGGCAGCAGAAAGCTGCTCCTCTGGGAATGCAGTGGGCAAAGGCTGCTGTGCTGTGCCAGGCTCAGATTGGATCCAGGTAGGAATGCTTGGCTCCTCCCCTGGGCGCAGCATCTCCCCATGGGATGCTGGAATTGGATCAGCCCTGCAGGGACACTCAGTGGCCATGGACAGCAGAGATCTCCTGGAGGGAGGATTGGCTGTGGGAGAGATAAAGAAAACTGCCCCACCTGATTTTAACAGCTGGCCCATTATCAGAGGATATCCCCCTGGAATTATCAGGGATATCTCTAACTTCTGCTGCTAATTCAACAATTTGAGGAGAACCTTTGACTATTTCAATATCTGGTTCCCATGTTTTAGTTGTTTGGTCATGCCATGTTAGTTCTGATTTGTGTGTTTTCCCAGAGCCATCAGTAAATGCTGTTACAGCATTTAAAGGCACTGCCCTTAACATGGCTTTTCCTCTGAAGCTCAGTTTTGCTTGCTACAGCCTGGAAGGTGAATAGAACAACACATGAGAAGTTCAATAATGCAATTTGCAAATTCTCTTGATTTTTGCCATGCCCACTCAAAAGATCCCTTTTCAAGGGCAGGAAATCACCTTAAAATCTTTTCCTGCCATTTATAAAAATCATGAGTAAGACCTCACTTGGTTTCAACAGACAATGATATGTTGTAGTTGAGATGGAGACAATACAAAGCAACACACTCCATTTTCAGAAGGCTTCAAACTGTTTTTATTCTAGCATGCATGCTTTAATTTATACATTCTTACAGAGCCCAGAAGTTTCCATTTTACTCATTGATCAGGAGAGACAGAGTGCTCATTGGAACAGGCAGTTGCAGATTTCTCTTGTTTATCCTTCTTTCTTGGTTTCTGTGTCAATGACCTTGGTAGAGTGCTGTGCCCAGCTCTGGCCCCTCAGTTTGGGAAGGACATTGAGAGTCTTGAGTGCAGCCAGAGGGGACAACGAGGCTGGAGAGGGGCTGGGAACACAAGCCCTGTGAGGAACCCCTGAGGGAGCTGGGGGTGCTCAGCCTGGAGAAAAGGAGACTCAGGGCTGCCCTCATCACCCTGCACAGCTCCTGAAAGGCGCCTGTGCTCAGCTGGGGCTGGGCTCCTTCTCCAGCAGCACTGACACAACCAGAGCACACAGCCTCGAGCTGCACCAAGGGAAATACAGGTTGGAGAGCAGGGAAAAGGTTTTTCCAGCAAGGGTGAGAAAGTTCTGGAATGGCTGCCCGGGGAGGTGGTGGAGTGCCCATCCCTGGGTGTGTTTAACAAAGCCTGGATGTGGCACTGGGGGCCAGGGTTCAGTTGAGCTGTTGGGGCTGGGCTGGACTCGATGCTCTTGAAGGTCTCTCCCAGCCTGGTCATTCTGGGACTCTGTAAATAAACCTAAATTCCACTTCTAAGTGTGCCAACAAATCTCCTGCAAGAACCCTGCTGGTGGTTCAGCATTAGCAGCAAACTCTGTGTGATAAATAACCTGATTTATAAATAACCTCCCAGCAATGAGACAAAGCTGGGCCAGCAGCAGGAGCAGCCAGGGCTGGCTCCAGGGACCACTGGAACTGGGCTGAGAATGTCACCCTGGGGTCACTCCCCCTGTACCCCAGTGCCAGGAATGGCACTGACCACTGGAACTGGGCTGAGAATGTCACCCTGGGCTCATTCCCCCTGTAACCCCAGTGCCAGGGGTGGCACTGACCACTGGAACTGTGCTGAGAATGTCACCCTGGGGTCACTCCCCCTGTACCCCAGTGCCAGGAGCAGCCAGGGATGGCACTCACTCGATGGTCTTGAAGGTCTCTTTCAACCTGGTCATTCTGGCATTCTGTTAATTCTGTGAGAAGTTTTTCAGGGGTAAACATGGATCCTCTTACCAACCTCTCTGGCTCACAGCAGTGCTGTAAAACCCCTTCCCCAGTGACAGACCCCACACTGGTGATTGATAGAACACACACCCCTCTGCTCCCATCTCACCCTCAGCCTAAGGGATGGTGTTTGCTGTGCTCTGCAGAGGGTCCTGGACTGCCTGGGATATGATGGGCTGTACAAAGACCCCCCAGACCCAGTGCTGGTTCCCCCCCGAGCTGCAGCGGCGGCGGCGCTGGACGATCCTGCTGCGGGTGCGCGCGGAGCTGGGCACGCTGGCATCGGCCTGGGCACACAGCCCTGCCTTCGTGGCAGAGAGAAACAGTGAGTGCTGGGGGCAGCCTGCTCCAGGGGCTCTGGGGACTGCTGGGACACAAACCCACAGTGAGTGCTGGGGGCAGCCTGCTCCAGGGGCCCTGGGGACAGCTGGGACACAAACCCACAGTGAGTGCTGGGGGCAGCCTGCTCCAGGGGCTCTGGGGACAGCTGGGACACAAACCCACAGTGAGTGCTGGGGCAGCCTGCTCCAGGGGCTCTGGGGACTGCTGGGCTGCTGTGGTGCTCTTTGTGAGTCCCAGGACGAGGGAAGAGATGAGAATCTTGACTCCGTGTTTCAGAAGGCTGATTTATTATTTTATGATATATATTATATTGAAAGAAAAGGATATACTAACACTATACTAAAGAGAAAAGATTCATCAGAAGGCTTGAAAGGAATAGAATAGAAATGGAATGATAATAAAATTTGTGGCTGACCAGAGAGTCTGAGACAGCCTGACTGTGACTGGCCATTAATTAAAAACAACCACGTGAGACCAATCCCAGATGCACCTGTTGCATTCCACAGCAGCAGATAATTATTGTTTACTTTTTGTTTCTGAGGCCTCTTGGCTTCTCAGGGGAAAAGATCTTAGCAGAAGGATTTTTCATAAAATATGTCAGTGACAGGCTGCCTCTCTGGGCTCTGCTGGGACAGGGTGCCCTGGGACAGAGGCCAGATGAGTTCAGAGGAATAAAGGGGATATTTATTGAAGGGCCTTTTGAGTGGCTTTTGGGGCTGGCAGGGGGAATGACTCATTTCTAAATGCAAAATAAACAGTGTGCAGTCATGGCATCCCAGACTGGGCTGGAAGGACCCTAAATCCCAGCCAGTGCCAGCCCTGCCATGGCAGGGACACCTCCCACTGTCCCAGGCTGCTCCCAGCCCCAGTGTCCAACCTGGCCTTGGGCCCTGCCAGGGATCCAGGGGCAGCCCCAGCCACAGTCCTGCCTGGGTGGCTCCAAGATGGAATCAAAACAGGGCTTGGTCATGAGATGTCACATCTGTATAAGTTTTAGTCCATTTGCATACAGGAGTTAACTGTCCAATTAATGACTTCAAATGGTGAGGTTTCATCCTCCTTGCTCGCTTGCCCACCCTCCTCTTTTCACGTTGTTTGTGCTTTGGGCCTGAAGTTTGAAGAGGTTGTCCTTGAGTCTCCAGCTAGAATAGGATGGTTTTGTCTTCACCTGTGAAAAGATCCTAGTGAAAAGATCTAGTAAAAAAAGATAATACAAAGTTTAATATAATTTAATATAACTTAATATACAGCTAAAAGCTGCACACTGAACAGAACAGAGAAACTTCAAACCCAAGGTATCAAGGGGATTGAGATGTTATTGTCCAAGGCCTCCCCAGGGTTTGGTTCTGCTCTGCTCCCTCAGGTGTCACCAGAGGAACCCCTGAGCCTCCTGGGGTGCTTGGGCCTTCAAAGAGCCCCAGTGTTCTTTTGCTGGAGGATTTTCCACGTTCTCATTTCCCCACTCAGCTCTGCCCACACACACACCACCAACTCTCTGAGGCTAAACCACCTCTTCCTGCTGGACAGATCCCTTTTCTGATAAACAAAAAGTGTCCTGATAAATATAAATTGTCTAAAGTGTCCTGATAAATATAATTTGCTCTGATAAGTAGAAATGGTTCAGATAAGTAGAAATGGTTCAGATAAATAGAAATGGTTCAGAGAAATACAAATTATTCAGAGAAATATAAATTGTTTACATTCACTGTAGAAGTGTCAAGGCCACACTTTAAATCCCAGACAGGTTTGGGTTGGGAGGGACCCTAAATCCCACCCAGTGCCACCCCTGCCATGGCAGGGACACCTCCCACTGTCCCAGGCTGCTCCAGCCCTGTCCAGCCTGGCCTTGGGCACTGCCAGGGATCCAGGGGCGGCCACAACCCCTCTGTGTGAACAGGTTTGGTGCTGCTTTTCTGAGATCTGCTCTTTGCCCTGCTGTGCTTGGTTTTAGGATTAGGAAAAAAAGTCAACGTTGAGGTTAAAAAGTACCTTTGAAATGGGAGCTAAGCAGGGAAGGGATTTATGGGCTCTCCCTGATCTCCCAGAGCTGCTGAGGGGCAGCCACAGTCCAGGCTCCAGAGTCTGATACTTGGCCTGGTTCTAAATCTGGATTTCCCCTGGCAGCAGAGTGAGGAAATGCCTGAATCCTGCACTGAACTCTGAACATCCCCAGGCTGTGGTGCAGGACTGGGATCCTCAGGAGGCTGGGACAGCACTGAGCTGATGGGAGTGTGGGACAAAGCAGAGGCCTGGTGGGAGAGGAGGAACATTCTGGGGTCATTCTTGTGTCACTGCCCTGGAAATCAGTTCCCAGAAACCACATCCATGGCTCCTCCTTCAGTGCCTGGATCAAAGTCACTGGATTTGAGGCACAGTGAGGAGCTGGTGCATGCAAGGAGGGATTTTTGCTGTTATTTCTGACAGCACTCTATTGATATTTTCATGATTACACCGTGGGGCACTTCACAAAAGGAGGTCACCATGCTTATCCTAATGGACACATGGAGACATCAAAGCAAGGAGAGGAAACACTCATTATTCCTCTTCCCATCCAGGGCCCAGACAGTGGGGTTCTGGGGAGCATGGAAGGTGGGCAGGCTGATCAGAGGAAGAGAAAAGATAATGATTTTATGGCCAGTAACTGCAGATAAACTGAGACACACAGAGCATCAACTACTGGTTAATATTTACTGAATTTCCAGGAAAAGTTAAGCAAATATTGTAAATGCATAAAGTAGGTGAGAAGATGCTTGTCCTTCCTGAGCAAAAGCTGTTGATACTTGGGGTGTTTGCTGAGAGTGTCCAGGGCAGGGAACAGAGCTGGGAAGGGGCTGGAGAATCCCTGAGGGAGCTGGGAAGGGGCTGGAGAATCCCTGAGGGAGCTGGGAAGGGGCTGAGGCTGGAGCAAAGGAGGCTCAGGGGGCCCTTGTGGCTCTGCACAAGTCCCTGCCAGGAGGGCACAGCCGGGGGGGTCGGGCTCTGCTCCCAGGGAACAGGGACAGGAGCAGAGGGAACGGCCTCAGGCTGGGCCAGGGCAGGCTCAGCTTGGACAGCAGCAGGAATTTGCCCATGGAAAGGGAGCTCAGGCCTTGGCAGGGGCTGCCCAGGGAGCTTTGCAGTGCCCATCCCTGCAGGTGTCCCCTGGAGGTGGCACTGAGTGCTCTGGGCTGGGGACAAGGTGCCCATGGGGCACAGCTGGCACTCCATGGGCTGTGCCAGCCGCAGGGATTTGGGGGTTGTGTGGGGCTGGAGGCAGCTGTGCAGCCCAGGGTTTCACTGCTCTCTCTGTTTGTTTTCAGCCACTCTGGGCCCCCCCAGGGTGAACAGTGTCAGTGCCAGCCCTGGCTCTCTGATCATCAGTGTCAGCCCCCCCTTCCCCCCTGATCCTGGGGACATCCTCCAGTACCTCGTGTCCTACTGGGAGAACACCACCAGTGCCACAGACAAGGTCAGAATCCTCTCCAACCTGTTCTTGGTGCCTGGGGGCTGAGGGCTGGGGTCAGTGTCCCTTGACAGGACAGCAGTGGGGACAGAAATTCAGTGGATTCTGTGTGACCCTCAGCAAGGTCACCATGGGGGCTGTAGGTAAAGGGTTCTGGCCTTGGCACGAGGATTGCTGCACTTCCAAACTTGGGAACTTCCTCTGCTTGGAAAGAGATGAAACCCCTCTGCACATCCGGGGACAGAGCTGCTGCCAGAGGTGACCTTGCACTCCACAGTTTCCTCAGCACTTTGGGAAACTCTGGGGAGTCCCTCCTGCTCTGCTGTGCTGGGAGCTGCAGCAGCAGCTGCTGGGGCCTGGTGTGCCTGAGCCCAGGGAGGCAGAGGAGGGGATGGCAGGAACAGGCCAGGATGAGCTGGGGTGAGCTGGGATCATCCCTGTTCATCCAGAGCCTCACAGCTTTGGGATCATCGTGTGCTGCTCCTGCTGCTGCCTGGAATTGTGTTTGGACAGGTCAGAGGTGCAGGGGAGGTGTTAAGCTTAAAAAAAAAATTAAGAAAGAGGAAGCTTCCAAATGACATCAATCTGAAGTCAAACATCTAAAAAACGGAAGCAAAACCAATTTATTTACAACCCCTTCTGCCTCAAGGTCCATGTTAAATCATCTCCACCTCCTTCCTGCCTTGCAGCACTGTGTGTTTTTCTCACACACAGAACACCTTCAGCTGACAGCCAGGAAAGCAGTCACTGTGGTTTCCTTTTCCCCTCCATTTCTCTGTGTTTTGCTGCCTGCCTGAACTGCTGCAGAAGCTGCATCAAAACTCCCAGAAAAACTGAAATATTCCACTGCTTCTGCTGTATGGGAAAGCTGAGCGAGGAAAAATAAAAATTTGGCTTCTTGAATGAGAAATTTAAATGGGGGAGGGATATTGTGTTGAAAACTGGTCTGGTTTTTACAGTAACACCTTTTTTGTGTGTGTGCCTTTCCAGCAGAGGCAAAATGAAAGCAAGACACTATTCCAAATTGGAAATCTAAAGGAGTCAACACTTTATTGCTTCAGTGTTCAAGTACAGCTGACGATTTACTCTGGTCACCTGTTGGAAGGGCAGCCAAGTGCCCCAGAGTGTCACAGAACTGCCCTCAGTGGTAGGGACTGGGAATGGGGTGTGTGTGGGGTGGGAGGGGGTGGAACACGAGTCCTGCATCACCTGGGCTGTCCCTGTCACCCCCAGTGTGTCAGCAGTGCTGGGAGCACCAGGGGACTTCACTCTTGGCATCAGTGGCAAGAGAACCAGGAATTTTCAGCCAGGGATGGAGGGAGTGTGGTACCTTCTCCTTTTCCTTCCTAATCTGCTGTAAAATGGGATAAAGGAGTTGATCCCAGGGCTGGAGTCAGGCTGGGAGAGCTGGGGGTGCTCACCTGGAGAGGAGAAGCTGCAGGGAGAGCTCAGAGCCCCTGGCAGGGCCTGAAGGGGCTCCAGGAGAGCTGCAGAGGGACTGGGGACAAGGATGGAGGGACAGGAGCCAGGGAATGGCTGCCAGTGCCAGAGGGCAGGGCTGGATGGGATCTTGGCAATGAGGAATTGTTCCCTGGCAGGGTGGGCAGGCCCTGGCACAGGGTGCCCAGAGCAGCTGGGGCTGCCCCTGGATCCCTGGCAGTGCCCAAGGCCAGGTGGACACTGGGGACAGTGGGAGGTGTCCCTGCCATGGCAGGGGTGGTATTTAGGGTCCCTCCCAACCCCAACCATTCCATGATTCCATAAATGTGAACCTGCCATATGTATTTGGATTTTTTTTTCCTTCTTTTCCAGAGGCAACCCGAGCTGGGTACATCATCCCCCTCTTTGTCCTGGCCTTGGTGGTTGCAAATCTGGTGGCAGCTGCTTTGCTGTCCTGTGGAAACACCACCAAAAATCAAATACTGGGCTCAGCCCCCTCTGGAAATCCCATCCCACTTCAAGGAGGTACGTGGGGCCCTGTGGGTTTCTCCTGTAGCAGAGAAACTGGGGGGAGCATCCCCCAAAGCAGTGAAAAGAAATAGAGATGAGCAAGTGATGGCTCAGAATGTGCTTTTTGTGATCTCCCACTCCTTTCCTGTTTTGCTGAGCTGAAAGTTCCTTCCTGGCCTGGCTGGGCTTTCCTGGCAAACCCAGCCTGGCTGCTCCTGCTCCTCTTTCTTTGTCACCATTTTTTGCCACTATTTTCATTTCTTTGTCACCATTTTTTGCCACTATTTTCATTTCTTTGTCACCATTTTTTGCCACTATTTTTATTTCTTTGTCACCATTTTTTGCCACTGTTTTTATTTCTTTGTCACCATTTTTTTGCTACTATTTTTATTTCTTTGTCACCATTTTTTGCTTCTATTTTTATTTCTTTGTCACCATTTTTTGGCACTATTTTCATTTCTTTGTCACCATTTTTTGCCACTTTTTTCATTTCTTTGTCACCATTTTTTGCCACTATTTTTATTTCTTTGTCACCAATTTTTTTGCTACTATTTTTATTTCTCGGTCACTATTTTTTGGCCACTATTTTTATTTCTTTGTCACTAGTTTTTGGCCACTATTTTCATTTCTTTGTCACCATTTTTTGCCACTATTTTCATTTCTTTGTCACTCTTTTACTGTCACTGTCAGACCCTGGCCCCTGGCTGGGGCTCAGAGGTTTTGTGACACAAGGGCTGCAGCAGCTCTGCACAAGCAAACCCGGGTATTTTAAATATTTTTATTTTTGTGATTATTTTGATGCCTCGGGGTGATCTCAAGGGGCTGTCCCTGGGCAATTCCTCTTTTTGATTTTAGCAGGGCTCAGAGGAAAAGCTCCCCCTGGTAGCTCAGACATTTCTGGGTTAAACCATGTGGTTTCAGTGCTGCTCTTCTTCCTCTTTTTCCCTTGCACAAGAAGCAGCCCTCAAGCAGAGCTTTGATGTAAAAGTTCTTATTCAGCATAAAATTCTGGGGTTTTTATTAAAGGTTTTATTTGTGTGCAGCTCGTGGAGGTGAATATTTTGTCTCTGTCAGAACTCCTGTGGTTCTGGAAGAGAATTCCCAGCTTTTTGTGGCCATGGGCTGAAGGAACCCAGAGTGAATAATTTTCTGTCCTCGTGCTGCCCCAGCTGGCATTTCATAGGGGTCACTTGTCCAGGGAAGTGCATCTCATATAGGGGAAAAAAATCCATGTGCATTGTGTTAAAATGGCAAAAAAAATCTTTGTGCAGCGTATAAAGTAATGAAAAAAGTCCTTGTACAATGATTAAAATAGTAAAAAAAAAAAATCCCTGTAATTATATTAAAATGGTAAAAAAATCCTTTTGCAGGGTATAAAAATAGTAAAAAAAATTCCTTTTGCAGGGTATGAAAATAATGAAAAAATCTTTGTACAATGATTAAAATAGTTTAAAAAATCCTTGTAATTATAATAAGATAGTAAAAGATCCTTGTACAGGGTATGAAAATAATGAAAAAATCTTTGTACAATGATTAAAATAGTAAAAAAAAATCCCAGTAATTATATTAAAATAGTAAAAAAATCCTTGTGCAGGGTATAAAAACAGTAAAAAAAATCGTTGTGCAATGATTAAAATAGTGTAAAAAATCCCTGTAATTATATTAAAGTAGTAAAAAAATCATTGTGCAGGGTATGAAAATAATGAAAAAAATCCTTGTACAATGATTAAAATAGTAAAAAAAAAATCTCCGTAATTATATTAAAATAGTAAAATATCCTTGTGCAGGGTATGAAAAGGATGAAAAAGTCCTTGTACAATGATTAAAATAGTGTAAAAAATTCCCAGTAATTATATTAAAATAGTAAAAAAATCATTGTGCAGGTTATTAAAATAATGAAAAAAAAATCCTTGTACAATGATTAAAATAGTAAAAAAAAATCTCTGTAATTATATTAAAATAGTAAAATATCCTTGTACAGGGTATGAAAATAATGAAAAAATCCCTGTACAATGGTTAAAATAGTTTTAAAAATCCTTGTAATTATATTAAAATAGTAAAATATCCTTGTACAGGGTATTAAAATAGTAAGAAAAATTCCTTGTACAGAGTATTAAAATAGAAAAAAATCCTTTTACAGAGTATTAAAGCAGTAAAAAAATTGTGTAGGGTATTAAAATAATTGAAAACTCTTTGTAGAAGATATTAAAATCATTAATAAATAATTGTGCAGGGTATTAAGAGTAAAAAAATCCCTGTAATTATATTAAAATAGTAAAATATCCTTGTGCAGGGTACTAAAACAGTAAAAAAAATCCTTGGAAGTGTGTTAAACTAGTAAAATATCATTGTACAGGGTATTAAAATAATATTAATTTGAAAATCCTTGTACAGGTATGAAAATAGTAAAAAAAAATCTTTGTACAGAGTATTACTATAGTAAAAAATCCTTGCACAGGGTATTAATAATAATAAAATAATCCTTGTACGGGGTATTAAAATAATAATAATAATAATAAAAACACTTTTTCGAGGATAAAAAATAAGAAAGAAAAGTAAGTAAGAAAGTCCTTGTATAGGATATAAGATTGTTTAAAATAATTGTTCTGGGTTTTAAAATAATTTTAAAATAACTGTACAGGGTCTTAATAATAAAAAAAAGTTGTGCTGGGAATTAAAATAATAATAAGAAAGAATTGTGCAGGGTATTCAAACAGTGCAGCCTGTCATGCAAAGCACCTGCAGGGACTGAGGCTCCTCCTGTGTTCTGAATTCCTGAATCTGAATTTCCCAGATTAATGAGCAGCAATAGTGGATGCCCTGCACAGCAGGGCCTGGCAGAGGGTTTAAAATGGGAATTCATAAAAGGGATCAGCCTGGGATGGGGCAGGACAGAGGGGAAAAGAAGGAAAAGAAGGGAACTGGATGTTTAAAATGTGAATTAATAAATGTGAATTAATAAATGGGACCAGCCTGGAATAGGGCAGGACAGAGGGGAAAAGAAGGGAACTGGCAGAGTGTTTAAAAGGTGAATTTCTAGAGTATTTAAAAGGTGGATTTCTAAAAGGGATCAGCCTGGCATAGGACAGGACAGAGGGGAAAGGAAGGGAACTTGCAGGATGTTTAAAATGTGAAATAATTAAAGGGATCAGTCTGGCATAGGGCAGGACAGAGAGGAGAAGAAGGGAACTGACAGGGTGTTTAAAATGTGAATTAATAAAGGGGATCAGCCTGAGAGGGGGCAGGACACTGAGAGGGAAAGAAAGGAAATGGCAGAGTGTTTAAAATGTGAATTATTAAAAGGGATCAGCCTGGGATGGGACAGGACACAGGGGAAAAGAAGGGAACTGGCAGGGTGTTTAAAATGTGAATTATTAAAAGGGATCAGCCTGGGATGGGGCAGGACAGAGAGGAAAGGAAGGGAACTGACAGGGTGTTTAAAATGTGAATTAATAAATGGGATCAGCCTGGCATGGGGCAGGACAGAGGGCAAAGGGGCTCATTGGCCTTGTGGTGGCTGCAGAGAAAGTGGAGCCTGAATTGAAGCCTGATTGAATTTGTCCCACGTCTCTGGAGCTGCTTGCTTTGTTACCAGCCTTTATTCGATGTATTGCCTGGGAGAGCTGCTGGGTTGGGTTTGGAGGGCACTGGGTGCCAGGAGGAGCTGCAGCTCCCCTGGGCTGGCTCTGAGCAGGGCAGAGCTGCCCCTTGCTGCAGGTGCTGCATTCCTGCAGCTGAGCATCTCCCAGCTGCAAGGGGCTTGCTCCTGACTCTAAGGGATTGCAGCTGATGTGGAAAGATTGGCCAAAATTTATTAAAAAAAAAAAAACCCAAACAGCCAATGAGGAACTGCAGCTGCTTTAACTCACCTGAAGGGATATTGGAGGGATAATTTATTTCTTTTCCCCACAGAAATAATGGTTTTTTTAACATTCTCCCTGTTTATTTTTAAGGAAGCCCAGGATGGGATATGCAGGTAGCAGCTCCTGCTGTGGATTCTGGGCTGGAGCAGTTTGCTGGCTCTGGGGTTTCTAACAGGACCTAACCTGGTGCTTTGTGGTTTTTCCCAGTTCCTGAGGGACCCTGGCTCGGCTGGCCTGGAGGAGCTGTGCAGTCCTGCTGAGGAGGAGCCCCAGGCCCTTGTGCTTGGAGAAGGACCTGGCCAGGAGGGTGAGGATCCTTCACCCAACACCTCCAGGAACAGGGCAGCCACTGCAGGGCCACCCCAGTGAGTGTCACCTGCCCAGGGCTGTCCAGAGGCTGCTCCCATGGCGAGGCTGCTGCCAGGACAGTGCTGAACACAGCCTGGGATCACAGGAGAATCCTGAACACAGAGCCTGGGATCACAGGACAATCTCTTGGGATTATAGGGCCATCCCTGGGATCACAGGACCATCCTTGGGATCACAGGATCATCCTGAACACAGCCTGGAATCACAGGATCTCCCTGGGATCACAGGACAATCCCCTGGGATCACAGGACCATCCCTGGGATCACAGGACCATCGTTGGGATCACAGGACAATCTCTGGGATCACAGGAAAATCCTCTGGGATCACAGGACAATCCCCTGGGATCACAGGAAAATCCTCTGGGATCACAGGACCATCCTTGGGATCACAGGAAAATCCCTTGGGATCACAGGACAGTCCCTTGGGATCACAGGACAATCTCTGGGATCACAGGAAAATCCCCTGGGATCACAGGACAGTCCCTTGGGATCTCAGGACAATCCCCTGGGATCACAGGACAATCTCTGGGATCACAGGACAGTCCCTTGGGATCTCAGGACAGTCCCCTGGGGTCACAGGACAGTCTCTGGGATCTCAGGACAGTCCCCTGGGATCACAGGACCTCCCTGGGGTCTCAGGACCACCCTGAACCAGACCCTGATGCTCCAGGGGCCTCTGCCCAGCTCCCCCAGCTCCTCACTGTGCCAGAAGCACTGGGAAGAGGGAAGGTGGAAGGGAAGGAACACTAAATTGCCTGGAGCCAGGTGGATGAAAGGGGTGAATTCCCACCCCAGCTTGGAGGAATAACTGCACTTTATTGATGTGGGGTGATTTTTCAGGGAGTGGAAAGCTGCAAGGTGAATTCCATTTACACTGTTTGGTTTCTGTTGGCAATAACACTCCCATCAGACCCACCCCAGTCTGCTTTCCTGATTCATTTTAAGTGCAGGACAAACTAAAAAGGAGTTTGTGGGGTACTTTCCTGGGGTGAAGCTGTGCCAAGGGCCCCTCCCAGAGAGGTCTGCTCTTATCTGCCTCCTCCCACCCTCCTGAAGCTTTAATCTGCTGCTGCAGCCAGGCAGGGCCCTGCACACCACAAAGGACCTGAGAGGAATTGTACTCGGAGTTTTTCCAACGTGTTTCAGTCCCTGTCAGACACTAAAACCTCTTGCTGAGCACCAGCAGAAGAGAAGTTGACTGAGAGTTTTAGTGCCTTAAAGCAGAAGAGCCCAAGTGAAACCCCCCATCACCCCCTGTGGGGTCTGGAGTGTTCAATAAGGCACAAAGAACAAGTGAAGCTCTTCTGTACTAAAAAATGGGGTTATTTGATTTTTTTTCCCTGGGTTTGATATGAATTGTTGAAAAAAACCAATAAAAAATGTGGAGTTTTTGTAAGTGCCTGGTTGGAGGGCCCTGGCAGAGCTGAGGTGCCACTGTCCCAGCCTTTCCAGGAACAGCCCAGGCCAGCAGCTGCCAGAAGCTTCATCAGGTGTTCCCTTGCAGAACAGATCCAATCCCTTGGGATTCCACAAACTTCATCAGGTGTTCCCTTGCAGAACAGATCCAATCCCTTGGGATTCCACAAACTTCATCAGGTGTTCCCTTGCAGAACAGATCCAGTCCCTTGGGATTGCACAAACTTCATCAGGTGCTCCCTTGCAGAACAGATCCAATCCCTTGGGATTGCACAAACTTCATCAGGTGCTCCCTTGCAGAACAGATCCAATCCCTTGGGATTGCACAGGCTGCTGCCAAGGGAGCTCCAGGAAAGCCTGACTCATGCAGCAATTGCCAGCTCAGCACCAGCTCTGCTTTAAGCACCCACACTCTGAGGCTGGGCTGGGAACAAAGCTCACAAAAAGGAACCACCAAACTCAGCCAGGGGACAGAAATGGGGTTAAAGCCCCTGGGAATATCTGTGGGTATTCCTGAATAAACCCTGCACTGGGCTTGTGGCAGGGAGGGTGGTGGTAAATGTTTTTACACAAACAATTAAAAAGAATTTGCTGGGAGTGACTCCAGGGTTGTTGTCACTGAGCCCTCCCTGTCCCCTTGGCTTGTGAGGTGTAAAGGTGCCCTCTGGCACTGGCAGCCATTCCCTGGCTCCTGTCCCTCCATCCTTGTCCCCAGTCCCTCTGCAGCTCTCCTGGAGCCCCTTCAGGCCCTGCCAGGGGCTCTGAGCTCTCCCTGGAGCTTCTCCTCTCCAGGTGAGCACCCCAGCTCTCCCAGCCTGGCCTGCAGTTCAAGTTCCAAGTCCAGGCACAAGCTCCTGGCCCTGGCAGGAGTTCCAGGGATCAGTTCCAGCCAAGCTCCTTCCTGACTTCCTAAAGAACCCACAAACATTCCCAAGCTCCTGGGCAAGAAACCTGACAGGCCTGGACCAAAGCCTGGCTGTCCTGTGTGGTGCAGGCCCCGTGCAAGGGTGAGTTGCTGTGCAAAATTCACAATTTGAGCACCTGGGTTCACTTTTATTCTGGAATTCCAAGCAGTGAGGACCCCTGGGATGGGGTTACTGCAGCCAGGGCACGAGGGCAGCTCCAGGCTGGCCCCAGCTCCTGCCCCTGCAGCAATTCCCACCCAGAGCAGGTGACAAACAGTGCCCAGCCCCAGCACAGCATTTCCACTCAGCTCCTGGCAGCACTGAGGCAGCAGCTTGGATATGGGGAAGTTGTAAAAGCCTTGGGAGCCAGGGGAGAGGCAAATGCTGTAAAAAGCACAGAGAACTCATGAGAAGGACTCACCCCAGCAAATGGATCTGCAGGGACACTCCAGGGACATCAAACATCCTCAGCCTCACCTTCTGTTTCACTCCACTGAGATGAAACTGGATTCAATAATTCATTAATGGAAACAGCCATAAAATGTAAGAGGTAAATACATTTTAACTGGGACAACAGCATCCTTAAAACTGGGTGTGAGTCACTCCTAGAATTTATTGAAACTTGAAATTATTACAAGGTTGGACTGTGAGCAATAAATCCACCCATACCTCACTTCCTTGTAAGCACAGAGGGAGCAAGTCAGGAAAAGTGATTTATCAGCAAACAGCTTCCCCTAGAGACAGTGACACTGGCATGAGTAGCAAGACACTGCTCTGACTCATTTATTCTTTATATCAAGTACAACTGGCATCAGTTTGTTGGAGTTTTTTTATTCTAATATCAGGAAATACATTAAATACCAACTGGTATCTCTTACACTGAGCAGCATGAAATTAATCCCAAGGACTGTGGTGCCAGCAAATGTCCTTTGTGCCAGAGCCATCACAAGTCAGGAATACTTTGCTTTGCCATGCACAACCTGCTGAGTGTAGGGACTTGCTTAAAAAACCCATAACCTTTTACCAAAAGAAGAAGAAGAAAAAAAATCTACTTTATTTTTACCTGAACAATAATATAAAATGTTTAAAATCAGCTCTTATCCCAGCAGGGCTGGGATGGGCTCTGTCCTGTTTGCTCACTATTGTTCACAGAAGCCTCGGACACGGGTGGAGCTGTGGAGGAGAAGCTGCTGGGAGGGCAGGGAGCTGGAGGAGAAGCCTGGAGCCTGAGCAGGGAAGGCTGGCAGCCTGCCCTTCCCTTGGAAAGGACAGATCCTGTCCTATGTACACATTCACAAGTGTGTCCTGGCACAGGAGAGCTTCAGACAGAGCCTGGAATTGTCTCAGTTCCACCAGGCTGGGAAGCAAACCAAGGACAAGGGACTGTGAATTATCTACACACAAGAACCACGTGGCAGCTCTGGACCAAGGGAGCTCAGCCCCACAGCTCTTCTGTTCTCCCAAACTTGTAGATCAGGGTGCTGAGGGGAAAAAGAGAAAAGAAATAAAAATCAGACCACACACAGGGTAACTTTAACGGTATCCTTCAGTCTTACCCTGTGCAAATCAACAGCCCAGCCATGAACTTTTAGTCAGATCAGGACTTGGGTTTGGTGTTTATATTTGGTTTCCTGTGCACGGCTGGAACTGTGGGAGCCAGCTGAAGCCCAAACAGAAAAACACCCACTTTCACAGCCCTTCTGAAGGAAAAGCCTGGGAGTTATGAAATTCAAGGAATCCAGAGCAGCAAGTTTCACTCTGGCACCTGGGAATCAGCTCAACGTGACAGGATGTGCTGGGATAAAACCTAAACAATTCCATTTTTCTGAACAAATCAGAAAGAATACGAAGCCTGTGGTAGAGAATCAGATCCAAAATGCCCCATGTTGTGGCTGCCCCACACCTGGCAGTGTCCCAGGCCAGGCTGGACAGGGTTTGGAGCCACCTGGGATAGGGGAAGGTGCCCCTGCCCAGGTGGCACTGGATGGGATTTAAAGTCCCTTCCAACCCAAACCTTCTGGGATTCTAAATAAAAACTTTAGACATAAAATCTGCCTTCAGCAGCTTCCCTTTTCAGTCCCAGAGGGGATTTAGGAGCTGCTGTTTCCTGCAAGAATACCCCTCATTTCCCAGAGCCCATCCAGGTCATTGCAAAGCACCTGGTGTGGGGCTGGAGGGAAAAGGATCAGTCAGGAATTGAAAGAGAGGAGGTGAGGTGAAACTTTCAGTGACTCATCTTGGAACTGACCCTGTTTAACACTTTCAGTGCCTTTTATTAATAAAATCCATGGACTGCAAAATGCATTCCACAGCTAAAAGGAGTTATTAGAGACTCCAAATTGATTTTCAACTGTTATATGATAGATTTAATAATATTATTTGACATAAATCCAGTGTGCTGTTACAAAACACACCAGCATGCTCTCACAGAAATGAATTCTCACTCTTTATAACTGCAAGCTGAGCCAGTGAAGGGAAATTCAGGGAATATCAAGTACCAGAGACCTAAACCATTGGTGTGAAATAGTCTGGAAAAGGGGAAGGGGATCCCCCAGCTGGCTCTGCTGGGAGGGGAGCCAGGGGACTGCAGGACAGAGGTGAGTGATTGCCATTTTCCAAAAACACTGGCAATCCCTCAGCCAGAACTCTGTGCATCCCTGGCCACCCACATTCCAGAGCTGCACATCCAGGGGAGCAGAGACAGCTGCACCAAGGGAGAGAGCAAAGAGCCTGGGCATGGCAAATCAAACCTTCTCAGCTCTGCAGCAAAGGGAGCAGAAAACAGAGCTGCTTTTCCAGGAGTATCAATGTATGGAAGCAGGAAAGTCCCTTTGGAAAGAGGGGAATTTGCCCAGGTAACTTACCTGAAAAATATTAATGCATTCTGGAAAAACACTGCTAATCCAGGGTACACATTAGTGTCTGCAGAGGAGGAACAGAGGAAACACTCAGTTCTTTAGTTACTGGGAGCTGGGTTTAACAGGGTATTCCATATTCCAGTTACTGGGAGCTGGGTTTAACAGGGTATTCCAGCTCCTGGGAGCTGGGTTTAACAGGATATTCTATATTCCAGTAACTGGGAGCTGGGTTTAACAGGATATTCCAGTAACTGGGAGCTGGGTTTAATGGGATATTCCAGTTACTGGGAGCTGGGTTTAACAGGGTATTCCAGCTCCTGGGAGCTGGGTTTAACAGGATATTCCAGTAACTGGGAGCTGGGTTTAACACACACTATTCCAGTAACTGGGAGCTGGGTTTAACGGCATATTCCATATTCCAGTAACTGGGAGCTGGGTTTAACAGGATATTCAATATTCCAGTTACTGGGAGCTGGATTTAACAGGATATTCCAGTTACTGGGAGCTGGGTTTAACAGGATATTCCAGTTACTGGGAGCTGGATTTAACACATTCTATTCCAGTAACTGGGAGCTGGGTTTAACAGGACATTCCAATGTCAATCTCAGACTAAAACCTGGATGCTGTGGCTCAGATTTCCCAGGCTTCCATCCCTGTGGATTTCCTGCCAAAGCTGGCAAGAACAGCACTTTCCTAGAGGAGCAAACAGGCAGACTTACTCTGTGTGACATATGCTCCAAAGAGAATCCACATGGAAGCAATGAGGGATCCAAACATCAACATGAAGCCGATGAAGAGCCAGATCCGAGCCCCTGCAGGGAGAGTGAAATGTGGATTTTTAACCACAGGGACAGAGAATCCAGCTGCTCCTCTGGGAGGATGGAACACATGAGCTCACTAAAGGCACAAATGGAAAGGGTTAAACCCAAGGATCAAGGACAAAATCCACCTGCTCAGTCATTGGGAAGGAAAGATATTCCTGTGCTGAAGTTCTCTGAGCTGGAACATGAATGACACACAAAAAGCACCACAGGCCACTTCAAATGGCAGCAAATCCCTCCAAATTTACAAATCCCATGGAAAAGGCTGCTGGGATCCACGTGGGAACTAGAAAGGGAATGATGAATGGAAGCAGAGGGGACAGCAGGTGCAGGGACACCCACAGCAGTGACACAGGGAAATGGAAATGTTTGTGACACATCCCCAGGGAATGGCTGCTCCACAGCCACCCCCAGGCAGGAACTGATTTCTCCCAGCAGCTCTCCAGGATTTGCAGGGAAAGTTTAGGAAGCCAAGACATCCAGAAATTGAATTTCACCAAGTTCCCTTTCTAACAAAGCCAGCACTTATCTCCAAGGGTTAATTCTGTAAAGAAACTAATTCACAGAAGCTCTCTCCTACTCCTTATCTCCTGATTATTTCTTTCACCACCATCTGGAAAAAAACCCCAGCAGGTAAATGATCACCTGAGCAGGATTTGTAGAGTTAATTTACCTGTTCTTCCTAAGCATCCATCACTGTAGCTGTCTCCTCTCACCTGTGCATTTGATACAGCATTTATCCTGAGGGCAAAAAACAAGAGATACACTTCAGATTACAGAAAAACAATTTAGAGTTCTAAGTAAAACCCCAGCTTTTTTTTTTTTTTTTAAGATGTGACAAACTCTGGAAATTCCCTGGCATTCTGTGTAGTCACAAATTCCAAATAATCTATTGAATCATTCAATATTGGCAAGAAAAAGGAAGTTGTTACTTTTATTACATCTCCACGACAAGAGCCAGGCTATTGTCACCCCTCCCATTTGAGGAGGTTTTGGGCAAGGAACAGCTGTAAAACCTGTAAAAACTGAGGGAAATGCAGTGAATTGTTCCATACTGAGGTAAGTATTGCATTCTCCATCCCAGGCCAGGCTGGACAGGGCTGGGAGCAGCCTGGGACAGTGGGAGGTGTCCCTGCCATGGCAGGGGTGGCGCTGGGTGGGCTTTGAGGTCCCTCCCAACCCAACCCATTGTGGGATTCTGTGATTTGTCCATGCTGGGCACACTGTCAGTAAAGCCTGGCTGGTTTCTGGTGGCTCTGTGATGAGCCCTGTCCCCAGCACTCACATGAAGAAGGCCAGTGTGGAGAAGACCCCGCAGGTGTGGAAGGCGTGGTTCAGCTGCTCCGGCTTGGGATAGACCACGGCAGCATCGATCATGATCCACCAGCCTGTGAAAAACTGGGCACAGACACAGGGGGTGAGTCTGGGGGGCCTGGGAAACCAGGCAGGGGTCTGGACAGCACTGCCTTCACTGCCTTCTAACAAGCACCAATTCCTCTTCACAGTGATTTAAACGTGTCTGATGGGCAATGCCTGCACAAATCCCAACGTTGCTGTTTTCAGGGGCGTGTTTGGGAATCAGCCACACTTTCTATTCATATTAAGGAGTGGGGTAGGGGCAAATTTATGCCCAGAGCAGCTGGGGCTGCCCCTGGATCCCTGGAAGTGTCCAAGGCCAGGTTGGACATTGGGGCTTGGAGCAGCTGGGACAGTGGAAGGTGTCCCTGCCCATGGATGGAGTTTCAGGCCCCTCCCAACCAGAACCTTCTGGGATTCTATGAAATTCCCAGTGCAATTTCTGTGAAATTCCCTGTTCCTTGTTCCCCTTAAGAACAAGAATCCAGACTCTAAACACATATGAGATGGAGGTGGTGCAGAACAGAGCAGTTCTAACAGATCCAATTCTACAGAGATCCACAAGGAATTTCCTTTCAAGAAGAGAGAGCAGAAATGGCTCATGATCAGCAACATCACAGGCCTTGTGAGAACACTGCTGCCAACCCCACAGTGACCCCTGGAAGGACCAGGCTGGACTGGGGGAAGTTAAGAGGCAGAACTGGCAGAACCTGAGGCCCAAGTGTGACAGTTTGTGGCTCACCAGCACCCCGGCCACGATGGAGGCGATGGCGTTGCGGCGCTCGCTCCAGTCGATGCACTCGCACTCGGGCCAGCGGAAATTGTCCAGGAACCCTGCCATGGCCTCAGCTCACAGTGCCCTGGGCACAACCCACAGAGCCCTGGGTACAGCCCACAGAGCCCTGGGTGCAGCCCACAGAGCCATGGGCACGGCTCAGGCTGCCCTGGGCACGGCTGTCACTGCCCCGCTGTCCCAGCACTCTCTCCTGGACTCTTCCATCAACAGCAGCTCCTGAGTGCCTGAAACACAGCCAAGGGTGGGGTCAGTATGGATGCCTTCAGTTTGAGCTTTCATATTTTCCGGACTCTGTACTGCATTTGTGTGTGACTGAATTTCATATAAAGTGTCAGCAGCTCTCCTGACAGCTCAGTCCCACAGAACAATCCTTCTCCAGCCCCAGAACCAAGGACACTGCTGCAGCTTCAGCTCCAAAAAGTGTACAAACAGTGAATTGAGGAGAACAAACTGTGAGGATGGGACTGCATCACTGGAGCTGTAATTGTAATTAACCCCAATATGGAAATGGAGCAAAACTTATAAAAGTGTGAAAAGTCCTGACCCAGGGTCCATCTTGGGTGGTGCCACAGCCAAGCCCTTGTGCTGCCCAAGGTGTGTCCTTTAAAGGCCTTTTAATAAGGGATTTATTCCTTATTTATTTATTCCTTTAACTCTGTCGGCTGTGCTCTAGGCAGACTCTCAGTATCGATCAGGAACATCCCGAGATGTTGGACAACTCTCATGAGTTCCAGTCTGGGGGTTTTTATAGAATTCAGGCTTTTACACAGAACCTTCCAGTGGAATTTGCCCCACCCATGGCAGGAGAGGGAAGGAGATTGTTTTAAAGCCATCCCACCCAAACCATTCCATGATAAACTCTACTGAGCTATATTCACAAAACACCTCCCTTACACAGAGCCACAAAAGAAAATCACCACACAACCCCAAAACTTATGGCAGAACTTCGTCCTTCAGTCATGTCAGGGAGTCTCAACTAAACACTAATATTTCCAGTCTCCAATCTAACAGATAATATGATTTAGTGCCTTTTTAACACAGAGAAAAAGAGCCCAACTCAGCAAATCAACTGATTCTGAGGGTAAAGAAGGGCTCGCTGCGCAGAGAAAAGGTCACAGGGAACCTTAAATATGGGAAGAGGAAAGCAAAGTTAATTAACTGACTCACAGCTGCTCTGAGCACGATTCTAATGTGCTTTAGTATTGTCAACTTCTGCATTTCCCAACCTGCCGTAATTCATTTCCAGCCATTTGGTAAAGACTAACAAAAATGTCCTTCACGGCTGTGTGACAGCACAGACTGCTGGAGAACATTTTCAGGTTAATAACAGCAGTGAGAAGAAGTGGAATAAAAATCAATCAATAAACAGTTTGTCTATGCTACAAGCACAGGTCACCTCCTGGAACATGATCCAAAGGTTTGTCCTCCAGAAACCCAAATGTGTGATGCCACTTCAAATTCCAAAGTTATTTTAATTTGTGCAGCATCTGGGCTCAGCCATCTGGTTATTCTCCTCAGGAATTCTCCTCTCACCTTTCCCTGGCAGTGGTCAGATGCCTGCTCATCCCACAGCTTTCACAGGGAATTGCTGTGCTCCTACAGAATTCCAGGGTCAGCAGGGTGGGAAAAGCCCTTTGAGATCATCCAGTGCCACCCAGGGCCACCCCTGAACTGTGTCCCCAAGGGCCACATCCAGACACCTCCAGGGGACACCTGCAGGGATGGGCACTGCAAAGCTCCCTGGGCAGCCCCTGCCAAGGCCTGAGCTCCCTTTCCATGGGCAAATTCCTGCTGCTGTCCAAGCTGAGCCTGCCCTGGCCCAGCCTGAGGCCGTTCCCTCTGCTCCTGTCCCTGTTCCCTGGGAGCAGAGCCCGACCCCCCCGGCTGTGCCCTCCTGGCAGGGACTTGTGCAGAGCCACAAGGGCCCCCTGAGCCTCCTTTGCTCCAGCCTCAGCCCCTTCCCAGCTCCCTCAGGGATTCTCCAGCCCCTTCCCAGCTCCCTCAGGGATTCTCCAGCCCCTTCCCAGCTCCCTCAGGGATTCTCCAGCCCCTTCCCAGCTCCCTCAGCTGAACTACAGCTGCTCCTGAAGCCCTTCCTCATTTTCCACTCTTAAATGGCTCCACTTTCTCTGTTCCTCTTCAGAGCTGTGTCTGTCCCTGTCCTGCAGCAATTCCTGCTTTCCCCTCCCAGCTCCTCACCCACCCACACTGGAACTCTCCCAGCTCCTTCTGTTGTCCCCACTGTGGAGCTGAGGGGCCTTGCCTGGGAGTGGCTGCAGGGAAACAGGGAACTATGGACTGGTTTGGGTTGGGAGTGACCTTAAAGCCACCCAGTGCCACCCCTGCCATGGCAGGGACACCTCCCACTGTCCCAGGCTGCTCCAAGTGTCCAGCCTGGCCTTGGGCACTGCCAGGGATCCAGGGGCAGCCCCAGCTGCTCTGGTACAAGGACGACCCAAAAAGGGTGGGCAACTCCTCCCAAGGTGTCAAGAAATCCAGCTAAAATAACCTGGATTTAATATGGCAGAGAAAAGGAAGGCACTGACACAGGGGAGGGGAGAGATCCTCCCAAGGGACCTCAACAGAGCATCCCTGGGGGATAAAAGGGCCACAAGGCAACAGGGGACAGGGCAGTCAGAGAGGCAGAGGTGTCCTGGGCTGGGGAACAAGAAGTAGGGAAGGGATTGGGTTGGGATTGTGCCCCTGAGCCCCACAGGTGATTTCCCACCTGCAGAGCTGCCCCAGCCCAGGGAGGAGCTGGAGCTGCTGCAGAGAGCCCAGAGGAGGCTCCAGGATGGGCAGAGGGATGGAGCAGCTCTGCTGGGAGGAAAGGCTGGCACAGCTGGCATTGTTCACCTGCACAGGAGAAGCTTTGGGCTGAGCTCAGGGTGGCCTTGCAGGGCCTGAAGGAGCCCCAGGAAAGCTGGAGAGAGACAATTTCCAGGGGATGCAGGGACAGCACACAGGGAATGGCTGCCAGTGCCAGAGGGCAGGGCTGGGTGGGATCTTGGGAATCAGGAATTGTTCCCTGGGATGGAATTCCCAGAGCAGCTGGGGCTGCCCCTGGATCCCTGGCAGTGCCCAAGGCCAGGCTGGACACTGGGGCTGGAGCAGCCTGGGACAGTGGGAGGTGTCCCTGCCATGGCTTTAAGGTCCCTCCCAGACCAAGCATTCCATGACCTGTAATTCTCCGTAATTCCTCAGAAAAAGAGGAAGAACACAACCAACTGCATTTAAAATCCCAGCCCCACAGTGAAGCTGAGGCTCCATGGCCATGGCACAAGAGCCAGGCTGAGGTTTGTCCCCAGGAGCATTAGCAGGGACACAGGGACAGCTGCCAGCCCAGGGGCCTCCCTGCACACACCCCTCTGCGGGAGGCAGATGCCTTCAGCTGGCATTTCCCACCTGGATCAAGGTGCAGGACTCACTCTCTGCTTTAAACTCTCCCACCCACACAGCTCCCAGGCAGGAAACAGGTAAAGCCCTTGGAATTCCTGTCCTTCAACGCCCTTCCCACCATCAGCCTCCTCCCCTCTGCCAAGGGCACGCAGGAACATTCCTCAGCCTGTCCAGCAAACACAAACACAGCTGCAGGAACAAACTGGAGACTCTGGAGCTGTAAAAACCACCCCTGGCAGATGCCAGCATGGAGAGCAAGCCCACTTGCTCTGTTATGCAGACAGAAAACACAACAGCAGCTCCACATTTTCACCTGAAAATCAGCTTTTCTCTCCCCAAATGAGCTGATTGCACCCGAACAAAATACTGAAAGCAGTTGCAAGGAAATACAGAAAGTCTGCAGGAAGAAAAATGCCTTAATGTGGAACATCATTGCATTAGTAAAGAACAGAGCTGCCTGTTTCCAAAGAGAGGAAAAGACAGAAGGAAAAACGGAAGAAACGTAAAGGCACGAAGAATATTCAAATTTTCCTTGAAGAAGATACACCTTCCACAAGCAACTCATCAGAATATCCTTTGGGTCACACATTTCCCCACATGCACAGAGGATGATAAGTATATCAGGGGCTTATGTGAACATTTCTGTAACAGCCACTCTCATTTTCCCACTTATTTCAGTAATTTCCTGCACTTTCACTTTCAGTTCTCCCTATTCAATAGCACTCTCTGATTTAAAGTATTACAGAAAGACAAGAGCAAAGAAAGGAAGTTCAAAGTTAATTTACACAAAACCAAGGCTATGTGGCAAACTTATTAAAAAGTGATATTAACTATATTTCCATTCCTTACAAGGCCCCTGGATCCCTGGCAGCGCCCAAGGCCGGGTTGGACAGTGGGAGGTGTCCCTGCCATGGCAGGGGTGGCTCTGGGTGGGATTTAATGTCCCTCCAACCCAACCCAACCCAACCCAACCAACCCAACCCATTCCATGATTTATCCCTTTACACCAGTGTCCCGCTCAGCCCCAGAAGTGCCCGCAGCGGGGACTCTTTAAGAGCGCTATTAAAGTTTAAAACTTGAGGGGGCAGGGGATAGAACCCATCTCGATTCCGCAATTCTCCAGAGGCGGTTCTGCCTCAGGCCCGCTCCGAGCGCATCCCTGTGCCCGCCCTGGCACCGGGGCGTGACGGGGCACGGCGAGCCCCGAGCCTGAGCTACAGCCCCGCCAGGGGTTCCTAGGGCCCGGCCGGGTACATTGTTATTTAGATAAAACACGGCATTTGCTGCTTTAACCTCCCCCACAGAGGCCGCTCCCCGCGGAGCACCGGCGGCGGCTCCTCAGGGCCGGACAATCCGTGACACGCCGGTGTCCCAGGGGAGCGGCCCCAGGGTCCCTCCCGGTGCGGTGCCGCTCTCTCTCTCGCTCCCCATCCCGCTCCCTGTCCCTGTCCCGGTGCCGGTCCCTGTCCCGGTCCCTGTCCCGGTGCCGCCCGGCCCGGCCCGGCCCGGCGCGGCCGCACGTACCCGCTCCCGGGCGCGACGCTTCCGCCTGAGGGCACCGAGCCCCCTGACTGATGTGCCCTCTGGCCAATCAGAGCCCAGCGCTGCGCGTCAGCCGAGGGCCGGGTAAGGACAGAGCGGTGTGATTGGTCAATGCGGCGCCACACGCTGTAAGCCCCGCCCCTTACCGCTCGGGCGGGGCGGGAAGAGGCGGGGCCAGCGCGATCCCGCCCCCTCCCTCACGGCCGGTGCCCCTCCCGCCATGGCCGCCCCCTCACGGCCCCCTCAGCCCCAGAGCCGCCGCCACACGGCCGGGAATGACCCCCGGCCGCCTCCGCTGCCCCACGGGAACAGCACAGTATTGTAATTCCCATGCTGGAATAGATAACGTTCACCCCTAAATGCTCTTAAATCTCAGTCCGGTGTCTGGTTTAATGAAACTAAGCGGAATTCATAAACATGGATAAATTCTAATTCATAGGATCAATCACGGAATGGTCTGGGTTGGAAGGACAAGCAATATGGGGGTAACAAACATGTCAATAAACGTATTGTGGATCACTACCCATCTAAAACAGCAAAATAAGTAAGTGCCAAAAGACAGATGCTGAATAAAAGCCCTGGGCAAAGAAAACAACTGGATTAAAGTCAGTGTTTTGAGAACTAGAAGGCACATGTCACAGATGTGGAATTGAAAGAATCAGATTGTGCTCAAAGTCCTCCCTGCTTCCTTTTTTAATCTTAACTTACACATACACACTGTGCCCCATCAAGCCCAGAGACACCGCACTCCCTGCTCCCTCAGAGGGGCATAAGAATAAAGATTTATCACTGACATATTTCTTTTACAAGGTGCCCTGCTCTTGCTTCTCCTTTATTCCTCCTCCTCAGAGCCTCCTTTGTATCTCCAGATTCATCCCGAGATGTTACTGCTCTGAAACACAGAAATCCTCAGCAGGACTCAACATCTACAGTGCCTAGAGAAGGGAAGAATTTCTTCTCAATATTTGTTTAAATCTCTCTTTCAGTTTCAAGCTATTCCCGCTTGTCCTGTTGGACAAGAAACAGATTCCTCATTCTGAGAAAAACTGATATCTCAAGTATTGTATCTTCATAATATATAAAATTATATACATATACAATCTTTTGTCTTTGTATTAAGATGTCACTTAAGCCTTTCAGGCCACGAGGCATGTGGCCATTAAACCAACAAATAGGAAGTTCTGGAAATAAACAACGTGGTTTTGGATCTGGGGTCAGCAATGACTGCACCCTTTTTCACAGTCATAAAATAACACTTATCAAATTGACATTAACAGTCCAGTGTCAGCCAGAAAAATTCCTTCTGAAGGCCATTCTCTCCTGGATTTTCTGTGTGCAGTAGTTGATATTCCTTAGTATTGACTCAACACTGCTCTTAAGAGCAACAAAATTATAGACAAGCCCTGAAACACTGAACTCCTCTAAACACCTGGGGAACATTAAAGTGGAAATTATTTTTTCCATCATCACTGTAAATGTTTCAGAAGTGGATTTCTGTGCCTGGCAGGTTCTGATGGCATCAGTGCAAGCTTGTTTAAAGTTCCTCAGTCAGGTCACCCCTGCCCCATTTAAACCCAAGTGGTTTTAATAAGAACATGAAAATCCCTCAGTCTGCTGATTCACCCTTTATGGCACCTCTGGTACTGGAAGTGCTGATGCTTCCTTGTGAGCCAAAGTGGGTCCCATTTCCTGCAAACTGGCTTCTATTTACCCTTGTGCCATGAATTGGATTTGCTCTTGAAATCTCCCACTGGATTTGTCTGAACAGCAATTCTGATCCAATTCCTGCAGATCCTAATGTGAACCAAAACGTGAGGTTTTTGAGAGTACCATGTCAAAGGACCTTCAGAAAAGTATCTTTAATTCACAGTATCTTTAATTAAGTTTTTGTTATAAACAAGAATAAATTATGGAAATAAACATTCATACACAGAGCTGGAAGGTGTCCCTGCCCATGGCAGGGGGTGTTCACCAATAACTTACTTTCCAAGACCTCTTTCCGTGTTAAAGATGCAAAAATAGACTTGTGCACATGTACATTCCAAGCCAAGACATCCAGAACCCTCCCTTCACAGCCACTGAATTTACCCTTGAAGAGGTGAATGTACTTTTAAAAAACATGGAAAGAACCTGCCAAAAATTCATGAGTTGTAAGTATTGAAATAAGAGAGCAAAGGTCAAACAGGGCACAGCAAGATGTTTGCCTCCATTTTAATGTGCTTTTCTTATGCCTCCGTTTCCCCTTTGAAGTGATAAGAGCCTGTAAAAGTGATTACTGTGCTGAAGTGAAACATTAATTTGGATTTCAGCAGAAGGAAAATGGCCTGCAAGAGAAGAACTGATTTGTTGTTGCCGTGGTTTAACCCAGCCAGCAGCTGCTCAGGGATGGGGAGGCAGGGAGCGCATAAAAGGTGCTGTGCAAGCCCTGCCCAGCAATAAAAACACCCTCGAATGGTCAGCACTGCCTCCAGCCCAAACCCAACACGCAGCCCCAGACTAACGATGAGAAGAATTAACTCTACCACAACCCAAACTGGCACATTTCATTTAATAATACTTTAACTCAATTATTTATAATGCAAATGCTCATCACACAACCAAATTTCCTTCAAGTAGTGTAACAGCGTGGATTTGACATTTCCAGTGAACCTGAAATTTCTCTAGTGCTATATTTCATTAGTAAAGTGCATTCAAAAACCTTGGCAAGAGGAATTAGTATGAAATTATTTCGGTGCAAGTTTTAACCACTTCAAGAGAGAAGACTTCCACCCAAACCTTTTGCCCTCTTCCCCCCTGTTTTCCTTCGTGCCTGGATCAGAAACCTTCTCGGCGACAGCCTCGTAAGTCTTTCGTGCTCGCAGGATCTCCTTGTCGGTGCTGAAATGCACCATCTGCCTGCTCAGGATGGGCACCACCAGGTTGAAGTTGTCAACTCTCTTGTTCAACTTCCTGATGTCTTCTGCGAACTGCTCACAAACGCGGCCCCACTGCTTCTGTTCCGACAGCGTCATGGGCTCCCGAGCTTCCTCCTGGAGGCCACGATGCTCTTCCTCAGGCGCTCGATGGTCTCGCGGATCTCCTTCTGCAGCAGGATCCACTCGGGCTGGTAGCCGTTGTCGATGAGGATCCTGTTCAGGTTGTGGGTCATGGGGTCGATGTGGGGGCTGTGCGAGAACTTCTGCAGGGGCTTCCCTTTGCCGCTCAGGTTGTCGAAGTCTCCTTTGGCCATGGACTCCTGGATGAGGTCCTCCACCAGCCGTTCCACAGCCTGGGTGATCTTCACCTTCTTGCTCTGCCGCACGTCCTGGGCCCTGCTGAGGTCGCTGCCGCCGTAGCGGCTCTCCAGGCGCTGCTGCCGGTACTCCAGCACCTGCTCGGTGGCGCGGTCCACGCGGAACTGCATGTACTGCTTCTCCCGCTGGCTCGGCGTGCCGATGCCCACGCCCTCGAAGCTCAGGTAGTGCCTGTGCTGCAGGGACTTGGATTTGAACTGGTCTTCCTCCTCCTCGCCCGAGTCTGATTTCTGTTTGGCTGCCAGGTCGCCGAGCACCACCCTGTAGGCCTCCTCCACCCGTATGAAGGCCCTGGAGTCGGCCATGCCGGAGCTGCTGTCCGGGTGGTATTTTTTGGCAAGATTGTGATAGGAGTTCCTGACATCGTCGAGGGAACAGCCTTCCTCCAGCTCCAGAACTTTGTAAGAGTCCTTGACGTCGTTTTTGGGTTTGTAACCCGACAACATCCTACACAGAAATGGCTTCAGCTTCCTGGGGATCATGGCTCCCCGTCCCATGAAACAGTGCCCCATGTTGTTACTCAGCATGACACAAAGCCTGGGGATTTCTTCAGGTGCAGCTACATTATAAAGAACCTACAGACACATTTGGACAAAAATCATGTTAAATATCCTTTTTTTTAAAGAACTTCCAGGGCATAAGTCTTATCTTTAGCCTGATATATTAAAGAAATCCCTACTAAAATTTAGCAGCATTTTTTTCTTTTACAGACTATTATTGAAATCACAGAATCCCAGAATGGTTTGGGTTAGAAAAAGCCCACCCAGTGCCACCCCTGCCATGGCAGGGACACTTCCCACTGTGCCAGGCTGCTCCCAGCCCCAGTGTCCAACCTGGCCTTGGGCACTGCCAGGGATCCAGGGGCAGCCCCAGCTGCTCTGGGCACCCTGTGCCAGGGCCTGCCCACCCTGCCAGGGAACAATTCCTCATTGCCAAGATCCCATCCAGCCCTGCCCTCCCTAAGCTTAAAGTCATTAATTTACATTTCTAATTAATTAGTATTGAAGCAGTAGTATTACAATGTAAATGAAAATTAATTCTCAATATACTTTTTTCCTGGTATGACAACAGGAACACAGGTTTGTTTTGCACTGCAGAATTCCCTGGAAGCATTTTTATCGCCTTTATTCTTCTACTATTTATTTTATTGCCTTTCAGCAAGCATTGTAAACTGGAAATAAGCTTGATGCTGAGCAATAACTGCTGAAACAGATCCCTCCCTTCTGCTCTGTACCTACGTTCAGCAACAGCTCAATTTCCTACTCCCTTGGATCAAGATCTATGACCTGGTACGATGGCAAAGGAGGTCATCACAGCACATTATTGGTATTTCACAGCAACATCTGGATCAGCACTCAGGTTACAGATTCACTAGGTCAGCCTTTGTATCCCAGCAGTGGCCAACTTCCTTTGCTGGTGCCAGGCAGGGGCATAAATCTGTAATTCAGAACAGATCGATAGCAGTGAGTATGTCACGGTGTCAGCAATTCCAGTGATTCTGGGTTATCTGGGGACACAGCCAGGACAGCACCTCAGCCGGTGACAAAGTCAGCCCTTATGTAAAATCAAAGTAGAAGTATATAACACTAACTGGACACACCAGTTACACATTAGCCAACTCTTCTTTATTCATGGAAATCCTTAAGGAAATGCTGGATCAGTGGACCTAAAGACACAGAGAGGGCAACACCTCCTTTGCTCACTCCATCTCCAAACAAAAAACTAGGTCAAATCAACTCCTCAAGGTTAATCAAAGAATAAGTAGCATTTATGTCTTCTGTACAAACCAAACTGCCCTTCTGCCCTAACCCAGAGAAGGAAAAGGACAAGTACTTGGGACTGGATCAATCCTCAATGTTTTCAGCTGGCTTTGATCCATGTAAGGCATTAACATTAAGTCATCAGCTTGTGATAATGGAACTCATTAACACCTTTTATTTATGACCCGATGATTTCATTCCATCTGGGTGGCGGACAGAGATAACTACTAATTTTCCTACGGCCATAAAACCCCACGTAACTACTACTTAAAGAGAATGATCAATAAACACACTTTTAAAATTCAATTACTGCTCCGAAAGTGACTTTCCCATAACTCGGTAGCCCCAATATCAATAAACCTGTTGTCAAGATCCATCTATAGAACCCTCACCTCCCGAGGGGACCGGCTGGGAAAGGATGATACTCCCTGGCAGTGTGAACCGAGCGATGCCGCTGGGATTTGGGAAGGGGGGATGGATTGGGCCTCCCAGGAGCCAGCCCCGCTCCTGCCCTCCCTGCCGCCCGGGGTCCCGCACCTGGAGCCCAGCTCGCCCCCGCCTCACCTGCGTGGTGCCGCCGGCCGGCCGCGGGAACGGGCCGGTAACGGACCCGCAGGAAGAGGAGGGGCCGCAGGAAGAGGAGGGACGGGCCGCGGCTCTGACCTCGCGCTCAAGGACAGAGAGGGGGGAAGGAACGGGCAGGGAGGGGAAGAAAGGGGGCAAGACAGGAGGGTCGGGGAATGGGGCGTGAGAGAGATGGGGAAGAAGGCCGGGGAGAGAGAGAGAGCGGGGAAAAAGTGGAGAAGGTAGGGAGCAGGGTGGGAGAGGGTCCCGGCTGTCTCCGCTCTCCGCCAGGGGGCGCCCGAGCGGCGCCGCAGCCGTGAGGGGAGGAAGCCGTGAGGGGAGATGTGCCATGGTGGGGCTGTGAGGGGAGATGTGCCATGGAGGGGCTGTGAGGGGAGATGTGCCATGGTAGGGCTGTGAGGGGAGATGTGCCATGGTGGGGCTGTGAGGGGAGATGTGCCATGGTGGGGCTGTGAGGGGAGATGTGCCATGGAGGGGCTGTGAGGGGAGATGTGCCATGGTAGGGCTGTGAGGGGAGATGTGCCATGGTGGGGCTGTGAGGGGAGATGTGCCATGGTGGGGCTGTGAGGGGAGATGTGCCATGGAGGGGCTGTGAGGGGAGATGTGCCATGGTGGGGCTGTGAGGGGAGATGTGCCATGGTAGGGCTGTGAGGGGAGGTGCCATGGTGGGGCTGTGAGGGGAGGTGCCATGGTGGGGCTGTGAGAGGAGAGGTGCCATGATGGGGCTGTGAGGGGAGATGTGCCATGGTGGGGCTGTGAGGGGAGATGTGCCATGGTGGGGCTGTGAGGGCAGATGTGCCATGGTGGGGCTGTGAGGGGAGATGTGCCATGGTGGGGCTGTGAGGGGAGATGTGCCATGGAGGGGCTGTGAGGGCAGAGGTGCCATGGAGGGGCTGTGAGGGGAGATGTGCCATGGAGGGGCTGTGAGGGGAGATGTGCCATGGTGGGGCTGTGAGTAGAGGTGCCATGGTGGGGCTATGAGGGGAGATGTGCCATGGAGGGGCTGTGAGGGGAGATGTGCCATGGTGGGGCTGTGAGAGGAGAGGTGCCATGATGGGGCTGTGAGGGGAGATGTGCCATGGTGGGGCTGTGAGGGGAGATGTGCCATGGTGGGGCTGTGAGGGCAGAGGTGCCATGGAGGGGCTGTGAGGGGAGAGGTGCCATGGAGGGGCTGTGCATGGTCATCACAGCTCTGGTGGGCTGGGGAGCTCTGTAGCAAGGCAGCAGGGAGTGGGAGCAAAGACAGGGAGTGGGAGCAAAGACAGGGAATGAGAGGAAAGACAAACCTCTCCCAGTTAAGGCTGCACTCTGTGATTGAAGTGCTTGCTGTGAGAGCAGTGAGGACATGTCTCACCTCTGCCAAGCTGAACAAACTGCTGCAAAGAGAGGGCTGATACCCAGCAGTTCCTGGTCCAAAATGAAAACTCTTCATCCCATTACAGCTCAACAGCTCACGGTTTTCTTTCCTGTGTGTGAGCCCAGGGGCTGACAAAAGTCAGGCTGGTCTGCACATAGAGCTGCCCCTGTTCCTGTTCCAAACAGGAAAATGTTTCATGAAATCAGGAGGGCACAAAGTGATTGTTGTTCCTGTGCTGCCCTTGGGTTATCCCCGTTCCACACTGCTGCGTGCACCTTTCTGCTGGAGGTGTCTGTCTTCAGTGTCCCAGTGGGAAGAGAACAAATAGTGGGAAGATGAACTAAAGAAGCAGAAGTGCCAGGGTAGATGACACCGAGCTCTTCCCAGGGGATAAGGATGCCTTGGAGCTGTCCAAAGGGACAATGCCAGCCAGCTCTCCCCAGGGGCCAAGCAGAGTGACCAGGAGGCATCCCAGGGCCAAGTCTACCACAGGAAAGAGCTGTCCCAAGGGGCGAGTGACAGTGACAAGGAGCTGTCCCAACAGGATAACAGCAGCAACAATAAGCTTGGCCAAGAAGGTGGCAAATATGACAAAGAGCTATCTTTGGGGAAGACTGTAATGTCCGAGACATGTGTCATGGAAGCAGATGAGGACAAAGGGCTCCCCCAGTGGGAAGCAGATGAGGACACAGAGCTCTGTCGAGGAGCACGGGACACTTCCAGGAAACTGTCCCAAAGGAGCCAAACAGCGCCCAGGGAGCTGCTGCCTGTCTGGAGGGAGCAGCTCCCTGGATCCATCTGTGCTGGACGATGACAGAAATTATTGAGAAGATGGGCAAGGAGAAAGAGACCTCCAATTCTCCCTTCTTTCTTCTCCACACCAAAGGGGACTCCCGCAGTGGGAAAAGGAATTGTTCTTGGTGGAGCTGCCCTGCAGGGCTCCAGCCCAGAGGAGAGGCCTGGGGGACATCAGGTGTGGTCCCACTGCAGGTTGGCACTTGAAAGCTGTGCCAAGAGAGGAAAATGGGAGAGAAAACAGATGATCCAGAAGCACACTTGATCTGTCTGCTCTCACTCAGCACACTTGGAGGAGGTTCTGGATCAGTGACGCAGGGCAAGCCTAGGAAATCAGGAGGAACTCTGATTTTACTCCTTGTGGGAAAGGAGAGGGGCTTTTGTGCACAGCTGAAGCGTGGCAGTCCTGCGGGAGCTCCACAGCCATTCTGCAGCCTTGGACCCAGATGTTGGTGTTTCCCTGATGCTGCTCAGGTTTGCTTCAATGTTTCCACAATAATGAAGAGCACAGGAAACAAATTTGAAAGTTTAAAAAGAATGAGAACAGCAAGTGACAAAAACTGTGTAAGTATTTTATAGCATAGTTTTTCTTTTCATGTTTCTTTTGTAAGTAGAGATGTTGCTCCTAACTACCTCTTTATGACTTTTGAGCCACATGTATTTCTAATTATACCTTTCTAGTATTTGTTATGGCTTTTGAGTTCCATGTCTAACCGATGAGTGCCATCAAGAGTCGTTTTCTCTCCCAAATAGCCTCAAACATTCGTTTCTTTCTCCCAGAGAGGCTGAACGCTGTGTGGTTCGTGTCCCATCGCATGCCCCTGGCCCCGGTATCAGCACAGGGGATTTGGCCCGCGGGCAGCCGTGCGGCGGTGCTGCCGCAGCCGAGCCCAGCCCCTGGGCACACGGGCACACGGTGTCAGGGCCCTTTGTGACGTGGGACGTGGTGGTGGCCAGAGAGCCTTGTGACATCAGGGAGCCGTGCCCTGGCTGAGGGTGTCTAAGGGGTGCAGAGCCCTGCGGTGCCCAGTCGCAGGAGAGCCGCTGTCTGTGCAGGAAGCAGCTCCCTGTGCACATCTGCACTAGCAAACAACAGAAATTACTGAGAAAATGAACAAGGAGAAGGGGAACCCCAACTCCCAGCCCGCCCAAGGCCAACTGTTGAGCTTGCAGAGGAGGATGAGAGTAAGGGACGAGGCAGAAAGGAGAGGGCAGTGCAGGGACAGGGCCAGGACCTTTGCCCTGCCAAGGGAGCCGTCTCTGTCCCGCGCCTCCTCATCCTCATCCTCCTACTGCTCCTCGCTGATGCCCATCAAGCTGCCACCAGTGCACCTGGGGCAGCCAAAGATAGGACCCAGAAAGCCCAAACACCTCAAGGTCCCACAGGTGCAGCTCGGGCAGCCACAGGCAGTGCCACAGGACAGCTGGAGCCAGGCCCTGTCCCTCTGTGGGGACAGACTGCCACCTCTGCCAGCGCTGGCACCGCTGGCACCACTGCCCTGCCTGGTGAGCCCCAGGGATGCTCAGAGCCGGGGCACAGAGCTGGGGAGCGCAGGGGAGAAGGAGCCCCAGCCCTGCAGCCCCTGTGCTTGGCAGCCATACACCCCCGTGCCCAGGGTGTTATTGCCCCCGCTCAGGGTGGCCCAGAAGGGCACAGCCCGTGTGTCCCCGAGCTGGCAGCTGCTGCCTGTGCTGCCCATCCCCTCGGGGGCTCGAGCCATGGGGCGCAGCCTCACAGGCACAGAGCTGGAGAGACAGAACAATGACAACGAGCTGTCCCACGGGGAAAATGGCAGTGATGAGGAGCTGTCCCCAGTGGAAGAGGCCATCGAGAGCCTTACAGGGGACAGCAGCACTGACCCAGAGCTGTCCCCAGTGGAAGAGGCCATCGAGCTCTTTCCAGTGGACAGCACAAGTGACCAGGAGCTGTCCAAAGTTGAAGACGACATTGAGGTTGTTCCAGGGGACCGCACAAGTGACCAGGAGCTGTCCCCAGTGGAAGAGGACATTGTGGTCACTTCAGGGGATGGCCCAACTGGTGAGGAGCTGTCCCCAGAGGAAGAAGCCATCAAGGCTGGTCCAGAGGACAGCAAAAGTGACCTTGAGCTGTCCAAATTGGAAGAGGCCATCAAGCTCTTCCCAGGGGAAGACAGCAATGACAAGAAGCTGTCCCCAGTGGAAGGTGACAATGAGCTCTCCCAAGGGGACAGCAAGAGTTACAAGGAGCTGTCCCTGGGTGAAGAGAAGCATGAAAAAGAGCTGTCCCCAGGGGCAAGTGACAGTGACAAAGAGCTGTCCCAAGGGGTTAACTACGAGGATGAGAAGCTTTCCCCAGCTGATGTCAAACACAAGACAGAGCTGTGGTTTGGGGAAGACTCTGATGTCCAAAACATGTCCCCATGGGAAGAGAATGACAACAAACAGCTCTCCCATTGGGAAGAACATGAGGATGAAGAGCTCTGCAATTGGGAGGAACATGAGGATGCAGAGCTGACAAGGAGGGCCCTGCTCGGTGGTATGGACAGAGATTCAAGCTTGTCACATGGACTGCCAGTACTGGAGAGAGTGTCAAGGCATCAGATGGTGCTGGATTGGCTGGAAGCCAATTTCCCCAATGATTATGCTGCTGAGGAGGAGGAAGATCATGAAGCTGACAGACACCAAGGACTGTCCAATGTGAAATGGTGCAAGGAGAAGGTGGAGGCCCACTGGCAAGAGCTGTTGGATTCTATGTCATCTCTTGATTTCAATGTTGGTGACAATGGGCATTCCAAAGGAGTCCCAGTGGTGTCTCGGGGGGATGAAGCCATCCAGAGCAACATCTGGAACAAACCCTCGGGCTTGGTGGATGACGAAGGACCCAGCTGTTCCAGGCACGTGGGCACAGAGGTGGCAGCAAAGCCAGCCTGTGCTGATGAGCCCAGTGCCTCTCCTGCCCTGTGGGGTCCCACAGGTGCCAAGCCGGCAGCTGCTGAGGAGGAGGAGCCCCCCAAGCCTCTCGGTGCGGAGGTGACAGAGGCACAGAGCCAGCGCTCTGAGAAACGTCCCTCCCGCTTCAGGCGGGCACTGCGGGGGCTGTTCCGCTGTCCCCGCCTGCTGCAGGGGACATTCCGCTGTCCCTCTCTGGTGCGGGGGACATTCCGCTGTCCCTCTCTGGTGCGGGGGACATTCCGCTGTCCCCGCCTGTTGCAGAGGCCGTTCCGGTGTCCCCGCCTGTCGCAGTGTCCCAGGCCGGTGTTGAGGCTGTTCTGGTGTCCCTGCCTGGTGGCACAGCCGGAGGAGTAGCACCCACATCAGCGCCAGGCCAGGCCTAGAGGTGGAGGCAGAGCAGCACTTGGGCAGGACAAACGTCCCGGTTGTGGTTTCTGGAGGTCAGCACAACCCAGCACTGCAGGCGCAGGACTCGGGCCAAGGGGTGGCCATGGACCAAGAGCACAAAGACCCCAGAGCTGCCGACCCTTTTCCAGAAGGGTCTGAAAGAACAGACTGTGCAGGAGGCCCAGTTTGCATAGAGGTGCGAAACCCGTTTCAGGGCGGGGAACCCAGTCCATAAAAGGGTACCCCCACCAAGTCCCTGACCCTGGACATCCCAACAGCTGGATCATTGCTGGAACCAGGAGTGACATCCCCTCATCTGGAACCACACTGGATCCAAGAGTGACATCCTATTACCTGGAACCACACTGGATCCAGGAGAGACGTCCTGTCACCTGGAACCATGCTGGATCCAGGAGTGACATCCCATCAGCTGGAACCACGCTGGATCCAGGACTGATGTCCAATCAGCCGGAACCATGCTGGAGCCAGGAGTGATAATCTCTTTTCTCCTTTCTTTCCTTGTCTTTCTTTCTTTCTGTCTGTCACTTTATCATTCATCTTTTCCTTCCTCTCTGCCCTTTCACCCTTTCCCTTTATCCCAAACTCACTGCCACGTGTTTTTATTGTAGGTCAAAGATTAATGTAGCAGTTGTGTAGCAATAAGTCAAATTAACAAAATATCAATACATTGCTAAAAATAATCTTAAGTGTTTAACAAAAGGTTTTGATTATTTTGTGGATGCTCCAACTTTTATCGTTGCTTTTGTCCTTGAGCATTTATGATTCTTGGGTGCTTCCTTCCCCTTATGAGTGGGTGATCACAACACATTAATAAAAATGCTGCTTTTCCCAGTTGGGCTTGTCTGTGCCTGGTCCACCTCGAGAGCAAGGCAGGTGCTGGCAGCATAAATAGTCATGGAATCATGGAATATCCTGAGCTGTAGGGACTGCCAGGGATCCCCCAGTGCCACCCCTGCCCTGCCCAGACCCCACCAAGCCCAGCCTGGGCATCCCTGGCAGCGCTGGCCAAAGGCTCCTGGAGCTGTGGCAGCCTCAGGGCCGTACCCATTCCCTGGGCAGTGCCAGCACCCTCTGGGCAAGAACCTTGCCCTAAAATCCAACCTAAATCCGTCCAGGCCCAGCTCCAGCCACTCCCTGGGTGCTGTCCCTGTGCCAGGAGCAGAGATTGGAGCTTGAGGGAAGAGTGACTCATCTGCAGATTTCCTGACTCCATCTCCCTCCAGCACTTCTCAGAAGTGTGACAGCACACAGGTAAACTTTAAAAAGTCATTCTTGCATCATTTGCATTTATTCTTGCATCATTCACTTGTGCAAGCCCAGTCTCGGCTGTGTCCCACATTGCACAGCCCAACACCAGCTGTGCCACCACAGCTGGAGCAGCACCAGGCCTCACACAGGGGGACACAGTTTAGGGACTCTTGTTTAGTTATAGCTTGTCTGTAAATAGAATTGTTTAACCAGGAGGGACTGAGGGAACAAGACATTCACAGCAACTGAAGTCAGTTCAAACTGCATTATGAGAAACAGTGCTGCCTGATGCATACCTGTTACAAATGCCTTAAAAACCCAAAGGAGCCATCTTCACAGTACAGATACTTCACTGAGGAATAGTTAAATGTGCTGTAAATCAACAATCCAAATTAATTGCATTTTCATGAAAGAAAGGGTAACTTTGTCTTCTATTGCCAGACATTTTTTTGTAATGCCTTCATAATTTTTAGGGTCATACAAATTCTACAGACAGTAGAATTTTTCTCTGTTTTTCTTAAAAGAGAAAAGAAAAGGAAACTAGTCCATACCATTTGTCTGGCAAAAAGCAAAATATGCACTAAGAAGCCAGGGTGAGATGGGGAAGAGGGAGCAGCACCTCTCAGACGGTGGGTAGGCCCTGGCACAGGTGCCCAGAGCAGCTGGGGCTGCCCCTGGATCCCTGGCAGTGCCCAAGGCCAGGCTGGACACTGGGGCTGGGAGCAGCCTGGGACAGTGGGAGGTGTCCCTGCCATGGCAGGGGTGGCACTGGGTGGGATTTAAGGACCCCCCAAAGCATCCTGTGGTTCCCTGAAGAGCAGGGCTGGAGACAGGGCCAGCCCTTGGACCAGCACCATGGTCCCACACCCAGCCTTCTCCTCCTCCTGTGTCACACCACAGTCCCCTTCCCATGGAGCAGCTCCCAGAACTGGGATGGATTTCCCTTCCCATGCATCACCCTTCAGACACCCAGCCACTTCTGGGGGATGGAGGGAGGGCAGAGCTCCTGCTGCTCACCAAGCCCTGACCCTTCAGTTCTGTCCCTATTTCTTCTTTCTCCCCCTCTCCTGTGCTCAGGGCAGGGGCAGGACCCGGGGGCTGCCGGGGGCTTGGAGGAGGCCCAGTTCCCTTTGCTTGCACAGCCCTGTCAGATCCCAGAACTGGTCCCTAAACCCAGGGACAGTGACACTTTGGCAGCTTTACAGGCAGCCAAGGAATTGACCCACGGTCACAGCAGAGCCTTTGACGACTCTATCAAGTAATTAGGGCCATTTAACAGACTCTCACTGCAGTTCTTTATTTTTTAAATGAGATCCTAAATATATCCTGCATACAGAAAAATAATTTCCTGAGGACACTCCTTCTTTTAAACTATTTAAATGAACAAACAAAAATACTGGGTGCCTTTAAACACTTTTCTGTGAGATTTCCTCGATATTTGACAATGACAACAGAGCTGTGGTTTTGTACTGTATGTTCAATAATCACATATATATCTATAAGCATGTACTGAACTCTGGATACAGCAATGTGCACGTAGGACAGGAGTGGAGATGCTGAACAAATCAAGGGCAGATGTGGAATGTACACACAGAGCAAACCCTCAAAGCAGTTTCTCCTGATTCCCAGCTTCTCCCTGTTTCAAGGGCTTTGACTGCTGGATTTGAATGAACTGAGATCTCACTGTGACAAGCAGAGCAGTCTGCAAGCAGGCCCTGCTGTTGGAGTCAGAGTCTGGAGTTGTCACATCTCAGTTTTGAGAATGTAAGAAAAAACTCTATTACCCACAATGTTTCCCACCCCAGTCCTCCTCACATGTAACAAAAAGTGACTGAATTACTTTTAAAGGGTAAAAAAATTGTACAATGAGAATTGAAAAAGTGCCCTCATAAAAACTCACATTGAGAAAATAATGAATAATTAAGTGCATCTAGAAAAAACCCTGCTGCAATCACTCAGCTATTTGGCTCAGTGTCAGCTCAGAGCCGGGCTCTGTCTCCCAGGTGCCCAAGTCCCTTCCCCAGCTCTGAGCAGCCTCTCCCAGATTTCCAGCCTGGCTTTCCATCAGCTCTGCCCCAGACAGGCTCTCAGCATTTCTGAGCCTAGGCCAGCCTGGGCATGGTTTTATTTTACAGCACTTCAAGTGCTCAGGCCTTGGCAGGGGCTGCCCAGGGAGCTTTGCAGTGCCCATCCCTGCAGGTGTCCCCTGGAGGTGGCACTGAGTGCTCTGGGCTGGGGACAAGGTGCCCATGGGCACAGCTGGCACTCCGTGGGCTGGCAGGGCTTTGCCAGCCTCAGGGATTTGGGGACTCTGTGACTCTAGGGATCATAGTTCTGCTGGGAAGCCAGCAGTGCTGATGTGCCACCGAGCTCCAAGGGCAGTGACAGTGTCACCAGGGCATGGACACAGCCGGTCCTCCATGCACAGGGACAGGCTGAGCTTCCCCTCAGCACTGGATTGTGAGGGATTCATTGGATCTCTGTGAGCCAAACTCCAGCCTTTCCTCATCAACGTTTGAGTAACCCCTGCTGGCACTGGCAGTGCTGTGCATCCAGGGGGAGTGGGACAGCCCAAGCGATGGGGCTGTCACAGTTCCCCAAAACAGGGCAATCCTACAGGCTGCTACAGCACTTCCCTGGAAGTGTCCAAGGTTGGATGGGGCTGGAAGCAGCCTGGGACAGTGGAAGGTGTCCCTGCCCATGGCAGGGATGGCACTGGATGGGCTTTGAGGTCCCTTCCAACCCAAACCATTCTGGGATTCTCTGATGTCCATGACATGGGTTTCAGTCTGAGAGGGGCCCCTGAGTGAAGGGTCCCCCACTTCCAGCACCAAATGAGCCTCAGGCAGGTGCAGCTCCTTGGGGCTCCCTCCACAACCCTGCCCAAGGTTCCTGCATTCCAGCCACGAGATTTTTTTGTCCTGTTGGCCAGTTCAGCTGTCACTGTAATTGATGCTGGTGAAATGACACTATTAACAAACAAAGTGATGCTACTTGGGAAACACTGAAATGAATGTTCACCCTGCTGGCAGCACTGAGTAAAATTAGGACAGCAATAAAAGGTTAGACAATGACATTTAATCGTACTCCAGTAATAGATTTTATCACTTTTTTTATCCTACCACAACAATGTGTATTTTCATATACATTATATTTAATAAAATGTATTGATATGGAATTAGGAAAGCATGGGTTTAGTACTATTTACATATTTTAATTGAAACAATTTTCTTAACAACATTGAAAATAGAAACTTAAAGTTCTCTTAATTGTGTTTTCAGCCAGTTAGTGGTAAACAAATGCATGCCTAGGAAGTCACACTCCCTCTAAAATGTGGTCAGTTGAAAGTTTCTAACTAAAGTGTGTATCTCTGTTTTGTTTCAAAAAATACATAAGTATGTCTGTCATTTCTGATACAAAATTCTACACTATCTTCAATAAATAAATAATAAAGCGATTCTGAAAAGTATGAAATGTAAACTTTGTTGTCCCTCCAACATACATTTTTTTTCCTTCCCATTGCTTGAAACATTACAGTGGTCTTTTAGGAAATTATAATACACAGACACTTCCCAGCACAGTTTACACTTATTACCATACTGATCTACCTACCTGTTATGGATATATCCTAATTTCCTAATGGAAACCAATAAGACTTGGAGTGCTAGAGAACACCGCCGACACAGGAGAGGTGGGAACCAGTACTGAAAGGACATGCAAGGAACACCAAAACCTAACAACAGCTCCACGAGAACGTTCACATGCGAATGACATGGGCTGGCACCTCCCATCCGGAATGAAGTCCTTACAAAAATACCAGTGGATGCGTGGCAGGGCATGAACAAAAGGAATCCAAGCAGAACAAAGAGGAATTTGACTCTCAGGGATGTTTTGTTCCCCGAGTCCAGACTCAGCAGGGCACTCACACGCGTGCCTGAGGGAAAGCAGACGCTGTGCCCGGGAGCTCTGCCAAACAGGGACGTGGGCCTGGATGTTGTTACCCATGGAGTGAAAGGGATGGAGAGCCCTGCATTCCCCGGATGGCTTTGGGTTCCCCACTCTGCAGCAGCACCACGAGCTCTCTGGTGACACCCAGCAGCCGCCCCGTGGGGTGCCCCGAGCCCCCGTGCCCTGGCTGCACACAGGTGAGCTCAGCTCCGTACCCGGGCACCACCCACTGCTGCGCACACCAGGCCCTGCAGGCCGGACCTTCGCTTCCTGAGCTGGAGCCACGATTGTTTCTTCTCCCCCACTGCAGGTGAGGCTCAGCCTGGGAGCAGCAGCAGTGAAGGAGTACCTGGGAGGTACACCCGACACCAGCAGGGCTCTGTGCCTCACCCTTGGCTTCCTGCCCCAGCACTTACAGACCTGGGGACAACAGCAACTTCCACAGGGAGTGAGGGCTGGGCTCTTCTGGACTGCAATTCATCTCTGTGCAGAAGGCCTGGACAGCTTTTATTTTCAGGGGCAACACAAGTCATGAAGTGGTATGTTAATAGAATCTTCTCTGTTTATAGATATAGACTATTTATTTTCTAAGTCTTTTCAGTACCATCATGAAGACCTTCAAAGATCTTCCTGCCGCAAAACTGCTCCTTCCATTCACTCACATTTACACACCACTCTGCTAGGCAATAGGCACAGAACTCCTGAAGGGGAAAACCCTCAGAAAGCCTCCAAAACACACCCACACTGCCTCCTCCACGGGAATTAAAGAGCAGGGCAGCTGGAGCAAGCACAGCCACCCATGTGCTTTGCCAGCTATCCCCACTGCAGCACAAGGAACAACAGGGTTGTTTCACCAGCCCAGGAAACCAACGCCAAGTTCCACACAGAGAGATTGAGGGAGATCTCCTCACTAAATTGGGATTCGTGTGTTCAGTGAGAATTATCAAGGCACAAAGCTGCTCCTGTTTGCTTTGATAACCCTCTGACGTGTGAAGGGCGAGCAGTAGTTTCATGCCACACCAGCAAGGACTCGGTGACAGCTTCTGCAGACACCTCCTGCAGCAACCTCTGGCTGAATTCTGACTTTGGCCCCTCTCTCCTAAGGCTCATCAAACAGCTGCAGGTCCAGGCGCACCACGATCTCTCCCGTGGGGACTTCGTGCAGAAGGAGACACTTTGTAACTGGTCCCTTGGAACCCTGATCCTTCTTGATGTCTGCCACACGGATCTCTGTCCTGCCCAAAAAGTCTGGAATGCAGAAACACAGCGTGCTCAGGAAAGGGAAACCAGAGCCTGCAGAAGGACCTGAACTTTCACCCACACACAGCAAAAGAGAAAACAAGCCTTCAGTCCTACTCTAGCTGTGCACTTGAAGGGGGCCAAAGGCTGCCAAGCTGCATAGCAGGGCATTTAGCCAGACCATGGTTAAACAGCAGCAGCATTAAAACTAAATGGGCCCATGAGTGGAAAAATCCACTGTGGAATTCACAGCTGCCTCGCTTCAGGGACTTCTTGATTTTATGATATAAAATAAGGCCAAAGGCCAAAGTTCTCAGTTAAACCCGAGAGTGACCCTGCTGGAGATGGCAGAGCCAAGCAGGTCATCAGCCCAGCAATGAGGCCAATGAGCCAGCACCAGTCCTATCCAAACACTGCCTGAGATTGTGACTCCAAAATACACCTGCAATGCTCCACATGTTCATCCCAGCTTATGAAATAAGAATGAGAGAGGTTGTGGAATCCCTACCCCTGGAAGTGTTCAATGCCACTCTGGATGGGGCTTGGAGCAATGTGGGATAGTGGAAGGTGTCCCTGCCCATGGAAGGGGTTGGAACTGGATGATATTTAAGGTCCTTTCCAAACCAAACTGTTCCATGACTCTGTTGGGTTTGGAATCCTGGGCTCATTTTTGCTACTGTTATTGCATATAACAGGAACTCAAAGACATTTCCTTCTGCCTGAACCCATCTGTGTGCAAGCAGCATCCAGAGCTTCCTGGAGTCTCAGCAGAATTACAAATCACATTTTAGTTGTTGTCAACTGCACAAGAAAAGGAACTCTCAAAACCCAGAGGGAGCTGCATCCTTTTTGTGTGGATGCTGTGTGGAGCAAGGTTAAGTTGACTCCTCCTGTATGCAAAGAGGGCCAAATCTGGGGTATCTTTAAAGATCCCAGCTCAGCCCATTCCCTCTGCTTTCCCTCAGCAGGAATGCTCCTCCTCAAAAAAGAGCTCTGCAAACGCCCTTGGCAGGGGCAGCCCCGTACGCACCATCCGGGGAGAACTGGTCCCGCTCAAACACCGTGATGCACAGCACGTCCTGCTCCAGGTCCTTGATGAAGAACTGGCAGTTGGAGTTCCACTTGGGATTGAGGGTGTCCTGGATGGTCTTGGTGATGTGGCACTGGGAGCCCATGGTCACCTCGCAGTAGGGGTTGCTCTTTCCTGGGAAGATGGGAACCAACAGAAATGAGCGGGGCTTTTTTAGCTGCGTGCTCCTGCTCCTGAGCTTCCTTCTGCTCCAACAGCCACCTGAGCTGGGCAAGACCTTGGCCACACCAGGCCCCTGACCCCATCCAAGGCTCTGTTCCCGTCCCAGGCTCTGCTTCACTGCCTCTGTAATGGGCTACATTAACATCACAGTGAATACTCTGCTGGGTGCTGAGCAAATTCCACCCTTCCCTTCAGGACTTTATGGCTTGTGTGGTGGAAACAAAGCCAGCCTGAAACAAAAGCCTCATGCAGGACAACTGCAGGACCACGGCTGAGCTGCACAAAGTCACCTCTGCCTATTTTACCTTCATTAGACCCACATCATTTAACAAAGTAATGACTGGGACAGAACCCCTGCAGAGTTAGGCTGGCAAATGGGAATGTCCTCTGGATGGAGCAAGGAAAGCCAAGGCACTCACCATGGGACCTGCAGGGTTTCAGCTCAATGCCTTCAACAACATTCACCATCAGCCTCCCGATGCCTGTTGCCCTCTGAGAGCGAACTGTGGTGGAACAGGAGAGCAGAGAGAAATGTCACCAATGGATTTTCCTGCCCAGTGATTTTTCCACAGAAGATGAGACCCCCACATCCTATGCTGTACCTAAGTAGGCCTTTTCCCTCTTCTTCTTTTCAGTCTCTATGTAAAGTTCCGAAGCAGCTTTGATCTTCTGAACCCAGGCAGTCCTTGGAAAGGAAAGGAGAAAAAAAAGTTGCAAAATGCCATTTCTGTTTTCCCTGCTGGAGTACAGCTGACAAAACTAAAACTGTCCCTCCTTCCCAGCCAAGGCTCTGGCCCCATCCCAGGCTCTGCCATCCCACAGCTGTCTGCCTGGAAGGGATCTTACTGGAATTCACAGCACCTGCAGAGTGGAACCATCCCAAGGCAGCAAACCCCAGCACACAGAGAAAGCTCAAGAGAACCATGAGCAGGAGATGCTTGGTGAGAAAACAAAAGGTCTCAAGAACAGGTTTGCTTTCATCCAGCCCCTTGTTTTCCTGAAATAAACTGACTTCTTGGAGCCAGGAGGTACAAGACACTGCTGCTGCTGAGGTGGCCACTGTCCTTGGTCCCTGAGATTTCCAACCCAATTCTTCTGACTCTTGGGCTTTAAAAGCGTAACCTGGGGAGTCCAGGGGTGGGGAATGGGCCCTTCTGGGAAACCATTTCATGATTAAGAGTCACAGAACGTCCTGAGTTGGAAGGGACCCACATGGATCACTGAGTCCACCCCAACAAATCCCAGCCTGTGCCCGAAGGAGGCCGAGGGGGAAGGCTGACAGAGAAAAAGGGTGGCAGAAAGGCTACAAAGTGACCTCAAGGGCTTCGAAGAACTGCTGTGACATACAGGGAAGCCTGAGTCAAGGAAACATGGGAGAACCTGGAGACTGTGGATCAGTGTTGGAACCCCAAATGAAGAGCTGCTGCTCCACAGGACATTGATGGTCTGGGTTGGGAGGCATCCTAAAGCTCACTCAGTCCCACTCCCTGCCATGGGCAGGGACACTGTCCACTATCCCAGATAACAGCAGAAGATAGAATTGCATCTCTTGGCTTCTTCATGTTACCATAAAATGTGAAATGCAGCCTAAACATCCACCCTCAGCCATTTCATCACTGGTCTAGCTGGAATTCAGGAAACATCATTATTTCTCCTTCTTTTTCAGATCATCATATCCCAAGAAGGAATTTTCCAGTCTTGTAAAATAACCAGCTTGGAGAGTGTTCTGCAAGTTTCCATCACAACCATTCCCATCCTACAGTTCCCAGACTTTTTCAAGGCCCACAAAGGCCCTTACCTTTCATTAATGCTTTCAGCCCGCAGTGTGTAGACTCTGTCAATGTGGGAGATGTGGAAGATGGGCTCATCTCCAGAAGGGTCTGTGGGTAATTTTACCAGTACCTCGTTGAGGAAAATGGGCTGTAAAACATCAGCAGAGCTGGAGTTGTACAGGGGCATTCAGCACACATCAGCTCACAGCAGGATTATTCCATGCCCAAAGTATCTCCCCCCTTCTGCTTCCTATATTTCTGAAGAAAATTTTAAAAGCTGACAAAGACAGAGGTGCCTGCATAGCCTGGGGACACTCCTGGAGAGAGCCAAGCACAGCAGTGTCTCCTGGAGAGAGCCAAGCACAGCAGAGTTTCCTCCCCCAGAGAGCAGTGAATGCTGCTCTCCCTCCACTCCCTCAAACACACGAGCCCTCATGGAAGAGTTTTATTCAAGCAAAACCTCCAAAGCATCTTTTCTTATTTCCCTAGAGCACACAGCCACCCTTCCTGCCATCAGCCCCTGAACCCAAAGCTTTCAAATCTCTTCTCTAAGAAGGCTCCTGCCCACACCCCCAGAATGGAGCTGCTGAGCCCTGTCCCCATCCCTGTATCAGAGCAGCACTCACAGTTTTGTACATTTTGTACTGCAGGTTGGACTTAGGGCTGAAGACCTTGTCTGTGCCAGAAGAGCCAAGAGGTTTTATGATCTGAGTGAGGAGTAGGAAGTCGTTGAAGAGAAAACCATAGAGCTCCTTGTTACTCTTGGCTTTATAGAGCTTCCCACTGTGCAGGAACTTGCGTGGTCCCAAGCAGTTTGTAACTGAATTAAAAACGAGTTGCTGCGAAAAGTAGAAGAAGAACAACAACGCACTGTATAAAGTGAAACAATCGGGGCTGCCCTGCAAGAGACCAAATACAGTTTTGAGTCCTGGTTCCAGTCTGTGGCAGGGATGACCAGCCATGCCTCGAGCACCACAAGCAGCACAAGTCACAGGGGGGCCTGGGAGAGTCCCTGAAGGCCACAGGGGCACGGGCTGGGCAGGCAGGGGAAGCCAAAAGCATCTGTGCCCCCTGGCCACACACATGCACCTCCAGGGCTGGGACTGAGCCAGGGCACCTGTCCTGGATGAGCAGCAGCTCTGCCAACGGCCTCTCCACAGGCTGAGCTTCCTCAAGGGCTGCATTCTGAATTGTGCTTGAATTTCACCCCTTACAACACCCCAGAGGACTTCAGATGGCCACGATACCCCAAGTGAGAGCTGCTGACCACTGGGACTGGCACAATCCCAGACTCAGCCAGGCCTTGTTAGGGATCAGCAGAGTCTTGCCCTTGCCTAAAGTGCCATTTTCAGGTTTGTTTTCACCAGGGTTTGTCACAGCTCTCCCCAGCCTGGGCAGCTGGCTCTGGAGGGGCTCCCTTGGCAGGCTGGAAAGCCCTTGGACAGAAAACAGGGAGAGGCTGGGCTGTTCCCTGCCGTGGCTGGGGCTGCTGCTGGTGATGGTGCAGCGAGCACCACAGGCTCTGCCAGGGTGTGGAGCTGCTGTTCTGGGGCAGGCACCACCTACAGAAGATAAAGCAGCCACTTTCCTGCTGGCAGACAGCTGGGTGTGCTGACAGTGTCGCACCTGTCCTTCTCCCAGAACAGTCACACTTCCTCAGGTGAAATGCAATTTTTCTGCTTGATGAACCAACCAGTGCTCATTGTTTTTTTACCTTCTAGAATGGTGCATACTTTGAAAATCAAGTTGTGATCTGTCTGCCTCTGTTACCTCCATCAACAACAGGAAGGCCATCAGAATATCCTCCCTCCTTTTGCAGGACATACAAACACAATATTTCTAGAAACTTATCACGTAGCATGGCATGGGAGGCAGGGATTCTCTCTGTAAAGTCTCCAGAGACTTGATCAGTATTCTTGAGTTTTCAAATGCATACAAAGCTTTATCACAGAAAATATTTCTAAATATTTGGTTTTCAAAGCAGTCCATAGTGGTCAGGTGCAGCTTTGGAGTGGGATCCAGCAGCCCCATAACCACTGCACCACAAAGAACTGGGAAACTGGGAAGTGCTGGTTGCAGATGGCAGCGTTGAACCCGGTACTGCTCCAGAGCCAGGCACCCAAGCAGGGGTCAGGAGCTCGAGCAGCAGCCAGGACAGTGTGCAGGAGGCCAGGAGGGGACAGGACAGGGGACAGGGGAGGGGGCGGTGCTGCCGTGTCCCTGTCCCCGGGGGCCGCCCCGTTACCTCGGAGAGGCCCTCGCACTGCACGTGGGCCTGGATCCACTCCAGCCTGTCCGAGTTCTCCTTCTCCCGCACGCCCTCGTTCACCTGCGAGCACAGCTCCTCCGCCTTCTCCAGGGCCTGCTTCAGGTGGCTGTGGTCAGGGTGGTTCTCGGGGGTGTTCTCTATGATCTGCACACAAGCAAAGGCAGCATCAGGCTCCTGGCACCACAGCTCAGCTGCACTCGCTGTCAGCCCCACACTTCCAGCAGAGCCAGCCCCACGTTTATTTTCCTCCCTGGCAGATGTGAGAAATGGGAGACAAACACAATTTGGGAACAGCTGGGCTGCAGGCCTGCCTGCACAGCCTTTGCAGCAGGACACTGCTGGCTCCTCTGACAGAAGCACACACATTGCAGCCAAATACAGAAATGGAGCCATGACTGCTGAAGGAATCCCTTAAACACCAACATCCAATTCATAATCCTCTGTGAAAGCCTTGGGCCATGCTCCATGGTGTTATTTGGGATGGGAAGTGTTAAGCAACAAGTGGAAGTTAGCAAAGGGCTGTAAATATTCCAGCACCATCAGCACAGGGGGAACCTGCAACAATTCAGGCTCAGCCTGTGGGGAGGAAATGGCACTGAGGGGAAAGGCAAATATGAGCCCAAGGTTGTCTTGTTGCTCCTGTTATCTGAATTTTAAATTTTCTCTCAGCACTCTCTGCCTTCTCGTTCTTTGGGCTCAAGCTTCAGCTCTGTTTCAAATGGAAATATTGAATAACTTTGCCAAAGCCCAATGAGTGATCCCATTTTCTATACTGGAATCAAGTATTAAAGGACATCCCACATTCCCCAGCACATCAGAAACCTCCCAGTGACAAAGCCTAACGCAAATAAGGAAACAGCCCTGTAATTAAGGTGTAAGCAAAGCAGCACCAAACCCACCAGGTGTGCAAAGGAACGTACATTTTTAATGATTAGTGGGTATCTGGTTACCCGTTGCATAGGCTTTAGTAGAAAACTCGATAGTGGCATTCCTTTACAGCGAGGATCCATTGCTAACCTCTGAAACATTAGAGAGGGAAAATCTGGTTAGTCAGGTGGTTTAAACCCCAAAAAACGAGCTCCTCCACAAAAGGAAAAGGGAAGGCAATAAATGAGCACCAATCCTCAGCTAAATCTGCTCTGAGATCACAGCATCAGCAGGAGAACTCCTTGTGGTTTGTACAACACTTCTTCACCTGCCTTGTCTGGACAAGAATCCCAGAATCACCAGGGCTGGAGGAGCCCTTCAGGATCACCCAGTGCCACCCCAGCCCCACCAGCATCACCCCAAACCCTGTCCCCAAGGCCAGTTCCAGGTACTCCAAACCTCCCTGGGCAGCTCAGCCCAAGGCCTGACCACTCTGTGAGGGAAAAAATGTTTCTAATCTCCATTCTGAACTTCCCCTGGTGCCATTTGAGGCCATTTCCTCTCCTCCTTTCCCTTGGGACAAGCAGCAGAGCCCGACCCCCCCGGCTGTGCCCTCCTGGCAGGGACTTGTGCAGAGCCACAAGGGCCCCCTGAGCCTCCTTTGCTCCAGCCTCAGCCCCTTCCCAGCTCCCTCAGGGATTCTCCAGCCCCTTCCCAGCTCCCTCAGGGATTCTCCAGCCCCTTCCCAGCTCCATTCCCTGCCCTGGACACGCTCCAGCCCCTCCAGCCGTGGCCCAAAGTGACACAGCCCTCACAGGAGGTGGTGCCTCCTTTGCTCAGCAGCTCAGCCAGGGGAGAAGAGAAGATGCACAGAATTCCCAGGGGCTGCTGCTTCTCCCACCTTGACGAACTCCTTGAAGTCGGGCACCTCATCGGTTTTCTGCTGGATGAGGGCGGCGCCGTTGAGCTGGCAGCTGCAGAAGCGGATGTAGGGCTGCATGTGGGGCAGCTGCGCCGTCAGGATGTCCCCGATCATCTTCACCGGCATCTTCTCCCCCGACATCTTCTTCCTCACACGCAGGGCCCTGGGCAGGAGCAGGGCAGGGGTTGGACAAAGAGCCACTCCTCGGTTATGGAGCAAAGGGGTGGTTCTTATTTATTGTGGAAAGGCAGAGAAACATAAATACAGCAGCCACAAGATTTACTGCAGGGATACAATGAACAACTTCTTCTTACTGAGCTGCTGCTTTTACACCCAGGCACCAGCTGTGGCAGTACCAGTTGTGGGTTTCTCTGGGTCTGGATTGAAGGCACTTGAGACAATAATTCATGTTCAAACTCAGGTGTTTATTATTTGTTATCAGTTAAACAGTCTCACTGCTGTGAGTTCTGCAACTTTTCATTAGAAGGCACAAAATGGCCAACAATCTCTTGTTCCAAGGTCTTTTCAGACTGAACTATCCAATTAAGAACTGACACCTGGATTATTTTCCCTTTTAACCCAATAACTGATCCCAAAGAGCTGCAATGGGGACTTTTCTGCCCAATTACAAAATGCCACCCAAACCCATGGAGAAGAAGAAGAAGTATGAAGAACAAACCCAGGACAACACCCTGTGCCCTCCATCTTGCTTCCATCCACAACATGCTAAAAATCCCAAAACCTCAATTTCTCACCCAGTGACACACCTACACTGCTCTCTATAACCTATTTCACACTTTGGTGGGTTCCAGTCTATCTTGAAGTCTGGGAAACTTTCTCCATGGATGAGGGTCAATGTCAGTGCTCCCCTGGGGGTCAGGGCACCCAGAGCAGACAGAGAAATATTCCTGGTGCCCCACACAACCCAGGCTGCACTCTCAGCCACCACCTTTCCCTCTCCTGGTCATCCAGCTGCAGCCTGACTTTAATGCAATGCCAGATCACAGGTGAGAGGAAGAGGAGGGTAATTTCCTTTTCTATTGGCTTAGAAAGAGAGTTACTGATGTGTGAGTGAGGCAGGGAAAACCCCATCACTCTGAGTTTTTAGCCTGGTATCCTGAGGAAAGATTCATTGCCACTTGTCCTGTCACTGCCACAACTTTTCAACTTGTGGGCCGTTTTCAAATACATTTTACAAAAAAAGGAGATACTACAAAGCTGTAAAATCCCTGTAGGTTCAGTGAAAATTAGCAGCTGAGTAGAGAAATAAAATACCTTTATTAATGATTTGCTTATCAAGGTGCAGGTTTAACTGTGCCCCCACTCAGCTCCCTGGCAATGGCTGGGGGCGGCAGCACCCAGAGCCTTTGGAGAGGGATGCCCTGGGCACAAACCCTTTGGAACCAGGCAGGGAAAGCCCTGCCCTGTGGGAAGCCTTGGCAAGCCCTGCTCTCCAGGGGAGAGGAGGATTTGCCTTCTGCAGCACTAGAACCAAGTGAGTGCAGATGGCAGAGAACTGCTGGGTTCTTCCCAACAGCTCACAGCAAACCCTGCCCCCAGGTTGCTTTTTCCCCAAGGAGAAACACGTGGCCCTTCTGGTTAGGATTTGTGTAAGTGGCAAATGTTTCCATGCAGATAAAAGGAGAAGCAGGGGGAGAGGCTCAGGGTTCTGTTTTTGTGAAGTGTGGGGGAAAAAACCAACTTACTTCAGTAGTTTTATATTGCACATAATCAGCTCCTTCCAATTCACAAAAATCATGGCGACTTCTTTTTCTGTGACCAGCTCAGACTCCATCAGTGGTTTCTGGAAGATCTGGGGAGTGACAAGAGGCCATTTAGAGTGCACAGGGTAAGTACAGACCCAGCACACCCCTGTCCCTGACATCCATGGTGTTCCCTGGGATGGCTGGGACTAAGGAGACCCTCAGGTACAGGGGGCTTTAACAGGGAATACTCTGAATTTGTAGGGGTGCTGGTGTTAATGCTGATCTGGATGATCTGTTTGAAACCTGGGAATTTTAGCAGAGCTCTCCTGCAAAAGATCTCAGCATTCCTTTGATACTGCAACTGAAAATAGGTTTTACTTTGGACTCTTCTATGGAAGACCTGATTTCTCTGAGAATCCCAAGTTTTGCATATCTTGAACTCTTCTTCAAAAAAGGACTTTGCTTCTCTGTCAAAGAAATTGTCCATAGTTGGCTGTATTAATTCCTTTTTTTTCTACCTCTAAAGCCAATCACAGGAAGTGATAACTGAGCCCCACTGCTCAGTTATCACTCAGTATCACTGCCCCCATCAGAGTGTAGGGAGTGTGCTTCATTCCAGAACATTTGTTTAAGCTTCACAATTTGTACATGAGAAATAAACAATGAGAGTCAGGAGCAAAAGGGCTTTGCTAAAATGACACTTCAAAGATCAGCATTTTGGTGATGGTAGCACAGGGGATTGCCATGGTTTGCACCTACCCACAGCTGTATCTGTATAGCTGTATATCTGTATATCTGTATATCTGTATAGCTGTATAGCTGTATAGCTGTATATCTGTATATCTGTATATCTATCTGTATATCTGTATGTGTATCTCTGTATCTTTATCTCTGTATATCTGTATCTATATCTATCTCTGTATCTGTATCTATCTATATCTGTATATCTATATCTGTATATCTATATCTGTATCTCTGTATCTGTAATCTGTATATCTGTATCTGTATATCTGTATATCTGTATATCTGTATCTATCTGTATATCTGTATATCTGTATCTATCTGTATCTGTAATCTGTATATCTGTATTTATCTGCATCTGTATATCTGTATCTATCTGTATATCTGTATCTATCTGTATATCTGTATCAATACAGATAAAGGAGGACTGGACAGAGACCCCAGGGCAGGCAGGCTGGCAGTGAAATGCAGGAATTTTGCACAATGCTGGAATTTTGCACTGGCCGAGGGAGGAGGGGCCCGGGGCTGCCCCACCTCTGTCACCAGCTGCAGGTCGTTCACGTAGTTCTCCTCGGTGACGATGAGCTCGTGGATGTAGCCCTGCCTCTTCCTCTCCGTGGGGGTCAGCATGTCCAGCAGGTGCAGGTCTGCACACCCTGCAAAACACAACAGCAGTGGGGCTTCAGTGGGGCTGGGGGCACAGGGACCCTCACTGGGGCTTCAGTGGGGCTGGGGACACAGGGACCCTCACTGGGGCTTCAGTGGGGCTGGGGGCAGAGACCCACACTGGGGCAGCCACAGCAGCCTGCATGGACAGCACTGCTGCCTGCCCTGCTCACTGCATTACTGCTCACATGGCACAGCCTGCATGGACAGCACTGCTGTCTGCCCTGCTCATCCATTACTGCTCACATGGCACAGCCTGCATGGACAGCACTGCTGCCTGCTCTGCTCACTGCATTACTGCTCACATGGCACAGCCTGCATGGACAGCACTGCTGCCTGCCCTGCTCACTGCATTACTGCTCACATGGCACAGCCTGCATGGACAGCACTGCTGCCTGCCCTGCTCACTGCATTACTGCTCACATGGCACAGCCTGCATGGACAGCACTGCTGCCTGCCCTGCTCATCCATTACTGCTCACATGGCACAGCCTGCATGGACAGCACTGCTGCCTGCTCTGCTCACTGCATTACTGCTCACATGGCACAGCCTGCATGGACAGCACTGCTGCCTGCTCTGCTCACTGCATTACTGCTCACATGGCACAGCCTGCATGGACAGCACTGCTGCCTGCTCTGCTCATCCATTACTGCTCACATGGCACAGCCTGCATGGACAGCACTGCTGCCTGCTCTGCTCATCCATTACTGCTCACATGGCACAGCTCCAGCAAAGCTCCATCTCTCAGTGACTCCAGACATTCATTCCATTTAACACATTTTTTATTTATTACAACAAAGGCCATCTCTGTGTGAACTCCTCCCTGGTGGCCAAGTTTAAAGTCTCCCTCACCTCTGCCCGCCCATTCCCAACCTCTCCCTGGAGGCCCCTGACCCCTTGGGCTGTGCCATTCCAATCCCACATGGATGGCTGGCAGTGAAAAAGGGGGAAAGGACTCCATGTGGTGTGAGGAAAACACAGAGATATCCCAGAGGGAATTAGGGAAGAGCTGCAGTGACCCAGTGCTCCAAGGGGCACTTTGAATGAGTCCCTCAGCTGATGGATGCTCAATATTCAGGTTCACCTTGGCCCCTCTGCTCACACAAATCCTGCTCAAGAAGGGCCTGCAGGGCCTCTTCACTTCTCCACACTTCAATTAAAAACTGCTCCCAAACATTTGAGGAGCCTGAGCCAGGACATGCAAAGGCCGCTGGAGATCCCCGCTGATGTCTGCGCTGAGCCAAGGGTGGATTTTGTTCTCTTTCTGTTTCAAAGCCCAGGAAAAGGCTGGCACTGAGAGCTCCTCTTCCATCAGTTCTGTCCTTTCATTGCTGCAAACCTCCCTTGCACTGATCCCCTCAGATGGGAGGGTTTTTATATCAGTTCCACAATCTTGAATTTTCTTTTCTACTCTAAATTAGAACATTTAATTCCATTCTTTCTTCTGTAGGCCATTATTTTTCGGCTGAGCTTAATTAAGTTCTTCTGAGACTGGAACACAGAATGTTTTCCTCCAGTTTTTGCTACTTTTCTGCATAAAATACAATGCATTTCAAAAAGCAAAGTTGATTTCAAACAGGTGGAAAATGTTTGGCTCTAAAAATGATCTATTCAACCATTTTCACACAACCAAAATTCTCCAGCTGAATTCTTTCCCTCACCCCTCAGCAAATTCAGTATATTCCTCATGGAAAGAAACTTTCCTCATGGAAACATCAGGTCCCAGGTAACTCTTTCAGTTCTTTGCATGTAAAGTTAATACTTAGAGAGTATTTCCTGCATTTTTAGCTTCCTGAAGGGAGCTCAGACAATGCCACTGGGAAGGTCCAGGTGTATCACCAATATTTCCATGGAATACCAGCAACATCTGCTTTAACTGATCTGTGCTTCTGAAAGGGGAATTATGGATTTGACTTAAAAATAACCAAAAAACCCCAAACCAACCAACCAACCAACCAAACAAAACCAACAAAGCAAAACCAAAAGCCAAACCCAAACAAAACCAAATGAAACAAACCCAGAAAAGGAGATACAGCCAGCCAAGGTTGTTTCCTCTCTGACTCTGAATCTGGGAGGGATCAGGTTGGAGCTGGGATCAGGTGGGAAGCACAGTGACACTGACAAGGCTCCCTTGAGACACAGGATGTCACAGCCCTCCACAAAGTGCAATTCAAACTTGGAACAAAAAGCAGATGTGAAGAAATGTCATCTTTATGCCAAAACAATGGATTTTGGCCCCTTCCAAAAGCCAGAAGTTCCATCTCTGTTGAATAAATGCCTGATTTCAGAGCAGCTTCTTTGGTACCAAGTAAACCACAGGTCTGAGAAACAGCCCCAGTTCTCCCAGTGCTTCATTAGAAGAGAACCAAGGGTTTTATTACTTTTCCTTGGAGAAGTTCTTGTTCAAAGATGTTCAAAATCCTTGGCCTGAAGGTGATTTCCAAGCACCAAGCTCTTGGAGAGAGCACTGACATTTTGAATAATGAAGCCTTTTAGTGGCTCCCTTGGCAGCCAGCTGGGCTGTGAATGGCTGCTCTGAACCACTGAAACACTCTGCTTTTGAAGTATTTGGGGGAAAAAAGGCCCAAATCTGAGCAGAACATCCCAAAGAGACTTTCCTGGTAGGAGATTTCTTTGTGAGGTGCACAAGTGCAGAGATTTTTCTTGTCTTTGTATAAAGAACAATGAAGAAGAACTGGACTCCTTTCCAGGTGGAGATGTCTGGCTCGTTCTTCATAGATGCCAAAGAACTTTGGTGAACTGGATTCCACAGATCACAGAGTCATGGAGTGGTTTGGGATGGAGGGAGGTCAAATCCCACCCAGTGCCACCCCTGCCATGGCAGGGACACCTCCCACTGTCCCAGGCTGCTCCAGCCCCAGTGTCCAACCTGGCCTTGGGCACTGCCAGGGATCCAGGGGCAGCCCCAGCTGCTCTGGGAATTCTTTGCTTCAATCCAGGAAAGCCAGGGAAGGATGGGGAAATGACAATAATGAACTTGGTTTGTTCTCAGGAGGGTGAATCCATGAATTCTGCCTTTCTGGCTGGACTTGGAGAACCAAGAGACAAATGCTGGAACTGCAAATCTGTGCCTTGACCTCCCAGCACCACAGTCCCTGCAGGTTAATGGACTCCAGAAATGTAAAAAATCACTTCAAATCCTTTGTACAGAGTAAAGATGTTGTTTCCCTTCCATGCAAAGTCAGCCCTGAAGATCTGGGTCTCCCAACACAAACAATGAGCCTGAAACAAGATGCTGCTTTTTGGGAAGGGAGGTTCTGCTGTGGAAATCATTGACCCACATCCATGGCCACCGCTGCTGATCCCTTTTCATTTCATTTTTAAGCAGTGCCACTGCCAGATTTCCCTGTAAGCCTCGAGGTGGCCCAGGCTGTAGTGACCAGGGCACAGGAGATAGGAATCTGTCCTGTTAGAGGGACCAGGAGCAGGCAAGAGTGATCTCACAGTTTGGAGATTTCCTCCAAATGCTTTAGGAGAAGGGAACAGCACACCAGGAGAGCAGCCCTTCACTCAGGTAAATTATTCACAGATCCCAAATCCCTGGGGCTGGCACAGCCCTGCCAGCCCAGGGAGTGCCAGCTGTGCCCCACGGGCACCTTGTCCCCAGCCCAGAGCACTCAGTGCCACCTCCAGGGGACACCTGCAGGGATGGGCACTGCAAAGCTCCCTGGGCAGCCCCTGCCAAGGCCTGAGCTCCCTTTCCATGGGCAAATTCCTGCTGCTGTCCACCCTGAGCCTGCCCTGGCCCAGCCTGAGGCCGTTCCCTCTGCTCCTGTCCCTGTTCCCTGGGAGCAGAGCCCGACCCCCCCGGCTGTGCCCTCCTGGCAGGGACTTGTGCAGAGCCACAAGGGCCCCCTGAGCCTCCTTTGCTCCAGCCTCAGCCCCTTCCCAGCTCCTCAGGGATTCTCCAGCCCCTTCCCAGCTCCCTCAGGGATTCTCCAGCCCCTTCCCAGCTCCCTCAGGGATTCTCCAGCCCCTTCCCAGCTCCGTTCCCTGCCCTGGACATGCTCCAGCCCCTCCAGGTCTCTCCTGCAGGACCAGAACTGGGCACAGCCCTCCAGGGGCCTCTCAGTGCTGAGTTATTTAGATCACAGCATTCCAACATTCAGCTTTCTTAGCACCTGTTTCAGATGCAACCAATTCCCCTTGAATCTCCTGGGATGGACCCTCCACTGAGAGGCCACCCCAGGCGTTTGGTGAGGACATTGGGATCAAACAGGTCTCTCCATCTGCAATGCCCAACCCTATTTCTCAGCTATTTTGAATCATTTCAGCAGTTTTGGAATTTCTCAAGCAGACCAGTGTGCCCAGTTCCTGTCAGAGCAGAGCACTTCCCTCTGAGCTGCAGGGAAGGAGCTGGAAACAAATCTGGGCTGGAAACAAATCTGGGCAGTCCCTCTGGCAAAACTTGCAGCATTATTTAGGGGTGGAATTGCCCTCTCTGGAGTGTTCAAAGGTTTGGATGTGGCATTGAGGATGGGCTCACTGCTGGGGCTCCAACCTCAACCACTCCAGAGTCACTGATTCTACCAGTCCCTCTCCAGAGGCTGCTTGGGGACAGTAAAATCCCACATATGAGGGCAAGAATGCCCCCAAAAATGTAAATCACAGAGTTAACCAAGGCCTGGAGGGGTTCAGAACACATCAGGAAACCAAACCTCACCCCTGGGTTGTGCCCCAGGGCTGACTGAGCCCCTGGCACTCAGGGCACAGGAGCAGCAGAGTCACAAGCAGCAGCCAGGGGTCCAAGCAGAGGGGACAGCACAGCCCATTCGACAGGGAATTCCACAAATACAGCTGCTGGGCAGGCACTTCACTTGGAACCAGCAACGTGGGAGCCAAATGCAGTATTTTAAATGTTCCAACCTCTTATCAAACAGCATTTTATTATTTGTTCACTTTCATTTGGCAGAGGGACAGCTCTGATCTCTGCTCCTGTGACCTGACAGGACCCAGGGAGTGGCTGGAGCTGTGCCAGGAGGGATTTAGGTTGGGTTTTAGGGAAAGGTTCTTCCCCAGAGGGTGCTGGCACTGCCCAGGCTGCCCAGGGAATGGGCACGGCCCCGAGGCTGCCACAGCTCCAGGAGCCTTTGGCCAGCGCTGCCAGGGATGCCCAGGCTGGGCTTGGTGGGCTCTGGGCAGGGCAGGGGTGGCACTGGGGGGTCCTGGGGGTCCCTGCAGCTCAGTTCAAGAGCTTTGCTCATTAAGTCCCCAAGTGGGCAGTGAAGTCCTGGTGAAAACCATTTCCATTTGAACCCCAGGACAATGTCCTGAAACCCAAAGGTCACCTCAGCACCGTGTTTAGCTGAGGAGCCCTTTGCTACCCTGCCCTCTGGGTCCATTCTACTCAGTAATATTTGAGGTATATTGGTCCTGAATCTACTGAAGTTGTCTGAAGTTAAAAACAAGTCATTTGTCATCTGAATTTACTGCACAGAAGTTGCTATTTAACAAGTTAAATAGCTGCAGTCAATAACCACAAAGAACTAAAAAGTGCTTTAAAACCAGAGAAGAAAACCAGAATTTCAGTCATTTTGCTTATGGGAATAAAATGTGCTCAGTGAGCTCATGGGGCCAGAAAGTGAAGCCACTAAAGCTCCAAAAGAATTGAGGTTTAAATGAAACTGATCCTGAATATAAAGAAAAATGTTCTTGATAAACCCACATTTCAGACTCAGAGTTGTCTTGGACAGATTTCAAGTATTGAAAAGAACAAATTCTCTGAAAGAACATCCACGGGAATTCTTTGTCAGCAGTTGAATACAGCAGGAATTCCCACAAATATAAAACCAGTGAAGAATAAAACCCAGCAGCACTGGCAGCCTCTGGAATTCCAGTCTCCTCTCCATCCCCCAAGTGCCAATTCCTGTGCAAGGGGAGAAGGCCCCTGGCACAGGGAAGTGAAGACAAAACCAATTCCCAGAATGCCAGGGTGATTTGGGTGGGAAGGGATTTTAAGGATCAGCCAGTGCCACCCCTGCCATGGCAGGGACACCTCCCACTGTCCCAGGCTGCTCCCAGCCCCAGTGCCCAGCCTGGCCTTGGGCACTGCCAGGGATGCAGGGGCAGCCCCAGCTGCTCTGGGCAGTCACTGCCAGTCTCCCTTTGTCATAGATCTATTTTTATATATTTATATATATTGATATCCATAAAGACAAGTAAAGCAGTCACTGCAATGCCTTGTTCCCTACAGCTCAGGGAGAATCCCTGATGAGGAGGAGGAGGAGGAGGAGGAGGAGGATGAAACCCTCCCTGCTGAGCCAGCAGAGCACCCTTAGGGACTCAGGGAGGGAATGAACACTATGGGGATTCCAGCATCTGTCACTAAAGCCCCAGGGGAGTGTCTGTGTCTGGTCTCTGTACATGGGATTCATTTTGCTCTTCTGCCTGAGGCACCAGCAGTGCCTCGTGTGTGTTCAGCTTGGACAGCAGCAGGAATTTGCCCATGGAAAGGGAGCTCAGGCCTTGGCAGGGGCTGCCCAGGCAGCTTTGCAGTGCCCATCCCTGCAGGTGTCCCCTGAAGGCGGCACTGAGTGCTCTGGGCTGGGAACAAGGTGCCCGTGGGGCACAGCTGGCACTCCATGGGCTGGCAGGGCTGTGCCAGCCCCGGGGATTTGGGGATTCCCTGTGTGGGACAACCCCAGACTGCTCCTCCCAGTGTCCCAAAGCTGCCCCAGGAGCCTCCAGTGACCTCGGGAGGCTCCAGCCCCAGCCCTGAAGACACCAGGGGGCAGAACCTGCACCCTCAGGGCCCTGCAGGAGCTGCTTCACTCGATGTGAAGAGGAAGAAAAGAGCAGCACCTGAATCCCCTACAGCTGAAGCATTGCAAATATTTCACACAGACTCAATCTGCAGTTCTGGCCTGAGGTCACAGGACCCTCAATGTCCCTAAGGGCCAGAGCTTTCAGTCGAGTCAGGTTTTCAACCCAGTGAAAAGTCAGCTCAGGATGGGAAAACAGGGAGAGGCTCTTGTTCAAATGTCAGTTAATGCACAAAATACTGACAGAGTGGAGTCAAACCTGGCTCCATCCTCTCAGAGAGCACTGACAGTCACAAGTGGGATGTGCTGTTCCATTTCTGCACTTGTCAGCAAGTGGCCACGATGGAGAAGAATTACTTTTTAATGGTAGAAATGAACTATTTAAATACTGTCCTAAAAAGAAGGAAAATCTGTGCAGTTGTTCATATTTTCAGACTTGAGCTTCTGGCATAAAACACATCCCAAATCCAGGAGCACCTATGTTCAGGCATAGGAACAGGGGAAGGAGCCAATGGGTGGAACTTAGGAGAAGCCCCTCCAGGGTCTCCACAGCAAACCAAGAAAGAATATTTAATTTATCTATTAAAAAAAAATCAAAATCCACTGCTTGGTCCCTGGGCAGGGAATCAGAGAATCCCAGAACATCCTGAGCTGGAAGGGACCTGCCAGGAGTCCAAGGACACACCAGCAATCCCCTCCCTGAGCCAGAGGGGCAAAGGCTGCAGGGAGCAATGATGGATCTGAGCAGTTACAGGGAGACCACGTTCCAAGAAGCCAGGCAGGTGTCCCTGGAGGGTTCCAAGAAGCCAGGCAGGTGCCCTGGAGGGTTCCAAGAAGCCAGGCAGGTGCCCTGGAGGGTTCCAAGAAGCCAGGCAGGTGCCCTGGAGGGGCAAAGGGCTCCAGTGCTGCTGCCAAAGCCCTCGGGGTGAGCTCGGTGTGACCCAGCAACGAGACAACAACAAACACTGTCGGCCTCTTTTGTACGAAGGATTTAATTCTCTATACATGGAACTAATTGGAAAGGCTGGATTACAGTTGTTAAAGCTGCAGGTTTTTATATATTTATATAATTTACATTCATAGTGATGAAATACTGAAGTGCAACTGAGTAAGGAGCTTCACTTGTCCTCTGCACCTTTGCAGGACGGGTGGGCAGCAGGGAGCTGGGCTGGGAGTGCTCCAGGCTGCCAGCAGGGGCTGGGACAGGGGGACACACACACCAGGAGTAACCCCGTGGTAAATCATGAGTAGCAGGGCTCTCTTGTGCTCTGTGAGGCGTGGGGAGAGGGCACTGCCAGCACTTGCAGCGAGAGCCAGGCATGGCAGCACAGCTCCAGCTCCACTGAGAGCTCCAGCTCTTACTCATCTGGGTCAGTTCCACAGTCTGCTTTAAAAAATGTAAACATTGGAAATGGATTGCAGGGATTTAGTTCTATACATTCGTTCTTGTCAGGAGAATGACTCGTTCAGGTGTTGTTCCACAGAAAGCACAGCTGAGCAGCCCGAGCGCCGTCCCGGGGAAACTGGGGAATTGTGGCAGCCCCAGGAGGGAACACTGCACCCACTGCTGACCCAGGAATGTGACAAACCGAGGGACACACACAAACCAGGCTGTTTGCTCACTGTTTGCAGCTACAAGTCATGTGCAAAATCAAATGAACAGAGCTGGGTAAAACATCACTCCAGGTTTGCCTCTGGCACGGGGGGAGGGCATCTCCCCTCCCCACAATGGGTTACACACTCAACAACACCACCTGTTACAAACAGTACAGTAACTACAACAAAATACCTGGAACCGGGCACATTTAAACTTCCTTAAACTGATTTGAACTCCTTCTGTTCTTTTGTAATTAAAAAAAAAAAAAAATTAAAATAATAAAAAAAGACACATTGACAACACTGGACAAGTGAACAATAAAAAAGAAAGATACATAAAGTCTCCAATTCATGGACATTTGGAACAATTTTAATAGCACATGCAGCATTCCTTGATAGTGGGTCTTTTTGCACAAACAAAATTGCAATGAAGAAATTAAATTTATACTTTTCCTTTAAAAGGCTAGAATATATCTTTAAAAAATAATTTTTAAAACTACCAAAAGCACCTGTGCAAAGGTGGAAAAATTAGTTTGGTAACTCTGAAAGCCACAAAAGGACCCACTATCCTCTGATTTTATTTTTTTTTTGCGTGTGTGTGTTTTTGTTTTGTATTTTTTTGTTTTGAATCAGTTTAATTTTGTCGGTAATTAACTCAACCATTGCGATTCCATGCAACTAAATGTCAAATGAGGTAAAACTGCTGTGCAGTGTGTTCTTGACTCAGAAGGCAGTAGATGATCATGCTGGAAGCCACATGATCAAGGCTGCATCTCCCATCATCCCTCTGGGCACTGCTATGGGATAGTGGGTCTCTTTGAGGACTTTCAAGCCTGAGTGGGGGATGGACAACATATGATTCCTAGAAAAAGGAGGAAAACAACACATAAGCAAAACAAAACAATGAGCAAATTCAAGCTGGGGAAATGAGGCAGGCGTGGCAAGGCATGGAGCAAAAATGATGGGGAGGGGACGTGCTGGGGGGATGGGAACAAAACCAACCAAACACAGCGGGGACAGAAGGTCTTCAAAGAGCCCGGCGGCCCGGGGGCGGCGGGGCCCGGCAATGCTGCATGTGGGAGGGACACCAGGGACACCAGGGACCAAGGGACACTCACACTGCTGGCTGGGGTCCGTGTCCGTGGTCAGCTTCACGTAGTTGGACGGGAAGAGCCCCACGTGGCCGTTGACCTCCCCCTTCCACCAGTCGGGGTCCTCCCTGCTGAGCACGGTGATGATCTGGCCCTTGCTGAAGGCCAGCTCGTCGTCGTTCTGCGCGCTGTAGTCGTACATGCCGATCACCTGGCACACTGGGACAGGGGACACGGTCACCTGGGGCTGCAGCCACCCCCAAAGGGCATCCCTGAGCCACCCTGCCCTGCCCAGACCCGCCAGATCCCAGCCTGGGCATCCCTGGCAGCGCTGGCCAAAGGCTCCTGGAGCTGTGGCAGCCTCGGGGCCGTGCCCATTCCCTGGGCAGTGCCAGCACCCTCTGGGCAAGAACCTTCCGGATCTCCAGCCTGGCCCTGCCCACATGCAGAGGTCACCTCTGGACATTGCCCATGGCTCAGGACAGAATCCCAGAATGACCAGGCTGGGAGAGACCTTCAAGAGCATCGAGTCCAGCCCAGCCCCAACAGCTCAACTGAGCCCTGGCCCCCAGTGCCACATCCAGGCTTTGTTAAACACACCCAGGGATGGGGACTCCACCACCTCCCCGGGCAGCCATTCCAGAACTTTCTCACCCTTGCTGGAAAAACCTTTTCCCTGCTCTCCAACCTGTATTTCCCTTGGTGCAGCTTGAGGCTGTGTGCTCTGGTTGTGTCAGTGCTGCTGGAGAAAGAGCCCAGCCCCAGCTGAGCACAGGCACCTTTCAGGAGCTGTGCAGGGTGATGAGGGCAGCCCTGAGTCTCCTTTTCTCCAGGCTGAGCACCCCCAGCTCCCTCAGGGGTTCCTCACATGGTTTGTGTTCCCAGCCCCTCTCCAGCCTCATTGGCCCCTCTGGATGGGCTCAGTGTCCATCCAGGACCCTGCAGTGACCAAAGCCCATCCTGGGGCTCAGCTCAAACTCCAAGGGTTTAAAAATCCCAAAGAGTTTCATGGAATCCCAGCAGGACTTGGGTCAGAAGAGACCTTAAAGCCCATCCAGTGCCACCCCTGCCACGGACAGGGACACCTTCCACTGCCTCAGGGTGCTCCAACCTGGCCTGGAAGCCCCCACCAGGACTGGTCAGTGGACAGGAAAATCTGGGACACATTGGAACTTCCACTATTGGAAGCTGCATAATCCAAAAGAAAGCCAATGGTGATGCCTTTGTTGTCCCTGTGAGGTTTTCAGAACAAAAAAATCTTGGGAAATATAAGAAAAAATGAACAGAACTGGACAAAAGCATCCCAGGCCATCCAGGCTGCTCTGCTGGCACCCAGGACTGGTTCCAGCAGGGATTTTCTATTTCCTTGCAGTGGAACTCATCCAATCCCAGAATACAGCTGGTCCTGCTCACTTCTGACAAAGCAGCTCCCTGAACTCTCTGAAGCAGCAGGACTGTTCAGTTAAATAAATAATCCCCTCTATTTCTCTGCTGTTTTCTCTTTGCCAGGCCACAGGGCTTCTGGTTTTCCCACCAGACATCAGACTTCCATTAATGAGCCTTGCTGGCAGGTTCTCTCCAGTGAATTAATCCTAAAATTTGCTTTTATTTTCATCCTTGTACAAAGCCAGCAACTTATTTCAATTTGCCAAACAGCTTTTCCTTTTTTTTTTTAATTACAGTATGATTAAGATTTTGATGCTCTGCAAAAAGTGCTAAAATTTTATTCTGTAAAATTTAGCATGTGGGGAAAGCCACAGATTGTCAAACCTGAAATAATTTCAAAAATACATTAAAAAATCTCATCCTATTCCCTTGTAAAAGGTTGTGTCTCAATGCTGAGTTGCCATTCTCAACCTGAATTCCACGGGGCTTTAGAGAGGCATTTGCTGGATCCTTGTAACAACCACCAGAGGGGAGCCAGCAGCGCCCCAGACACAGCACCATGGAATGGGCTCTGGGCAGGCCCTTCCAGCCCAGCCAGGCTGGGATTCTGTGGGAATGCTCCTGTTCTGTGGCTCCTGAGTCCCTTCCCAAACCCTGCACAGGAAAGGTCCCTCCCTTCCCACAGGGGTTTGTCCCACATCACCTCAGACCAGGGGGTTCTGCAGGAGAGGAGCCTCAGGAGCAGCCCTGGATCCTCCTGAGCCTCTGAGCTCCTGCTGCAGCCAGGGCAGGGCTGGGCTGGGGATGGAGACACAGCCCAGAACCCAGAGCTCCTGTCCCACAGCCAGGGATGGGATGGGATGGGATGGAGACACATCCCAGAGCTCCTGTCCCACAGTCAGGGATGGGATGGGATGGGATGGAGACACATCCCAGAGCTCCTGTCCCACAGCCAGGGATGGGATGGGATGGGATGGAGACACATCCCAGAGCTCCTGTCCCATAGTCAGGGATGGGCTGGGCTGGTTTGGTGATGGAGACACATCCCAGAGTTCAGAGCTCCTGTCCCACAACCCAGGCTTGGGGTGGTCTGGGGATGGAAACACACCCTAGAGCTCCTGTCCCACAGCCAGGGATGGGATGGGATGGAGGAACATCCCAGAACCCAGAGCTTCTGTCCCACAGTGCAGAGATGGGCTGGTTTGGTGATGGAGACACATCCCAGTGCTCCTGTCCCACACTCAGGGCAGGGCTGGGCTGCTTTGGGGGATGCAGGAACGCCCCAGAGGCTCTGGAGCACCGCACCCCTCCCAGCTGAAGGCCCAGCACGGGCACAGCAGGCAGGGCAGGGGTGCCAGGGGCAGGCAGGACTCACCTGAGGGTGCTGCAGGCCTGGGCAGCTCGGTGGGGGTGCTCTTGCTGGTGCCAGGGCTCAGCAGTTTGACGTAGTTGGCTGGGAACCAACCGATCTGGCGCTTCTTGCCACGCGCCTGCGGAGACAGAACTGCTCAGCCAGGATGGACAGGACCAGAACTGCCCAGAACTGCCCAGAACTGCCCAGAACTGCTCAGAACTGCTCAGCCAGGGATGGACAGGACCAGAACTGCCCAGAACTGCTCAGAACTGCTCAGAACTGCCCAGAACTGCTCAGCCAGGATGGACAGGATCAGAACTGCCCAGAACTGCCCAGAACTGCCCAGAACTGCTCAGAACTGCTCAGAACTGCCCAGAACTGCCCAGAACTGCTCAGAACTGCTCAGAACTGCCCAGAACTGCTCAGAACTGCTCAGCCAGGATGGACTGGATCAGAACTGCCCAGAACTGCTCAGAACTGCCCAGAACTGCCCAGAACTGCTCAGAACTGCTCAGCCAGGATGGACTGGATCAGAACTGCCCAGAACTGCCCAGAACTGCCCAAAACTGCTCAGAACTGCCCAGAACTGCCCAGAACTGCTCAGCTCCAGGGGCTCAGAACTGCCCTGGGCAGCTCCAGGGCTCAGAACTGCCCAGCCCAGCAGGGAAAGGGCTTGGGGAGGGAGAACTCAGCTGTTCTGTGCCACCAGCTGAATGTTATAATGTTAACATAGAACCTTGTTAGTATTTCTAATTGTTAACATAGAGTCTTGTTAGCATTTCTAATTAAATGCTTGTTCATTATTACACCTGTTACATTAAAATAGATCTCCAGGTTGTGACAGTTGAAACAGAGATTAAGAATCCAAATTTCCTCTTTTCTTTTACAGAAACAGATCCAAGCTTTCCAATGCCTTGTGTCACCAAAGCAGGAAACCTCATCCTGTTATCTCCCCAAACCCAATGTCCATTGCAAATCAAATCCATAAAAATTCCTTGCAGTAAGAAAGGTTCTTCCAGAACTTTGGATCTCAGCTTCCAACTCTACCTCAAGAATGATTTTAATTGTTTATTCTGTTTGTGTTAGAATAAGGCTGGCATTTTGGGCAAGGAGGATTCTGCCTCTGAAAAACAGATTGTTAACTTTGATAGGAAAAAAACTCATCTAAAGGATTTACTATTCTTGAACTACTTTCTTCTCTGTCCAAACCTTTACTGAAAAAGAAAACACTTGATCTAAAGTCTATTTAGATCATTTAAGATATTTTTGAACACTACATTAATGCATTTGAACACTACATTAAATGCTTAATGCTAAAAACATTTGCCTTATTTTCCCTTCACTCTGACCCCCAAGTGTGGAGCAGAATAAAAACAACAGTCAGGGATTGCTAACAAAATAAAACCCAACTGTAAAACCACATGTAAGACATTAAAGCATCTAAATTACATCTGAGTATTTACACAACCAGAACTGAATTGTTTCAGAGCCTCCCAGCAGCTGCTCAGTGCTAACTGTGGCAGCTCTTGCCCAGAGAAGTTTCTTCTCTGTCTCAAAATAAATTTAATGAAGACTCTTTAAAGCTAAAAGTTACCAACAGCACCAAGGTTAGTGAGAGAAAACCCCAAAGGAATCCTGGAAGAGAATTTCTCCACAAAAGATGAAAAAAATATCACCAGGAAAGGCAAAAAGGGCACAAAGAGTTAAAAAGAACTGAATTAGTCAGAGATCTGCACTGCACAAATAAACATCCATGGCATTGTTCCACCTCGAATTTCCTGCTAAATCCCCAAAGCAAACAGAGCCTCCTTCAGGGGGACCAAATTGTCAAATTCTGCTCTCAGAAACCCCTGGGAGGGCCCAGAGCAGCCCTGAGCCCTCCCTGCTGAGCTCCTGCTGTCCCCAGGCTGTCCCCAAGCCAGGCAGGCAGGTCTGGGAGCTCCTGGAAGGGTTTTTTGGGTTTTTTGGGTTTTACTGGCACCTGCTGCACTGCAAAGCATTGTCAGGTTTATTTCTTATTGACACATTCAGCATTCTGAACTACTAAAAACCATTTTTTTTAAATGGGATTTTACTAGGACAAAAAAAAAAAGGAACTAACTTGGAGCTCTCCTTCCCACCAACCACCTGGGTTCTTCTTTCTGATGAGAATCAACTGGCCAGGAGCAAGAGTCAGCTGTTCTGGGCCTGTTGCTGTGTAAGAGGCAATAACTTGGGCAATTTCTGTTGAAGCAGAGGAGGAAAGAAAAGGTTAATTTGAAAAAAATCCGAGCACATTTTATCCAACATGAATTCTGCTATAAGACTGTGTTATTCCTTTCCATAAAATTGTTATGGATTTATGTATTTCCATGAATACATGTGGTAATTGGAAAATAAATGAGAGGTTCAGAGAATAAAGAAGTAATAAACCAGAGGTGCAGCAGCTCTGTGGCAGGAGATCAAAAATGTTTGAAATGGATAATAATAATAATAATAATAATAATAATAATAATAATAATAATAATAATAATAATAATAATAATAATAATAATAATAATAATAATAATAATAATAGTAGCTGTACAGCTCTTAAAATGCAGTGTTTTCCAGTAAATCCATCTTTGCATTTAGCTCCCTGAGGAGACAATCACAATGACAAAACAATGAAGTTGCACCCAGAGGTGCAAATCAAGGCTGGCAGAGAATTTCTCACCACCTGGCCCCAAAAGGAGTTTCCCATGCAGCAAAGAGGATTTCCCTGGAAAGCTCTGTTCCCTCCCAGCCCAGGAGCTGGGAGCTGACAGTTCCAGGGAATTACCCCAAGCTGTGCTGGAGCTTCCTCTGCCCCCCAGTGTTTGTGGAACAGTTCTGGTCCCCACAGGTAACCCAGCTTTGGACCCAAGTGGAGCTGCAGAACTCTGGTGCCCTCCCAGAGCCAGGCTCAGCCCTGTCCCCAGGCCATGTGCAGGCTCAGGGGGACACATTGAACACACCCAGAGTGGGGCTGGGGCTGCTGGAGCCTCCTGAGGGACCCAGGACAGTCTCAGCCCTCAGGGATTCATTCCCAGGGCAGCTGCAGGCACAGGAACCCACAAACCCTGCAGGGCTGGGAACCAGGGAGGCTTTGGGGCAGGGGAGACACAAAGGGGGGTGAAGCCCAGCATGGAAATGATGAAATGATTGATGTGAGGTTTAGAAGGAAAGGACCAGTAGGAACATTAAAAATTATCAGAGAAGCAACTGAGACATAAATGAGCAGCATGAGGAGGATGAGGAGCAATCCAAGGGCCCTGCACAGAACACAGAACAGCAGAACCTCCCTCAGGAGGGACAGGGAGCCAGGCAGGGGATGGAAGGCCTGGAGTGACAAAGGGGCTTTAAACTGGGTCTGGGGGTTAGCACACACAGCCATGGAGTCATGGAATGGAGTCATGGAATGGTTTGGGTTGGAGGAACCTTAAATCCCACCCAGTGCCACCCCTGCCATGGCAGGGACACCTCCCACTGTCCCCAGTGTCCAGCCTGGCCTTGGGCACTGCCAGGGATCCAGGGGCAGCCCCAGCTGCCCTGGGCACCCTGTGCCAGGGCCTGCCCACCCTGCCAGGAACAATTCCTCATTGCCAGTGTCCCATCCAGCCCTGCCCTTCCAGCAGCAGAGCCAGTTCCCAGCCCAACTCCTCCCTGGTTTGCCCTCACCCAGCACTGACTCTGCTCCTGATTTTTCTCTGTTTAAACCTCCCACTCCCCTGCCAGGACCTGCTGTATTTAATCAGAAATTCCTCCTCCTGTCTGCTGCTTCCACAGCTGAGAAACCTGGAGAGGGGCTGGGGACAAGGGGGAATGGCTCCCACTGCTCTGCTGAGCAATCCAGCTGGAAGTTCACATCCACCTCTGGGCAAGCAGATTTTCATCTCTAGCTAGATGTTATTTAGTGATTGACACACTAGAATGATTAGAGGATGAATTCTTTTATTACATTTACATTATTTATTAACTGCATTTATTCCAGTTATTTAATAATGGTTTTCATCAGTGCAAACCACTCCAAGATGACCAAGAGCAAACATTCTATTTTCATGGAAAAGGTTTTGTTGCCATTGAATTGAACACTTAAGAACAGAGAGAAGGTGCTGCCACAATATTTGACTCACCAGGTTTCTTCCCTAAGCTTCCTGTTTTCCCAGCTGCTCCTGGAGCCTTGAAATGGAGAACAAGAGGCAAGTTTAGCACTCAGGTTTCTTTCTCCAGTACATGAAAATGATTTACAAAGCTTCAACAAGCATGTGAGTCAAAAACTCACAGGAAATTCTGTTCTTGCAGAAATCCTTAATATTTCAGATGGCAAAAAACATCTGGGAATAAATACCAAGCATGAAGTGGATGGTTTGTTAATGCAGAAGTGAAGACTTTTATTCCCTTTCATGTGCTGCAAAGACCAAAGGAGATCCCATGTGCAATCCCAAAGGAGATCCCATTTGTAATGCCAAAGGAGATCCCATTTGTAATTCCAAAGGAGATCCCATGTGCAATCCCAAAGGAGATCCCATGGGCAATCCCAAAGGAGATCCCATTTGTAATGCCAAAGGAGATCCCATGTGCAATCCCAAAGGAGATCCCATTTGTAATTCCAAAGGAGATCCCATTTGTAATCCCAAAGGAGATCCCATTTGTAATTCCAAAGGAGATCCCATTTCTGATTGCAGATCCATGTATCTGCAGAATGGGAACTCTGTGGAGGTGAGCTGAAATAACATCAGAAGTTTCCATCCCTCCAAACTGCTGGATTGCAAATATTCCTGAGCAGCCCCCTGCACCCAGACAGGGTGAGGTGAGGGATGAACATCTGCACCCAAGGGATTGGGAAGCAAAGCCTTTGAACAGCCACAAGAAATCCAGATAAACCTGACATCAATCCAGCTCCTGCCCCTAAATAATTCCTGCAGTTTCCTCCCAGGCCACTGACAGTTTTCTGTCCTGCAGAAAGAGGTCTGAGGTGGAAAACAGCAACTTTCATCTAAACTGGACAGTGGCCAGGAATGTTGGGAAGCCACAAAAGTCCCCTTGCCTTCAACACTCCACCTCCCTCAACTTCACCTTCAGGATCCTCCTCACAAACTTGGAGCCAACATCAAAGCACCTGAAGGCCTCCACAGAATCCTCATTCCTGTGTGGAAAAGAACAGTTTCCTCCCCCACATTCTCCCTGTCAGCTGATGTTTTGAAAACTTGGGGATTCTGGCAGGAATGAAACTGAGGAGTAACTGAAGAACAGCTCAGGGCTGAGAGAAAAGGGCCCCTCAAACCCCTGTGCTGGCTGTGAGCCACCTATGAAATGGATTAGCAGGTACATCTTCAGCTTGCCTGCATGTCTCAGAGCTCCCTTCCTGTCACACATTACTGCAGTTACACCCACAGGAGCAGCAGATCCTCCTCTCCTCCCTCACTCCTTTGATTGTCCCCAGATCCCCTCCCTGCCCTGTGAGCAGGGCCCCAGGAGAGCCCCCAGGGGATCAGGGGCAGGAATTCTGGTGTCCTTCAAAGCCAGGCTCAGCCCTGTCCCCAGAGCATGTGCAGGGTGAGGGGAGCAGTTTAACACCCCCAGAGTGGGGCTGCTGCTGCTGAAGCACCTGGGGACAGGGGGACATGGCCCTGACAGCCCCACAGAGGGGGATGGACCAGGGTGATGCCAGGAACTTCTCCTGCCCTGGGAAGTGTTTCTGGCAGAGGAACACCCTCTGCCCTCCTCAGCAGAGAACAAGTGCCTGGACCTGCAGAGAAACTCCTCCAGAACAAGTGCCTGGACCTGCAGAGAAACCTCTCCAGAACAAGTGCTGGACCTCCAGAGAAACCTCTCCAGAACAAGTGCCTGGACCTCCAGAGAAACCTCTCCAGAACAAGTGCCTGGACCTCCAGAGAAACCTCTCCAGAACAAGTGCCTGGACCTCCAGAGAAACCTCTCCAGAACAAGTGCCTGGACCTGCAGAGAAACCTCTCCAGAACAAATGCTGGACCTGCAGAGAAACCTCTCCAGAACAAATGCTGGACCTGCAGAGAAACCTCTCCAGAACAAGTGCTGGACCTCCAGAGAAACCTCTCCAGAACAAGTGCCTGGACCTGCAGAGAAGCCTCTCCAGAACAAGTGCCTGGACCTGCAGAGAAGCCTCTCTTCCCAGCCATGCCTTGGTCAGCAGCCATGCTGCTGGATTAGAGGCACATGGACACACCAAAGGCTGGGACATTGCCTTTTCTGGGAAACAGAGAGGTGATTTTCAAATAGAAACTCCAGAACCACCTTGATCACACTGAGTCTGAATTGTCTTTGGGGATTCTCTGAATCTTCCATGCAAAGCAGAAGGAGCACAAGGAAAAGTCCTACAGCACTTCAAGAAATAACTAAATTAATAAATAACACATTTAGGATGGTGCCCATTTCTGGCCCACTCAGGAGAGGGAGAAGCTTTTCCTATTCCTTCAGCTGAGAGAAAACACAGCAGTGAGGACAGAGCCTGTCCCTGCACACCCGGGACACTCCTGAACACTGAGGGCACTTTGTGACAAGTGATGAAGTCTCCTGAGCCAGCAATTTAACAATCCCCAGCAAGGACCTGCCAATTGTGCTTTACACAGGACCCTTCAAACCCCAACCTGATCCATTCAGGGATTATTTTCTGAAGCCCTATGCAAAGTTTTATAGTCAGATGTCTTGAAATTGTTGTGTTTCCAAGCCATCCCCACAGAGGGAATTCTCAGCAGTGTCCAGAATAAAACCCTGTATCCATCCCTCCCCTAAGGAACAGCCTCAGAACGGGCCATTGCTCCTCTGAAGAACAAAGACTTTCCCACTTTTTCAACAAAGGAACAGGGAATGGTTTGTTTTACCACCCTGAGGTGAATGGGCACAGAAGAACAAATTTTAAAAATTCTTCAGCTGTAGAAAGCATTGAGATTTTGAGTAATTTCTAGAAACTCTGCCCTTGCTGCTGAAAGATCACCCCTGCTTTTCTTTGGTTCTGTCAATAGTGCAGAACACATGAAATTATTCCTCTTTTCAGAACATTTTCCAGTCCAGGCAGCTGTCCAAGCACAGCAGCACATCTGAGTGTGAGAGAGTGAGATTTCAGAGAGCCAGGACTCTGAAATCCTCTGCAAAAACTGGCTCTGGGAGCAGGCTGGGGAGCAAAACCCAATTCCCCACTTGGAGGCAGATCTGTGTCCTGCAGGCTCAGGAACCTTAGCATGGAAACAACATCCCAGAGCAGGGGCTCCCCCAGCTCTGTGCTTCTTCCTCCCTCTCTCACCCAGATTTGAGCTGAAGGTGGGATTTTCCCAAACACAAAGGGCACTTGGAGCAGCTGTGGGTGAATTGCACTGAGCTGCTGCAGCCCCAGGCAGGCTGGGGCGACAGAAACCCCAAACTGAGCTCTCTGACCAAAGGGGAATTGAACACCTGAGCTGTGCACAGGGATTTGCCAGCAGTGCCCCAGTCCCACCTCTCTAAGGACTGCAATACCAAACATCACTAACTGCAAGGGTTTTAATCCAGAAACCCCAAACTGAGCTCTCTGACCAAAGGGGAATTGAACACCTGAGCTGTGCACAGGGATTTGCCAGCAGTGCCCCAGTCCCACCTCTAGACTACAATACCAAACACCACTAACTGCAAGGGTTTTAATCCTGGCCCAGAGGATGTTGTTGGAATTCCTTGACACTGCAGAAATTTCCTCTTGAAAGGTTTCCTACAGCTGAATTTCACTGCAGCTTTTATCCTCTGGCTTTTCCAGCAGCAGGAATGCCTTTAAGGAGTGACTCTGCCCAGATCTGTGCTGCAGTCTTTCAGTTTTTACCACACAAATCCCCCAAAATCCACTGATTTTTACTCATTTATCTTTAACCCCCCATTATTCCAGAGATACAAACCAGAATCCTTCTCATCAAGAGATCAGTCATGCACCCAACTCTGAATCTAAATTAATTCCTACTGGGAGATAAATTATCCTCTCAAGCCATATAAATAAGAGAACATGTCTCTTTAAAATGCCTAAAAATAAAGCAAAAAAACCCCCAAAAACCCCAACAAGGATGTGTTCTATGGAATTATTTCAAGATAAAAAGAGATTGAACAGAACCTCAAAAACTGACAAATAAATACATTAGTTAGCAAAGTTTTGGTGCAAAATTTGTTCTTGATTGCAAGAAATGATAGGGAAAAAATGTAATAGACTGAAATATGACTGTGTAGATTTCAGGTGTTTTTTAAAATAATGGCAGTAAGATACAGCTCAGGCATTAAAAACTTACCAGGGCAATAAAACAATCATGGCTGTTCTGATCAGTGTCTAAAAAACTGCCAAGTGCACTACTGATGTTTGCATTATTGTCATGGATGATCCCCCAAGTTATTTATAAAATTAAGTTGTAAAATGCAACAAATATAGTTGTTTAGTATAGTTGTATATATTGTTTGTATATATGTTATTATATATTGTATATATATATGTTGATATATATGTTAATATATGTTGTATATATTGTGTATATGTTGTTATATCTATTGTGTATACTTTGAATAGATATGTTTGTATGTCTGTTAATGTATGTTGCATATATGTTAATATATGTTAATATACTGTTTGTATATATGTTGTTATATATATTGTGTATATATTATATATATGTTTGTATATATGTTAATATATGTTAATATATTGTTTGTATATATGTTGTTATATATATTGTGTATATATTATATATATGTTTGTATATATGTTAATACATGTTGTAGATATTGTTTGTATATATGTTGTTATATATATTGTGTATATATTATATATATGTTTGTATATATGTTAATACATGTTGTAGATATTGTTTGTGTAGTTGTATTTGTGATTTTTTCAGTCTCACACAGTAAATCTGCAAAGCATGTTTATTTCCCCTACCACGCCCTGCCCTGCAGCTAGCACTACAACCCCAAAGAAAACATTTCTCTACCTCAGAATCTTTGAGTCTCACATAATTAGATGGGAAAACTCCTGATTTATCACCCAGCGTTCCCGTCCACCAGTCACCATCTTTCTTTGTCACCAGGATCAGGTCACCTTGTTGGAAAGTGAGGTCCCCCTGCTCCGAGCTCTCGTAGGTGTACATGGCAATGTACTCTGCAGAAGGGAATACAGCATCAATAAATAAATATGCAGCATCAATAAAGAAATATAAAATGGAAAGCTCCTGAGAAACCCCAGGGATCCCCTGCAAAGCCTCAGCAATATCAGGGTTAGGCAGAAGGCAAATTTATTATTTATTGCTCATAGAAACATCAATATTAATGAATAAAATTGTATCTATCAGAACTGAATAGGAACTATCAAAAGGCTGCCTCGGGGGGGTTGTAGATAATCTCCTTCTTTAATTTTATGAACATATATATATTTTTATGTACATATTTTATGTACATTTTAATTATTTAAATATATATAAATCATTCATTTAGATATTAAATATGCTTCCCAGTGGTTTCTGGTTCGTGCTGGTGACTGGGATTTTCAGAGTTTGGGATGCAAAGTGCACACAGCTGAAAAATCACCTTCTGCACATAAGCTTTTCTGCAACCCTCTCAACAGAAGATGTTAAATCTCTGCTTTATTGTCTCTCAAAACCACACTTTTTGAAGTGTTTAAACTAAAGCTGTGCCCCTTTTTAATACAAACACACACCTGAGATATCCCACCTTGGACAAGACTCTGCCTGCCCAACAGTTCCTTCTCCTCAAGCACCAGGAAAACCAGAACAAGGTGATCTTTAATTAAAGTCCTTTCCAACCCAAACCAGCTGGGATCATATGGAATAATTAATGAGCAGAGCAGCTGTACTTTGAAATAACTGATTATATCCCTTTTCTCTGCTGCTCCCTCTTTAGTTTCTGTGGTGCTCAGGCCAGGCACAAATTCAATGTAAATGTCCCCAAAACTGCACCTGGAATTGCAGTTAGAACCTTCAGGGGTGCTGCAGGGACCACACACAAATGTTCACCTGTAACATTTAATTAATTGATCTCCTCTGCCTGTGATTTAATGAACCTGCAGCTGCCTCTGCACTGCAGGGGATTAAGAGTTAAGGCAGCTCAGGTGGGGACATTCCCCTCCAGCTGAAGGGTGGCAGCAGCCAGGAATTCCCCTTTTAAAACCCTTCAGGAAAATACCTGAGAGCTCTGAGTCTGTGCCCAGGCTCCAGCTTTGAAATGGAGCTGCCCATAAGGATCCCAGGATTCCCTAAGTGATGCCAGTGCCTTCATTAAGAGCTCTAATGAAAAACTAGCAATGAGCTTTGGGGGAAATTAAAATATTTACCAATTCCTGACACCATGGACAGATGTGCTTTTTTGGCCCTCTGTGAAAGCCCATTCTAGATCAGAAAATATTACCAAAATAAAGGCAAAAAAATAGAAATACTGGAAAAAGTATAAACTACAAAATACATTATCATATATTTTGTAGTTTGTACTTGTTTCAATATTTCTATTGGATATTTTAGTATCTTTTGTAGTTTGGTACTTTTCCTAATATTTCTATTGGATATATTAGTATATTTTGTAGTTGGTACTTTTTCCAATATTTCTATTGGATATATATTCATATATTTTGTAGTTTGTACATTTCCCAATATTTCTATTGGATATTTTCATCTCTTTTGTAGTTGGTACTTTTCTCAATATTTCTATTGGATATTTTCATCTCTTCTGTGATATGTGAAGTTATTCCTTCTCTATACACAACACACATAAACTGTTACTCTAATAATAATAATAATAATTCTAAATTAATCTAGAGGCAAACTGATTGGTATTTGGATTTTAAGACCACTTGAAGAGCACAGTCTGGCTCCTAATTTTGGCAAAAAATCAGAGTTCTTGTGTTCAATGCAGAGCAAGAGCTGCCAGGGCAGCCAGGACTCACCTTCCCCTGACACTGCTGCCTTGGCTGCTGGGGATGCTACTCTTTTCAGACTAGCAGGACTTTCTGAGGAACCAGAATCCATGCTTTAGAAGAAAATAATGGTTATTTCAGAAATTCAATCTCTTCAGAAAAATTATTCTTATATTTCAAATATAAAATGCACCTGCCCCCCACAAGCAACTCCCTGGGTTTTAAAAGAACACACAGTAAATGTGCAAAATAAACTTTTGAATCCAGTGGTCTGCCATGGTCACATTTAAACAACTGCCTTAAATACAGAATTTTCTGCATCTCCTCTTTTTCCTCAGGAAAAAAAAAAAGATCTAAAATCATTCTCATTTGTATTCCTAATGCTAATGTTGCCTTCACATTACAAAAAATGAGATTTTAAATGTTTAATCCTCCAAGAATAATGAGAAGTGATTTAGATTTGAGGAATACCTTTTAATTTTGGGCAGAGAGGAGCTCTGACTTACACAGCTGTACTTCAGAAAGTCCAATACACTCATTTTTCAGTTGCAAGTCACATAAAATGAAGAAGGTTAATTAATCTTTTGTTGGTGAGGCGAGAACCAAGGAGAACTGAGGTCAGTTTTCTTATTTTCTTATTGAGATCAGTTTTTTTATTTCTTAAATTCTTATTTTCTTGTTTACTATTAAAAAATTTCTTAATTTGCTTATCTTATTATTTCTTAATTTCTCAACTAAGAAATTGGAAATTTCTTAAGTTTTCAGGATGGGAAGTCAAAACCCTCCAGATAAAACCAGGGTCCCTTTCACAGGGTAAAACTCTAAAATTCAAGTGTGCAGCTCTTCCAATTTCCTTCTACCCCAGCACAGAAGTGAAGGAGAGGAAGAGCAAACAAAATACCTTGTGGATTTCCTAATGGGGCCTGAGATGAGCTTGACATAGGATTTGGGGAACCAGCCCTTGTGGCCCTGCACCTCCCCAAACCACCACATGTCCTGCTGCTCCAGCACGGTGATCACGTCGTTCTTGTTGAAGTTCAGGTGGTTGTCCTTCTTTGCTCTCCAGGGATACAGAGCCTGGGCCTGAAGCCCCTCCACCTTTTCACCCTTCAGAAAGGAAACCAGGAGTCAGTCATGCTCCACCTTCAGCAAGAAAGCTGCTTAGGGAATTATATCCTCAGGCTGCTTAGACAGCAACAAATCTCTCAACTAAAGCATCAGTTAAACTTGCAAAGTAATTCCAGAAATGGTTACAGTCCTCCTGCATTTCTGTCTGTTAGCACATCATCAATGCAATGCAAGATTACATTCATTACTTTTATTTAAGACACACATGTAATAAACCCTTGTGAAGCTGCTTTGGCAGGACTTCTAGGCCATTTTATGAAAAATGATGCTTTGCTGCACTTCATTCTTTTTGCTCTGAGGTAGATATTCAGCACCTCCCAGAACACATGAGCTCCCAGGAACAGTTTGTTGTTCCAGTGAGGAAAAGGAAATGCCTGAAGAGAGGGACACAATTCAGCTGGGCAGCTTTGCCATTGCAATTCCACTTAACCCTCTTGGGAGTGAGGCTGTCAGGGGAGTGAGGAAAGCCCCAGGGAAGTGACTCAAACCTGCAACACCAAAACCTAAAAAAGCCATCCCAGACCAGCAAACCAGAGACTACTTTGTGTTAAATCAGATACTGCCAGTGGATCAGAGATCCATAGAATGGCCTGGGCTGGGAGAGACCTCACAGCCCACCCAGTGCCACCCCTGCCAGGGACACCTCCCACTGTCCCCAGTGTCCAGCCTGGCCTTGGGCACTGCCAGGGATCCAGGGGCAGCCCCAGCTGCTCTGGGCACCCTGTGCCAGGGCCTGCCCACCCTGCCAGGGAACAATTCCTCATTGCCAAGATCCCATCCAGCCCTGCCCTCTGGCACTGGCAGCCATTCCCTGTGTGCTGTCCCTCCATCCTTGTCCCCAGTCCCTCTGCAGCTCTCCTGGAGCCCCTTCAGGCCCTGCCAGGGGCTCTGAGCTCAGCCCAAAGCTTCTCCTGTGCAGGTGAACAATGCCAGCTGTGCCAGCCTTTCCTCCCAGCAGAGCTGCTCCATCCCTCTGCTCATCCTGGAGCCTCCTCTGGGCTCTCTGCAGCAGCTCCAGCTCCTCCCTGCGCTGGGGCAGCTCTGCAGGTGGGACCCTCCCTGCCACCCCTCCTGGAGGTGCTCACTATGTCCTGTCAGGTGAGTGCTTTAATGCACAGGCAAGGTTCCCACTTTGCTCTCCAAGCCTTTTGTAGTTTGTACTTTTCCCAATCTTTCTATTGGATATTTTCATATATTTTGTAGTTTGTACTTTTTCCAATATTTCTATTGGATATTTTAATATCTGTTGTAGTTTGTACTTTTTTCAATATTTCTATTGGATATTTTAATATCTGTTGTAGTTTGGACCTTTTTCAATATTTCTATTGGATATTTTAATATATTTTGTGACATGTGAAATTATTCCTTCTCTATACACAACATACATACATTACCTGTTACTCTAATAATAATAATTCTAAATTATTCCAGAGGCAAACTGATGAGCACTGGGATTTTCAGACCACTTGAAGAGCACAATCTGCCTGTGCTGAGAGCAGTGGTGAGGCCAGGAGCTCACCTGGCCCAGCACAGGGACGGGGACGGGGAGCGGTGACAGTGGCAGGGGTGAAGGCCGAGCGCTGCCGGAGCTGCCCCCGCGCTGGGCACGGTCAGCGAGGGCTGAGCTGCCCACGCATCCCAGTTATCACTCTCTGCCTTCTCACTGCTGTTTGATGGCCAGCTGGAAAGAAAAAGAAAAGAATGATGTGATTCCTACTGGTTTTAACTGTAGGAACAAAAAAATTCACACAGAACAAATATTTCAACGTTCTACATGAATTTCTTTTCCATGAGCACCCAGCACCTTAACTCGAGGTGCAACTGAACACTGGTTAGCCACAACTTCACCTTAAAAGGCAACCCCCACACTGAGCTCCTTGTCCTTGCCACTGAAGGACAGGTTTTTATCTCAATTCTCAGCTGTGTCCCTACAAACAGAAGTTCAAGCAGTGCAGGGTGCATTACACGCAGTGGAAAGAGAAATAAAAATAATCAATCATTCTTTCCAAAACTGGCTTGAAATCTTCCCCTGTGCACATCACTGACCTCTCACATCCCTCTCCTTTAGACACAGGATCATGGAATGGTTTGGGTTTGGACACTAAACTCCCATCCTGTGCCACCCTGCCATGGCAGGGACACCTCCCACTGTCCCAGGCTGCTCCCAGCCCCAGTGTCCAACCTGGCCTTGGGCACTGCCAGGGATCCAGGGGCAGCCCCAGCTGCTCTGGGCACCCATTGAGATATCAGTTTATAAATATGGATTTCATGGTCAAAGGAGAAGGAATTGCAGTTGCTAAAAGTGCACAGTGTATTAAAGACACCCAGGGATGGGCCAGGGATGGGCACATGTGCCCATTCCATCAGTTTTACTAATGCTGTGACCAGGAATTAAATCACCTTTTCATGTAATCCCTGCCATTAGAATATCATACATAACAATATGTTTATATATATCTATATCTATATATATATGTATATAACAATATATATATGTATGTATATCACAACATGTATATAACAACATATTGTACATAACAATAAGCAGGTTTGAAACCGTCAATGAGGCTTGGTCAAAACTAATGTAGGATAAGGGGATTTAGGAGGTGGCAGCATCTGAAGGGGCTCCAGGAGAGCTGGACAGGGATTGTTCATTAGGAAGAGCAGGGGCAGGGCAAGGGGAAATGGGCTCCCACTGACACTTCAGTGGGAGATGAGGAGGGAATTGTTCCCTGGCAGGGTGGGCAGGCCCTGGCACAGCCCAAGGCCAGGTTGGACACGGGGCTGGGAGCAGTCTGGGACAGTGGGAGGTGTCCCTGCCATGGCAGGGGTGGCACTGGGTGGGATTTGAGGTCCCTCCCAGCCCAAACCAGTCCTGGATTCTGGGATTCCAAGGGAAGGGAACCCCTTGGGATTTCCCCCACGCCCACATCCTCACATGGGGATGTCTCCTGCCCATGCTGTGCCAGGCAGGGGTGATGGGAGCAGCCCCACAGGGCTGCAGCTCGCACTGATTCCCACAGATAGCACCCTGCACTCCCCAGAAGGTGTTTTCAGTTTGCACCCTGGCTCTGTGCTCAGTGCCAGCTCCCAAGGACCCCGGGCACTGAGGGCTGAGCCCCCAGACCTACGTTGAGCTGAAGTCTGCCCAGTTGTTGGCTGCTGCAGGAGCCTCTGCAGGGGCAGGAGCTCCCAGGGACGTGGAGCTTTCCTGCACAGACACTTTGGGAGCAGCAGAGGATTCAGCCACGGGCTTGGCAGAGGCTGGAACTTCAGTGTCTGGGATCTTCTCTGCATAGTTTGCAGGGAACCATCCAGTCTTCCCCTTCAGTTCTCCACCAAGCCACCCTGGCTCTCCAGTCTGGCTTTCATCCACCTGCAGACACAGGAAGTCAGAGAGTTAACAAACACATCCTGCAAATGGGAATTTTACTGAAAAAAGTCCAGATCTCCTTCACAGCAATGAACTTATGAACTTTTTTGCAATGCAAGGGGGCTTGACATTTTTTTTTTTCTTTTTCTTTCCATACTGAAATCACAGAACTATGGAATGGTTGGGGTCAGGTCAAACCTGTCCTGCTCCACCCCTGCCATGGCAGGGACACCTCCCACTGTCCCAGGCTGCTCCCAGCCCCAGTGTCCAGCCTGGCCTTGGGCACTGCCAGGGATCCAGGGGCAGCCCCAGCTGCTCTGGGCACCCTGTGCCAGGGCCTGCCCACCCTGCCAGGGAACAATTCCTCATTGCCAAGATCCCATCCAGCCCTGCCCTCTGGCACTGGCAGCCATTCCCTGTGTGCTGTCCCTGCATGCCCTGGAAACTGTCTCTCTCCAGCTTTCCTGGGGCTCCTTCAGGCCCTGCAAGGCCACCCTGAGCTCAGCCCAAAGCTTCTCCTGTGCAGGTGAACAATGCCAGCTGTGCCAGCCTTTCCTCCCAGCAGAGCTGCTCCATCCCTCTGCTCATCCTGGAGCCTCCTCTGGGCTCTCTGCAGCAGCTCCAGCTCCTCCCTGGGCTGGGGCAGCTCTGCAAGTGGGAAATCACCTGAGCAGGGCACAATCCCAATCCCAATCCCAATCCCAATCCCAATCCCAATCCCAATCCCAATCCCTTTCCTGACCCCAGCTGGGAGCTCAGCCCAGGGCAGGGATGGATCCCCGGGCTCAGGATTCCTTTGCCTCGGGCCATTTGCTGACTCCGTGCCTCCCACTGGAATTTGCATCCTCGCTCCCCCTCCCGGTGCAAACCCATCCCTCATTCCTGCAGGATTTGAGTCCCCTCCTCTCTCTCAGCCCCTGGCAGCCCGAGGCAATCCCAGCAGTGAAGGCACTTGGTGCTTGACTGGGTCCATGTGCTTTTCCTGCAGTGCAGAGAAAAACTTCCACTGCAGCAGGGATGGGAACGCAGCACGATGGGAGAGGGGAGGGCACAGCTGAGGGTGGGCCTGGGAAAATGGGATAAATCACCGAGGGGCTGAATAACCCACACAGGGATCAGTCACAGCCCAGCTGAATAACCCACACAGGGATCAGTGACCTCAGGCAGGGCTGAATAACCCACACAGGGATCAGTGACCCCAGCTAGGGCAGAATGACCCACACAGGGATCAGTCACAGCCCAGCTGAACAACCCACACAGGGATCAGTGACCTCAGGCAGGGCTGAATAACCCACACAGGGATCAGTGACTTCAGCTGGGGCTGAATAACCCACACAGGGATCAGTGACTTCAGCTGGGGCTGAATAACCCACACAGGGATCAGTGACCCCAGCTGGGGCTGAATAACCCACAGAGGGACCATCCCCCCAGCTGAATAACCCACACAGGGACCATCATTCCAGGTGAATAACCCACACAGGGACCATCACCCCAAATGAATAACCCACACAGGGACCATCACCCCAAATGAATAACCCACTCAGGGACCATCACCCCAGGCAGGGCAGGAGCTGCAATCATCCCCCAGAGGGAACAAAGTGCACTGCAAAGGCAAATCTGGGTTGTGGAGGTGCTCTAAAAGAGCATCTTGGGGGTGAGCCACAGGTTTACAGAAACCACTGAGATTCTTCAGGCATAAGGACAAAAAACCAACCCAAAGGTTTCAGAGCCATGCAGTTAATGGCTCTTCAGGAGAGGATCTGAATCTGCAGTAATTCTGAAACTGCCTGTGAGGATACAGATCTCTGTTTATTTAACCCAATGAAGTTCTCTATGCACGCTCATGGAAAGGCACTTTGAAGGATAATTTAAACTTCATAATTAATATCAGCTCTGTTTTCTTCTCCATCTAAAATACAAATGGTTTTGCAGTACTGTACTGAAATTTTAAATAAATTCCTTTGAATCTTTTTTAAGCTATTTTGTTTCAATTTCCTTTCATTTTTACACCCACCCACAAGTCCCACAACAATCCCAGATTATTTTTCCAAAATACAACCAGACTTTAAATGCACACCTGAATAATGAATTACAGTGTGTGGGAGGTTGTTTTTATTTATTCAACTGTACTTTGGAGCCACGGCTGACAACCTCTTAATTCTGTGGATCACAAAGAAGATTAAATCCAACTCCAACAATCAATAACTAAGAAAACTGATGAGAAACTGTCATTAGAATTCATTGTAGACTTTTCAGGGAAGAATATCTGCTCCCACCACAAAAGCTTGGTTGAGCTACAGCCAGGATTAAAATCAATCTCAACTTACAATGGAAGAAATTTAAAGTATATTGAAAGGATAAGAGAATTAAAAAGTGAGAGAATTGAAAAGCCAGAGTAATTGTGGAATCCATGGCACCAGATCCAGGGGTGCCACAGGCTTTTCCCAGCAGCAGGGCAGAGCAGAGCCCTCCCCTGACTGGCAAAGCCTTTTCCTTCCTGCAGAAATCCTCCTCCTCCCTGGTGCCCTCAGCCAGGGCTCAGGGCTGGGGTTTATCCTCTTGGAAAGATCATTCCCAGGTTCTGGGAAAGGCCCAGCTCCCGTGACAGAATGAGCTCTGCAACCCCATTCCAGGCAGGATTCCAGCCAGGATTGCAGGTAAGATCCCAGCCAGGATCCTAACCAGGATCCCTGCCCAGGATCAGATCCCAGCCCAGGAACTGCAGCCCAGGAATCCCAAACCAGGAATTGCAGCTCAGGAATGCCAGCCCAGGAATGCCAACCCAGGAATCCCAGCCCAGGATTCCAAACCAGGAATTTCAAGCCAGGAATTCCAGCCCAGGATCCCAACCCAGGAATCCCAGCCCCAGGAATCCCAGCCCAGGATTCCAAACCAGGAATTCCAAGCCAGGAATTCCAGCCCAGGAATTCCAAGCCAGGAACTGCAGCCCAGGAACTGAAGCCCAGGATCAGACCCCAGCCCAGCCCTGGGATCCAGCCCTGGGCTCTGGTGGCACCTCGTGCCTGCTCCAAAATGGGTCAGGATTTGAGTTCCAGGGTGGGAAAGCTGCATTTGTGTGAGGACAGTTACCCAAGGAGCAGGGATTGGGTGGCACAGGGAGCTCCCAGCTGGAGTGCAGCTGCACTGATGCCACCAGGCAGCCTCACCTCAACCCTGAGCCTGCAAACTGCTGCTTTCCAAGGAAAGGCACCTTGGGAAGCACAGGACAAGCACGGGAGGGCTGAGGAGGAGCCAAAGGCAGCATCAAAAGCCAACCCTGCTCCAGGGTGTCTGAATTACTTTTGCTAAGGAGCTGGGCTGTGTTAATTTGAATCCTGGAGGGCTCAAAGCCAAGGAAGTGCAGGGGAAGCAGCTCTGAGGAGCTCCCTGGCAGCACTCACCCACTCCCTGCTCACCTTCAGGGGAAGCAGGGATGCAAAGCAAGGCATGGTTAGAGCACAGCTCAGCACTGAGCACTGCCCAGAGCAGCCCTTTAAGCTCCCTGCAGGGCAGCAGAGCCCCCAGGAACCTGCTGTGATTCTGGCCAAAATCACTTCAATAAAGGCAATGAGAGGAGTTACCCTGCTGGGGCTGAAGGGGTTAAAATCAAGTCCATAAACAACAAGACTGAGATGGTCTCAAAGTCTCTATTTAAAATATGTGTAGTGCTCCTTAGAATCACAGATTGTGGGGGGAAATCTTATTTCCCTGCAAATCTCTCCTTTAAAATTATTTCAGTGCTCTTTAGAATTGTGTATTTTGGGAAAAATGATATTTCCCTGCAAATATCTCTTTAAAAACTATTTCAGTGTAGAATTGTGTATTTTGGGAAAAATGTTATTTCCCTGCAAATCTATTTTCAAAAATTATTTCAGTGCTCCTTAGAATCACACATTTGAGGGAAAATGTTATTTTCCCTGCAAGAACAGGGATAAATATGTGCAGAACTGCCTAGAACCACATGTTTTGAGGAAAAATGTTATTTTCTCTGCAAGTCTCTATTTAAAAATGTGCAAAATTCTTCTGAAAATCACAACTTTTGGGAAAATTGTTATTTTCCCAGCAAGTCTGCCTTACAGTGATCACTCTGTAAATCCAGGCCACCCCCATTTCCCAGGAAAACAAGGCATCCCAGCATTTCCCAGCAGCCTCCAGAGTCTCCTCTCCTACACCATTTCCTGCAGCTTTCCAACCTGTTGTATCCTCATCAGAGTCCTCAGCAGTGACACCGAGCCAGGATTCACTTTGGATTTTCCAGGAACCCATTCCAAGGCCACAAACGCCCAATATGTAAAAAGCCAAACTAACCCCAAAAAGTTCAATTTCCCAAACCAGTTTTTAGTTTAAAAATAAAAACAGTTACAATTTGGAGGACTCTACAAAGTCTATTTTTCCAAAATCCAAATTCCAACTGTAAAAGCTCTTAAAATCAATTTTGTTGGATAGAACACTGTTGGGAATACACTTCCCCCAGTGAACAGTATTTAAGAATTCCCCCAGGAATTTTCATTCTGCATGTTAAGAACATACTAATGATTAATTAGTATTAATATCCACTTAATCCCTGCAGCCATTAACCAGGGAATTAAAACAGAGAGACAAAAGCCAAACCTTGCTTCAGAGTTTGACACAATCCACTGACACATCCCTGAAAAACTGGAAATTATTCTCTACCAACACACCTGCACCCAGATTTTTGGGATTTGCAGTTTCCTTTCTTGCCATATAAAATTGAAGGCAGCCCTGGCAGAAGCTGAAGGCTTTTCCCAAGGAATATCCCAATCCCTGCTTACCATGACAATGTCTCCAGGCTGGATGGTGATCTCATCGTGGCTTCTGGATTCAAAAGGATACAGAGCTCTATAATACACTATTTTTACATCCTCCTGAGCAGAAATGGTTAGAGGAGCTTTCTCTGAGCAAAGGAAACACACAGATACAGAGAGAAGAAATCAAACCACCTGATTTTTAAACACTTGGAAAATGGGGTGGAAATGGAGACAAGAGTCACCAAACTGCAGGGTCTGCAGAACAACCTTATCCCCTTTTCACACAAGGGAAACACAAAAATTGATTATGTAAATACAATTTTCTTATTATTTTCTCCTCTAAAAAAAAGGGAAAATCTTAGAAACACAGAATTGTCTGGGTTGGGAAGGACCTTAAATCCCATCCAGTGCCACCCCTGCCATGGCAGGGACACCTCCCACTGTCCCAGGCTGCTCCAAGCCCCAGTGTCCAGCCTGGCCTTGGGCACTGCCAGGAACTGGAAGTCCATAGCTGCTCTCTCTGGGCAGAATTTGGTTATAAAAGATGCAATCCTTTGGACAAATATTTAAACCAGTTTTACATTCCCAAACAATTCTTGCGTGTATCCAAGCCACCCAAGAGGGAAGCAGGATTCCCACTACAGGTAAAAACTAGGATACAAAGCAGGGAAAAAGCTCTCAGCTGAAAGTGAACGTGTGGAGAACAGAAAAGGGGCATTAAACCTTAGATTTCAGGTCATTGGTTCAGTGAACAAAGGAAGGCAGGAAAGGAAAAGGGTGACTAAACAACATATTGTTCCTACTGTGAAAAACATACTGTTCCTACTGTAAAAAAGCATGTATCCCATACAAAAAACCCCTGCAGAAATAGTTTTGACATCTTGCATCCAGCCCCTTGCAGCTGAGATCCCCTTCCCTTGCCCTGCAGTCCCAGAGCTGTGCTGTCCCCTCTGCTGAACATCAGCCTCTGGGGAAGAACAGTGCTGCCTAACAGAACCATTTTTGGAGCCTGGAGCTCAACCCATGCATTATTTACTTTAACAAGACTCCCAATCCAGCCCTGAACTCCACCTTGTTCTATGTTAAATGGGAAAAGAGAAGAGAACTGAGCTGTCCCACAGCACTCCCTGCTGCTGGACCCTACCTGCGTTGGACCACGGGGCCTGGCCGGGCTTGTTGGGCTCCTGGTGGGGCTGGAAGAGTTTACCCAGCTTCTCCTGCATCTCCTGCTTCCCCTTATCCTCACTGTCCTTCTTCTTGGGTAGTTCTTCCCTTTTTGCTTGTCATCTTCCTGGATTTTTTTTTGCCACTGTGGTTCCTCCTCTGGCTGTCCCCGCGGTTTGTCCCGGTCCTGGATGCGCCTGGGGGACAGTGGGGACAACAGAGCCACTCAAACCAAAGCCACCAAAGCTTTTGGGTCATCTCCAGTACCAAGAGTCCTCTGTAGGGCTTTTCTGTGCCCTAACTTCATTTTGGTGACTTATCACTCCCCAGCATCTCCTCACACTGGGAATGATTCCCAGAAATCAGGGAATGGTTTGGGTTGGAAGGGACCTTGCAGGTCCCTTACCCCAGGTAAGACTCCAAACAGGCAAAGCAGAAAGAGAAAAGCAGGAATCAGACACCTGGCCATCCTTATCCTCATGCTGAGGGGCAAGGAGGGGAAGTATCTGCAGGTTTTACACAGCACACCAGAGAATTACTGGGAATATTTCCCATTCCCAGATGCCAGAGTTAACAAGTCCTTCCCCTTCACCAGAGGACAGGACACCAAGAAATGAATAAATATTCTCTGCTGGAAACAATTTGCTCCGGTAAAGACAGCTGTGAAGTGCTGAAGGATGCCCAGTGTGCTCCAGTCTGTTCCATGGCTATTCCAGCCCTGGAATCCCTTCAGAATCAGAGCCAAAGGCCTGAGAAGCAGCTGCTCCTCACACCCTGGGTGTGCTGCACAGAACAGACCTTGTCCAAGGACAGCGTCAATTCCTGATCAAAAACAGTGGGAGGGAAAACCTAACTCATGGAATCCCCAAATACCCGCGGCTGGCAAAGCCCTGCCAGCCCATGGAGTGCCAGCTGTGCCCCATGGGCACCTTGTCCCCAGCCCAGAGCACTCAGTGCCACCTCCAGGGGACACCTGCAGGGATGGGCACTGCAAAGCTCCCTGGGCAGCCCCTGCCAAGGCCTGAGCTCCCTTTCCATGGGCAAATTCCTGCTGCTGTCCAACCAACCCACTTCCCAACATTAGAGGGTGGCAGTAGAGGACACAAACCTCATCTGCATCCCTGGAAGTTTTGGGCAGACAGGAATCAGGAATATTTTCCAGGAGATGCCAGGGGAGGTGTTACATTTAGGGCTCCACTAAAGCAGTTTGTTACCTCTGAGCTTCTTTCTGCTTTTCCAGCTCCACTGTCTTCCTTTCCTGTTCCTTCTGTTTCAATCTCTCAGCTTCCAAGCTCTTCTGCTTCTGGAGCTGCTGTTTGTTATGGATTTCTCTCAGCTCCTGGATTAAAAAAAGACAAACAGGTGTAAAAATCCACTCTGAGAATCAGAACTGATGGCCCCAAAGAGTTCCCTGTGAGGGGACAACGCCTGGCAGTGGCTGGGGATCTCTCACAGTCACACTCCTGCCACATGCAGATAATTCAGGTTCATTCCCAGGGCCTATAAACCACCTACTGATTTCCTATTTTTATCCATTAAAGTGTTAGGAAACCAGAAATCCTTTAAATGGGACTCTAAAAATGGACAGAGCTTAATCTGAACAGTCACTTCTGTTTTGTTTGTTGGTTTATGGAATCCATTTATTGAAATCCATACACAAATCTGCCCTCTGAGCTCTCACAACAGCAACTCTTAATCAGTTTCATTTCCCAATTAATGCTGATTTACTAAAGAAGCTTCAGGGCTGGTTTATACACAAGAGACTGAAATCCTTAAGGAATGTCTTTGGGATGAGTCAAGGTACAGAGAGTATTCATTCATATATAAGTCAGCTTTTCTCCAATTGCCTGAAAAAATTAAAATATAAATAATACCATAATATTTCCCTCAAGACTTGTTCTCTGCATTAAGACCCATTAACACAAATCCAACCTTTATCTGGAATTTCTTTGCATGACCTGGAATTTAGCATCTGAACTCCTCAGCATTACAGTGGAAAAAGGGAAAATTTACCTATGACCACTGAGGATTTTAACTGAAAATAGTTCACTTCAAAAATTGGTACCTTATAATGAAAATATGGTCCAGTGAGACTGAAACAGTTAATCCTGGAAGTATTTGGATGGTTTTTCAGGAATTCACAATCTACAAACCACAGGAAGTTTTCATTCCTTATGCACTGACCCAAATGAGAAAATTGCATAAGAAACAAAAAAGAAACGGAAGTGATTCAAACCCACTGGATACAGGGGTGAAAGCTTCCAAAGGGAAGCTGATCCTTGTGGCCCAGGCCTGTTTTATTTCATTAATGCTCCTCAATTTTAAATTCAGTGAAAACTGAGCTTAGCACCATTAAAGAGAGAACCAGTTCCCAGGGAAGTTGGAATTAAAGACACATTTTAAGAATCATTTCAGTTTTCCACAAACATTTTAACACACTAATCCCTCCCAGCCAAGCTGATGTGCTGGGTCAGTGTCCTGTGAAAGGATTTTTCTGTGACAGGACTGTGTGTTAAGAAAACCAAACCTAGTTTATAGTGCTGGCACTGGATGGAGCATTTCTGGAGATGAATAAATGCCATACACATCCCTCTTGGGCCAGCCAGGAGGAAACAAAGATGTGCTGGGCAATGTTGCTTTGCCAGTGGGAGGATGGGGGAGGAAGAGTCAGCATTTCCCACAGCTGAACAAAATTCTGCTAACACCTCAACAGCCAGGACACTTCCAGCTGGATGCTGAGCAGTGCCCTACACTCATCCTGCACAGACACAGCTCCCAGCTGGGCAATCCCCCTCCTGTGCTGCAATTCCAAGGGCACCCTGTCACAGACATCTTTTATGGAAAATCCTTTCCTTAGGATTTTTCCTCCTGAGAAGCTGAGAGGCCTCAGGAACAAAATGTAACCAATGGTTATCTGCTGCTGTGCAATGCAACAGGTGCAGCTGGGATTGGCCCATGTTGGATGTTTCTAATTAATGGTCAATCACAGTCAGCTGGCTCGGACAGAGAGTCCAAGACAGAGCCTTTGTTATCATTCCTTATTATTCTATTCTTAGCCAGCCTTCTGATGAAATCCTTTCTTTTATTCTTTTAATAGAAGAAGTTTTAATATAATATATATAATAAAATAATAAATCAGCCTTCTGAAACGTGGAGTCAGATCCTCATCTCTTCCCTTGTCCTGAGACCCCTGTGAACACAGTCTCAGCACCCCAAGGCTCTGCTCATTCCTGGACCAGGAATGCCTCACCTTAAAAGCAGAGCAATTGTTCCCCTGGCATTTAAATCCAAACAGAGCAACAAGGAGGGTTTGAGGGGTTACAACAGCCACATTCATATTATTGAACAGGAGTTGCAGCATTTCAATATTCACTATATACAGCCAAGTCATTTGCTACAAAACCTTCATGGAAGAAGTGGAGTTGTTTTAGCCCAGATTGTGCCTTTTTGACAGAAAGACAACAGGATTTGGGATGTTCAGGGATTACAATCCGAGGTTTCCATCAGATCTCCTCCCTCTGAGACAAGCAGAGCATTTGCTGCCAGAGGAAAGGACCCTGCAGCTCTGTGCTCCCTGAAGCTTTTCCAGAGTAACCCTTTCCTGCCCACTCCCCAGCTCCCAAAGCCTCTGCTTTGGCCTTGGCAGCCAACTCCTCCCTTCACCCCACCCTGGGGGCTGTTGGGCAAAGGAAGGGAGCTGCCACCCCTCTCCTACCTGGAATCACAGATTACAGTGATGTGTAGGGACACTTCCCATCCAAGTGTTTGCTTTTTAAAAATTCTGTACATCATGACCAAAACAGGCAATTTACTTAAACTCTTGGAAGTTCCAGATGAACAAAAGACAAAAATAACAGTACAACTGTGCCCAAGTTGCAATTCAAGGCACACTCCTCACACAGGAATAAGGATTAGATAAAAATCTAATGCTAAACTCTTCTGTCTGGTTTTGGTTTGGTGCTGGCACCCCTTGGCAAACACTGACTCAGTGAAACACTGCACACTCATCTGCTTAGGGAAAGTGAAGCACATAACTGGAGGAGGCTCAGAGAGAGCTGGGTCCTGCCTGAGCAGGCCATGGAGACCTTGGGGAAGGAGTGTAAGTGCTGGATGCAGCCCAGGAGGAGAGCCAGGCACTGCAGCATTGCCTCTTCCACTGCCACTGACTGGAAGAAAGAAATGCTGAGATGTAAAGAGGGTTGGGAGCAGGAGTGCCCTGCTGACACTGACACACAGCACCGACAGCCACAGGACACACGGACAGCACTGGGACAGCTCAGCCCACTGGGGGCCTCTGCTTCTGCCAGGCACTGGGAAAGAATTCTCAGCACAACCATGTCACAAACATGAACTCAGCCCTTGTGTGCTTCTGGGCAGGAGCAGCAGCAAGAAATTCTGGATTCTTCCATGTTACAGGAAAGGGGCATTAGGTGCTTGGAGCTGGGAGGGTCAGTTTAGATCCAGGGATGCTGGGGAGGAATTCTGCATCCTGAGGGTGGGCAGGGCCTGGCACAGGGTGCCCAGAGCAGCTGGGGCTGCCCCTGGATCCCTGGCAGTGCCCAAGGCCAGGTTGGAGCAGCCTGGGACAGTGGGAGGTGTCCCTGCCCTGGGATGGGATGGATTTAAGGTTCTTCCAACCCAGAGCATTCTATGATCACAAAAGAAACAAGTGACCAGCTCCATTTCATTGATACCTGCATCAATAGCAATTATTAGATCTCTAGGCTGAGATCTTTAAAGAGCACAGAAGTTTCACTTCTTCAACCCTAAAACACAAAGAAGTGGCCAAACTTTCAACCTTGTAACAAACTCAGTCACTTTATAGCCAAATCCAGCCCAATCCACCAGAGGTTATCTCGTATCATAAACTGCCCCAAATCCCATTTGCAAGGATAGATGAGCAGCCAAACAAGCTCCAGCAATCTCCTGAAACCAAGTGGCTCTACCTCAAGATATCCAATACTACAATTCAAACGACCTGATTTGAAATATTAATAACATTTGGCAAGCCTGAAAGCTGTTGGTGGAAATGCACCAAATTCTCTGAATATTTCCCACTCCAAAGGACTCATCAGAGGGAACTGAAATCAGTTGTTTTGGAGAGATGATTAAAAGATTCAGCAGAAAAAAAATCTTATTTATCTCCCTAATCACTCGCATGGTATTAAGACACACAGCAAAGATGATGTGGTTTTACACTTGTATGAAGTATTCACTTATTACAGAACATAAAACATGGAGACAAATCCAGAGTATCCTGTAAACTGCTGTGGTTTGGAAAATTTGCCTGGTAAACTAAATTACCCTGATTAAATCCAGAGTTTGTAATTGATTTTTTTGATAAAAATGTATTTTAAAAAGGAAGTTCCATCTTTCTCATCTTGACCTATTATCCCTTAATGAACAAGAAACCTTTACCATATTTAGAGTTCAGGTGTGGTGGAATTGTTGAGACACAATTTGAAAAATGTCCCATTTCACTGTGAGCATTACCCAGCTGCCTGGATAATGGATAACCACACAGATGGCACCACAGCACACAGCCAGGAACTGAGAACTCAACAAGTTATTCTGCTCTTTAGGGAAATTATTAATTCAGTATTATTTACAAGCCAATTTCTACCTATTGTCAATGTCAGTCACTTTTCCAGTGGTGGTTCCTAAAAGTTGTCACAGATTTTTGATGTTTTTAGGTAATTGTATGTGAGAATTATGGGAGTTCATTAGGACCTGGTTTGGAGTGATGTGATCACTGATATGAGATATCATGTGATATCATGTGATATATATATAATATATATTATGGGAGTTCATTAGGGCCTGGTTTGGAGTGATGTGATCACCTCAGTGTGTTCTCTGTGGGTGGAGCACTCCCACTTCACACAAATCCCAGTAAATCCAGGATTCCAGGAAAGCCCTCACTGACCTTGGGCACAAAATTCCCCAGAGGGTGCTGGCACTGGGCACGGCCCCGAGGCTGCCACAGCTCCAGGAGCCTTTGGCCAGCGCTGCCAGGGATGCCCAGGCTGGGCTTGGTGGGGTCTGGGCAGGGCAGGGGTGGCACTGGGGGGTCCCTGGGGGTCCCTCCAGCTCAGGATATTCCATGGTTCCATGAAGAACAACAGCCATGGAATCACTGCTGCACTCAGCAGCTTCTGAGTGGTTTCTCTATCCCTTCCATGCTGAGCCCACAAAAATCCATGTGCCTTTTTAGGGTTTTAAATTCAGTTATAAAATCCTCCAGACCCACCAAAATATGCCTTGCACATCTTGAGAAACTACAAAAGGGAGAAGTCTCTGAATTCAGCTCCCACTGCTCACTTCCATAGCACAGGTAGGGCTGGAGCATGTCCAGGGCAGGGAACGGAGCTGGAAGGGGCTGGAGAATCCCTGAGGGAGCTGGGAAGGGGCTGGAGAATCCCTGAGGGAGCTGGGCAGGGGCTGGAGAATCCCTGAGGGAGCTGGGAAGGGGCTGAGGCTGGAGCAGAGGAGGCTCAGGGGGCCCTTGTGGCTCTGCACAAGTCCCTGCCAGGAGGGCACAGCCGGGGGGGTCGGGCTCTGCTCCCAGGGAACAGGGACAGGAGCAGAGGGAACGGCCTCAGGCTGGGCCAGGGCAGGCTCAGCTTGGACAGCAGCAGGAATTTGCCCATGGAAAGGGAGCTCAGGCCTTGGCAGGGGCTGCCCAGGGAGCTTTGCAGTGCCCATCCCTGCAGGTGTCCCCTGGAGGTGTCTGGATGTGGCCCTTGGGGACAGGGTTTGGGGTGATGCTGGGCTGGCACTGGATGATCCTGAAGGTCCCTTCCCACCCTGACAATTCTGGGATTCTGTGATTGCTCCTCCTCAACTCAGCAAGGCAGAAATCCCCACAGACAGCTCCTCCTGATCTGTTCCTCCTGGCAGCTGAGTCCCACAATCTGCTCTTCCCAAACAAGTGTCTCCACAACTCCTCATCAATTGATTGAAATCACTTCTCCTGTTAAACTGCACAACCATTTACCTTTGGTCAAGGCATTCCTGGATTCCTGGCACATGCTTAATAGGCAACTTCCATCTTTAATTACCATCAGATTGTTATCTGGCAAGTGCATCCCTTCAATATTTAAAAGATTGAGTTTTGGGGGACTGGTTTGTTGGGTGTTTTTTTTGTTTTTGTTTGTTTCGTTTGCTTTGTTTGTTTTTGTTTTGTTTTTTGCTGCTGTCACAATACCAAGACTGTTCACCCCTTTCCCATTTATGTTTAAGTAATTTAAGATCAAACCACACACAGGCACTAATTTTAGAATTAATATCCTTTGGTTCAATTTATCACTTTTAATGGGCTCCATTAAAAAAAAATAACACCCAAGAAGCACAACATGCTAAGATGTATCCAAAAACCACATATGAAGAAAAACTAAGCGAGGTTTAAACCTCAAGGATTAATTAAGCAAGGATTAGACCATTCTATTTTCTTTTAAATATAAATTGTGCCCATTTTGTTTGTCCTGTGTCTGACTCTGCTGACATTCTCCCTTTCCATCCTCCCTGTCTCAGAATGGGAGAGTCATCTTCAAATGAGCCTTAAAACAGAGCCCCACTTTTAGTTTTTCCTATAATTATTAGTAACTCCAATTGAAACAAGCTATTTGCTGCTTAAATTCAACCCCACCTTCCATCCTAAATTGTTTGATTTAATCCCAGTTGATCAATTTTCACAACAACTCCATTAATGTCTCTGTCACAGTGATTTTCCTGCTGAATACTTGTAGCACAATTTGTGACACCTTGCAGGAAATTGAGAGTTTTTGGTCAGCTTTCAGGAGAACCCACCAGTGGAATTACCAGATAATGTACTTGAACAGTGGAATATTTTATGAAAAAATGAATGCTATTAGAAGTTTGTAACTACAGACTGATTTCCAGCTTCTCTCTGCAGAACCCTGACATTGCCAGTGCAGAAATACACAAAAAAATAAATAAATCACAGTTTTAAGAAAGACTGAGCAGTAAAGCATGAAACCACAAACCACAGGCAGCTACACTCAGGGACAAGCAGGAGCACACAGACAGCAGATAACAATTCTGGGTGGCAGCAGAAAATCAAGTCTCTTTTATTCAAGATTTCAATTTGAACTCCTGATTCCAGCAGATTTGCTGACCTTGTCCTGCCCTTCCTGGATGAAAAGCACAGAAATTGGTAATTTCATTTTGGCAATCACACACTCGGAATCAGGGCTCAAATCTCCTCCTGAAGAGACTCTGCAGATTAAATTGAGTCAAACCCTGAGTTTGAAAGCTGAGCAGCATTTTCTTAAATAAAATACAAATTAAATCAAATCCTCAACAGACAGGTTGAGAATGCTCCCCAAACTGACATTCTTAATCATTTCAGTTCATTTTTCCCCCCACAGTCAGGTTAAAAGAGAATTAACTGAACATTCAGAAAGGCTTCAGGAGCCCTGGGTTACCTTCAGCTGATTATTGAAAATATCAATTTCCTGCAGTTTAGATCTGGTTTCTTTCTCCACCTCATCCAGCTGCTCCCGGAGCTGCTGCCGTGCCAGTTCCTTGGCTTCCAAGGCTCTTTTGATGGTGAGCAGGGAATCCCCTGGTTTGGAACACATGGTAAGTCAGTATTTCCTTCTGTGTAGTCACAGAAAGCAACATTTTCCCATCTCCATCTTGCAACACACAAAGAGCAATTCCAGGGGACACCCCAGTGAGGGAATGTGCCCTGGCCCAGCTCAGGCATGCCCCAAAATCTACTCACTGTGCAAACTGTTCTGCTGGACCTGCTTGAGCTGATCATTGAGCAGCTGCTTCTCTGGAATCAGCCTGCCCAGCATCTGCTGGGACTCCTGGAGCACAGACAGGGCCAGGGAAAACAAAAACAGAACCAGGCACAAAGTTGAGAGAGGGAAACTGCAGCCACCACACCTCCCATCTTCATTCCTGCTTGTTCCCTCACTGAATGATGTGTCACTGCTTGTTTCCCTCCTTTGTGTTATGATCTTACCCAAGCACTGCCTGTGTGACACCCCCACAGACCCCAGGCATTCTCTGCCAGTCATGGAATTGGTCTGAATCTCATTGAATATTGAACCTGGCCTGGAATTACCCAAAACTGAGGGCAGGGAGACAAGGATAAATTTGAGGAAATGTTCAAACAGGCACTTACAAAATGTTTAATTCTGATTTTAATAAATGAAACACAGAATCCCAGAATCCCCGAGGCTGGCAAAGCCCTGCCAGCCCATGGAGTGCCAGCTGTGCCCCATGGGCACCTTGTCCCCAGCCCAGAGCACTCAGTGCCACCTCCAGGGGACACCTGCAGGGATGGGCACTGCAAAGCTCCCTGGGCAGCCCCTGCCAAGGCCTGAGCTCCCTTTCCATGGGCAAATTCCTGCTGCTGTCCAAGCTGAGCCTGCCCTGGCCCAGCCTGAGGCCGTTCCCTCTGCTCCTGTCCCTGTTCCCTGGGAGCAGAACCTGATAACCCCCTGGCTGTTCCCTCCACTAATAGTTAATTAATAATATTAACAACAGTGTTAATGATTAGTAACTTAGGTCAGGAATAGAAAGACAAACATTTACAGGAAGAGAAAATAAAGACTTTCCTTTTAAAGGAAAATATTCTGGCCAAAAGGCATGAAACACAAGCCCTGTGGGATGCCAGTCCCTGAGTCCTTGAACTCTCCACGCTGAGCTCTTGGCAGAGGGTTCTGATCTCAAACTCAGCACGTGGCTGGAAGGTTGTGAAGTGCTGTGTTACAGGGCTCCCTGCAGATGTGTGTAACACAGCCCTGTGTGTTACAGGGCTCCCTGCAGATGTGTGTAACACAGCCCTGTGTGTTACAGGGCTCCCTGCAGATGTGTGTAACACAGCCCTGTGTGTTACAGGGCTCCCTGCAGATGTGTGTAACACAGCCCTGTGTGTTACAGGGCTCCCTGCAGATGTGTGTAACACAGCCCTGTGTGTTACAGGGCTCCCTGCAGATGTGTGTAACACAGGCCTGTGTGTTACAGGGCTCCCTGCAGATGTGTGTAACACAGGCCTGTGTGTTACAGGGCTCCCTGCAGATGTGTGTAACACAGCCCTGTGTGTTACAGGGCTCCCTGCAGATGTGTGTAACACAGCTCTGTGTGTTACAGGGCTCCCTGCAGATGTGTGTAACACAGCCCTGTGTGTTACAGGGCTCCCAGCAGATGTGTGTAACACAGCCCTGTGTGTTACAGGGCTCCCTGCAGATGTGTGTAACACAGCCCTGTGTGTTACAGGGCTCCCTGCAGAGGATGTGTGTAACACAGCCCTGTGTGTTACAGGGCTCCCTGCAGAGGATGTGTGTAACACAGGCCTGTGTGTTACAGGGCTCCCTGCAGATGTGTGTAACACAGCCCTGTGTGTTACAGGGCTCCCTGCAGATGTGTGTAACACAGCCCTGTGTGTTACAGGGCTCCCTGCAGAGGATGTGTGTAACACAGGCCTGTGTGTTACAGGGCTCCCTGCAGATGTGTGTAACACAGCCCTGTGTGTTACAGGGCTCCCTGCAGATGTGTGTAACACAGCCCTGTGTGTTACAGGGCTCCCTGCAGATGTGTGTAACACAGCTCTGTGTGTTACAGGGCTCCCTGCAGATGTGTGTAACACAGCCCTGTGTGTTACAGGGCTCCCTGCAGAGGATGTGTGTAACACAGCCCTGTGTGTTACAGGGCTCCCTGCAGAGGATGTGTGTAACACAGGCCTGTGTGTTACAGGGCTCCCTGCAGATGTGTGTAACACAGCCCTGTGTGTTACAGGGCTCCCTGCAGATGTGTGTAACACAGCTCTGTGTGTTACAGGGCTCCCTGCAGAGGATGTGTGTAACACAGCCCTGTGTGTTACAGGGCTCCCTGCAGATGTGTGTAACACAGCCCTGTGTGTTACAGGGCTCCCTGCAGATGTGTGTAACACAGCCCTGTGTGTTACAGGGCTCCCTGCAGATGTGTGTAACACAGCCCTGTGTGTTACAGGGCTCCCTGCAGATGTGTGTAACACAGCTCTGTGTGTTACAGGGCTCCCTGCAGATGTGTGTAACACAGCTCTGTGTGTTACAGGGCTCCCTGCAGAAGATCCTCTCCCTTTGGAGGATGTTCCAGACATATTTTATGAAAAATCCTTCATTAGGATTTTTTCTCCTGAGAAGCTGAGAAGCCTCAGAGGAAAAGAAAAACAGTAATTATCTGCTGCTGTGGAATGCAGCAGGTGCATCTTTGATTGGTCTCATGTGGTTGTTTTAAATTAATGGCCAATCACAGTCCAGCTGGATTGGACTCTCTGGTAGGTCACAAGATTTTTATTATCATTCTTTTCCATTCCTTTCCTTTGTTAGCCTTCTGATGAAATCCTTTCTTCTATTCTTTAGTATAGTTTTAATACATAATTTTCTTTTAATATAATATATATCATAAAATAATAAATCAGCCTTCTGAAACATGGAGTCAATTCTCATCTCTTCCCTCGTCCTGGGGCCCCTGCAAACACCACCACAGGAGGATGCTATAAATATATTTCCTGTAGAACCCTGGCCCTTTCCAGAGCATGAAGTGCCACCTCACACACTTTCCTGAAGCCTGGACCTTCCAGCTTAAGTTGTCAAAACACTTTCAGCAGCACGAGGTGAAACAGCACCTGAGTATCAATGTCCCATCTTTCCCACAAACCCAGGAACTTCTCTGAGCAGGTCTCTGGAACTGCAGGCTTTTGAGGAATCAAGCAGCTGACAGCTTCAATTTGTCATGGAGGATTGCAAATGACATCACTCAATGCTAAGAATAAATGTCCTGTGATCCCTGAACACCAGAGTGAGCCCCAGGGGCGTCATGGGCTCCCCATCCCTGGCAGTGCCCAAGGCCAGGCTGGACACTGGGGCTTGGAGCAGCCTGGGACAGTGGAAAGTGTCCCTGCCATGGCAGGGGTGACACTGGATGGGCTTTAAAGTCCATCCCAACACAAGTCATTCTGTGATCCCACAGTTCCACAAAAAGTTTTAATTTTGGTTAAAGCCAGGGTTGACTGCACTGCCACGGCTTTGGGCTGTCCCACTTTCCTCCTGCCAGACCCTGATGGGCCCTGCAGTGGCCAGCTCAGCTCTGAGCATTATGCAACAACTGCAGCCTCCTGTGAGCTCCTGATGTTCCACAAAATACCCTGAGACAGCACACAGCACAGTCAAGGACTTTAGGAATTCACAAGTAGCAAAGCAGCAGAATTCAGATAAGCTGCAGATTAGATTTATGAGGAGCTGCACGTGTCCCTCACAGCTGCAGGGCCTGACATAACCACAGAGCTCTCCCAGCCCCCAGGGACATCCCAAAAGATGGACACTCCAATCCTGCCCTGCCCTGGGACAGCCTCACCTCCAGTGCTGGGACAGTTCTGGGTGTGTCAATGAAAGATCAGAAACTGTTGGAAAGGGTCCAGAGGAGGGACACGGGGCTGGGGAAGGGTCAGCAGGGCCCCCCGAGGTGCCCTGGCCAGCCCAGCCTGGAGCAGCCTGAGCTCAGAGCTCCCCGGGGCTGCAGCTCCTCCCGAGGGGCAGCGCAGGGACAGCTCCGAGCTCTGCTCTGGGACAGGGACAGCACCAGGGAGCGCCTGGGGCTGGGCCAGGCCAGCTCAGGCTGCAGAGCAGGGAAAGGTTCTTGCCCAGAGGGTGCTGGCACTGCCCAGGCTGCCCAGGGAATGGGCACGGCCCCGAGGCTGCCACAGCTCCAGGAGCCTTTGGCCAGCGCTGCCAGGGATGCCCAGGCTGGGCTTGGTGGGCTCTGGGCAGGGCAGGGGAGGCACTGGGGGATCCCTGGGGATCCCTTCAGCTCAGGATATTCCATGACTGCCATCCTGGGACTTCTGTCTGCCTGGAAAGATGGGAATCAGCAATATACACAATATATAGCCTTGCTCTCACGGGAGGTTCCCTGCCCAGGGCAGGGTGGATGAGCTTTAAGGTCCCTCCCAAACCCAACCCCTCAGTGCTTCTGTGGCTCTGAAAATGCTACAGATCAACCAAGCAGCAGAATGGACAACATGAAACAGAAATTCTCCTTCTCCAAGTACAAAAAGCACCACAGGACAGCATTTGAGGTTGGAATGTGATCACAACATCAGCTGCTTTGTTTGTAAAGGCCAGAACACTTCCAAAGATCCCAGATTACTCAATGCACCAAATAGTTTGGGGAGTGTGTAAGGACAGAGAATGCCAAGGCATCCTGAAGGTCAAGTCCTGTTTCCTGAAAGCCCAGACAACATGGAATAAGCATCTAGCCAAGAACACCCACCACACGGATTCCACAGACTGAAGAAACAGATGAAAGAAATTACCAGCATCACAAACTCTGGAAACTCGTGCAACAAGAAATGGCCAAGAGTTGAGCAATGTCCCACATGGAGGGGAAGTCAAAACCCAGTTCCTGCCCCTTGGACAAGGGAAAATTCTCCTCAAATCCCCTGGGAGCCCAGGTGTTCAGCAAGCAGGTAAATAATGCCTGCAGGTGACAGCACAAAGGTGTTTCCAGCAGAGCCCAGTGTCTGGGGAGCAGGATCTGCTGAGACCCCTGCAAGCAGCACAGAGCCAGAGAATGGCACACATCCTCATCCCCAGCACTAACTGGGACACCACTTCTCCCACAAGCTTAATGAAACTGCATCTTGGCAGTAATTAATAGGCTGAAGGATAATTACTCCTCTGAATAAGCTCATCTTCCCACATCAAGTGTCAGATGTGTTAAACTAAACTACTTCCAATGAAGATACATCACCCTACAAAGATAATGACAATATTGACTTCATAACCTTTTTGAGAGTTGAGAGGATGAAAATCTCCTTTTTTAAAACTCATTTACATCTTTGTCTCTCCTCTACAGATGAGATAGGAAATTTTACAGGATATTTGAAAAAATAAAACTTTTTTCAGGAAAAAGCTTTAAGGTTCTCCCCAGATAAAATGTGGCCTTTTCTCCTAAGTAGTGACATTTTCTGGGATCACAACTGGGATAAAAACACCTCAAGTGACACTAAGGGAAATATCAGTGGTGGAAATTCTAGAAAACATAGAAAACAATGAGAGCAGGCATCACCACACAGCCACAGCCACTGCTGCCAAAGCACCTCAAAGCCCAAAACACAACAGAACAACTGCCAGGGAAAGCAGGAGTGAAGCTGGGATGGAATTATTTTATTATAATTTTTATAATAGAAAATATTTATAAAGTAATATTAAGTTATTTAAATTTAAATGCATTTAAATTTATTTAAATTTTTATAAAAAGCAAAGACCCTCAAAAAACCAGTCTAATAATCTGAAGGTTGTGAGATTGATCCTCACACAGGGCAGCACTAAATGTTGGTTTGGTTTTTTTTGTTTGTTTTTTTTCTTATGGTTGGGATTGAAAGTGTTTGAGATGGTATTTTGTGTTTGGACTTAGATGTTTATTTTTTTACATATATTATAGTTTTATAAGTTTTGAGTTTTATAGTATTTTATTAATAAGTTAAAATTGTTTTGTATTTATCTTTATAAGGTTTTCTAAGGAAAAATATTTAATTATATTTAATTAATTTTATTTTTAACTTAATAACTAATTACTTTTTAACTTAATCACTAATTTTTACAATAAAACAGCAGGATTAAGTTTTAAGGCAGGTTTTACACCTCAGCCCCATAGGTCTGAGATTCCTTGTAGTGCTACAAACACACTGAGAGCCCCCAAGACCAGCCAAGAATTAATTTCAAGCCCTGTGCAGTATTTAATAAAGAGAAAAATTCCTGAATTGAATACTACAGACCCTTATAAACTACAGTGAATATTCTTTCACTAAAGGCAGACACCTCCTCAGCTGCAGCTCTCATGTGACAGAATTTTAGTAATTTCAGTAATTTCAGTATTTCAGTAAGAAAGGCAAATGCCAGGCTTAGATCAACAACTCCCTGGTTTCACTGGGAGCTTCCATTTCCAAAGTTCATCATTTTTTATAATTAAAAAGAACCATCAAGAAGCCACTTCACTGCAGTCAGTTCTGCAAAATTTCCACAGGACAATTTCCTTCTCCTCCCCGCCAGAACCGCCTGCAGCCAAAGTCTTTCCTGCTCCCCAGCAGGAGCCCAGGAGGATGAAGGGATAACCCCAGACACACCTGCAAGTGTAGGAAGCAGTTCCTGGCACCTCTGAAGGACATTCATTTACAGGAATGACAAATTAAGTGTGAGGAACAGCTCATTCCAAGTTTGCCCAGGATATTGATGGTTTTGAGGAGGTCAAAATTCAAGGCTAAGAATGAAAATAAGAGAACCTTTTCTCACCTGTAGCTGCTGCTGCAAATGGGTGATTTCTGCAATTCTGAGTTCTCTGGATTTATTTGTACTTTCAATTTCTTGTCTTTGGGTCGACAGCCGACACCTGATATCCTGAAGCTTCCCCTCCAACTGGTTTCTTTTATCATTCTTTAAAAGAAAAGAAAAACATCTATTTAATAAATTTTTTTACCAAAATGTTCGGTCGTGCAAGTCTGGATCTAAAACTTTAAAATCTCCTTTTTTAAAACTTATTTACATCTTTAGTCTGTCCTCTGCAGATGAGATAGGAAAATTTAGTGGACATTTGAAAAAATAATTTTTTTTTCAGGAAAAAGTGTTTAAGGCTCTCCCCAGACAAAATGTGGCCTTTTCTCCTACATAGTGACATTTTTTGGGATCACAATTGGGATAAAAACACCTCAAGTGACACTAAGAGAAATACCAGTGGTGGAAATTCTAGAAAACATAGAAAACAACCAGAGCCAGGGCACAGTCAGCACCAGGCTGTGTTTGTGTGTGGAATTTGCAGGGCAGCCCCGATGAGGGGAGAGAATGGTGCAGCTGACTCCATCCTATTAGAAGGTTAATTAACTACTTTACTATACCATATTATTTTATATTATATTACACGATATTACATTACATCTAAACTGAATCTGCCAAGCACTCAACTGCACAACTGCACAGCATTTTGTGACTGTCAGTGACAGGCCTGATACACACTTGGCCCTGATAGGTCAAGGAAACAAAATATTATTATCTTGGGTGAATAATTTTCATATTGCATTTTACTTTTGCACAAACACAGGCACAGCAAATGAGGTAAGAATTGTTTTTCCCTTTCTCTGAGGTTCAGAGAATGTGAAACCCAGAAATATTCTTGGGGAGAATTGTGCCTTGCTTTTCTCTGTGAAATGTGGTGACACTTGTGTGCTTGAGCTGCTGCTCCACCATCACTCACCAGAGCTTCCAGCTCGAACTCCAGGGTTTTCTTCTTGGCCTTGAGCACCACAATGTCCTCCTGCTCCTTGTTCCTCTGGTTCAGCAGCTCCTGCCGCCGGTTGCGCTCCCACTCGAGCTGCCTCTGCCTCTCCAGCTCCCGTTTGGCAGCCTGCAGGGGCAAACCCAGCAGCTGTAAGTTTGGCAGCCTGCAGGGGCAAACCCAACAGCTGGAATTTGGGGTGTTCCTATTGTGATATTCAGTTAGAATGTTGGTACAAATGGGGCTGCTCTGGGCTCTGCACAGACAGATTGCTCAGGGACTGCTTCCCGGCACAGCAGGGAATGTCTTGGGAAGGCTGACCTAGACCAAAGACCAGACAGAGTTACAGAATAAAGTAAGGATTTATGAAAAGGATTTCCTCCATGGATGCACCTTGGGCAGCACAAGAGCCCAGCCAGGGCTGCACCCAAGATGACCCAAAATGGCCCCAAAATGCACGAGCGGGCACGGGGTCTGTCCCTGGGATCAGTTCTGCTCCATTTGCATCTTGCAGTTCATTGTCCCATTCCAGCTTTAGCCCCTGCAGTCCCATCCTGCTTGTTTTTTTCTCTCTTCAGTCCACCATTGTTTATACTCCTGAGATTTGGATCATTTGTCCTTGGTGCTCAGCTAGAGCAGGAATTGTTTTGTCTCCCTGCTCACCATCCCGTAATATGAAGCCCAGACCCACACACTAAAGCAGCACAGAACCTGAAAATATAAAAGCTGAACCTGAGGCATCACAGAGGTGACTGAACAGAAAACCCCTCTGTTTTCCAAGATCCAGTTTGCTGATTTAACAGGTTGTTTAATACCAGGAGAGCTCTCCAGGACAGATTCAAATCTCTTTCCAACCTCCAACATGAGACACTCTGCAGCTTTGCAAAGAACAGCCAAGTGTTTCCGTGCTGAACCTATCAAGGTTTCGCAATGGGAGAAAAAAGGAGATTTTTGGGTTAACTAGGGTGTGTTTCCTTTAACAAATTAAAGGCCAGGTTGGATGGTGCTACCTGGTCTGGTGGATGTTATCCCTGCCCATGGCAGACGGCTGGAACTGGAGGAACTTTAAGGTCACTTCCAATCCAAACCATTCTGGGACTCTAAGAAATGAACTCAGCCCTGGAAAATCATGAATGCTGATTATTCACGCCCTCTTAACATCAAATATAATAATATAACAGTAATAATAAATATTATCCGTAAAGAAATGAGAGGTCAGGAGCATGTTGTCCTAGATGTCAATGTCTAGCCCATTCATTTCACAGGACAAATGAAGCAAAACCTGCCCCTTCCTTGCCTTTAACACCCCAGAAATTTTAGTTCCTGCTTTAAAAGTTTCCTCCCCATCCTGGCAGCAACACATCAAGTGCCCAGCACTCACCTGGATGCTCCCAAGCTGGGGCACTGTTGGAACCCTGGATACTGAGAATTCCAGACTTTCTGTGCTGCCAGGCACTGACCCTCCAGAGAACACTGCACTGACCTGAGGCCCTGGAGAAGCTTCCAAAATGGAATGACAGGACTGGGATTGTGGGTGTGGAGTTTGAATAGAAGTGTGTGATATCACAGGGGGGAAACTCAGAGTTGAAGGGTTTAGAATACAGCAATAGATAGAAAGCAAGATGGAGGTTTTAGGGTGGAGGCTGCTCCTTCTTCTTCTCCTTCTTCTCCATGGGTTTGGGTGGTTTTGTACAATTGGATAAAAAAGTCCCCATTGCAGGCACGGGTGGTTGGGTATTGGGTTAGAAGTAAAAATAATTTAGGTGTCATTTCTTAATTGGACAGTTTATTATTATTATTTTTTACAGGCCTTAAAAGGCCTTGTAGAGAGAGAGACAGGGCTCCATTTTTAGATTGTTAGAGCGACGTGCTGCAGAACTCAGGGTTTGTGAGACTGTAACAGAGATAAGAACTGATAAACATTTGAGGCCCTGTCAGAACCCAGGACATTGCTCTGGCTGCCCTGGATGGCTTGAGGCCCTGGCAAGGGGCTCAGAGACCTTGGCATGGAGTCACAGACACCTGTGCCTTTGATTTTAGCCCATGGAAACAATTACCAGCTTTGTGTGAAGATTTACAAGCCACAAGAGTTTGAGCAGAATGATAGTGAATTTATCACAGGGTGAAAATCTAGAATTTTGGGGATTTAGAATGGGGGTTCAAGAGGCAAGATGAAGGAATCTGGGCATGTCCTGTCCTTCTTCTTGTCCTCCATCTTCTGCTGTGATGGTGGCACTTCTGAATTGGCTTAGAGTAGAGACAGACTGTCTAACATAGGGGATAGGTATTGGAAAATTATTGTAAATAAAGTACATGTAGTTTTTAGTATAAAAAACTAGCACTGCCCCAAGGTGGTCAGTGTGCCTCAACCCAACCTGCTGGACAGATCTCACAGGTCAGAGAAAGAATGGCATAGATAAGATACAATAAACAACCTTGAAAAGCAGAGCCCAGGAATCTCGACTTCTTCTTCAGTCGTGGGGCTGGGAAAAAAGACTCGAATACCTCAGGAGCCATTTCAGCAACACCAAACCGGAGAAGTCCCAACAAGAAACGGACATTTAATCCCGACCTCGGCTAAAAAAAAGAAGCCAAGACTGCAGAGGGCCCAGCCCCTGCTGTGCTCCCCTGGCTCACCTCTCTCCTCTCGATCTCCTTCCTCCTCTCCTCCTCGCGCTGCCGCTCCAGCTCGCGCTGTTTCTCCAGCTGCTTCTCCAGCTCCAGCTGCCGCTTGCGCTCCTGCTCCTGCCGCTCGCGCTCCTTCCTCTCCTGCTCGGCCCTCTCCAGCTGGGCCAGCCTCTCCTGCTCCTTGCGCTGCTGCTCCAGCAGGGCCTGCCGCCGCTTCTCCAGCTCCAGGTTACCCCGCTCAAAGTTCTCCCGCTTCTTGTCCTCAAATGTCACTTTGTGCACGGAAACGTGGGGAAAAGGACAGTTAAACTCTGCCATTGATTTAGGAACAAATACACCATAGAGATCCAAAGGGATCCCCAGCAAAGGGAATCCACCTTCCAGCAGGGATAATAACCCTGCAGCTCCCCACTGGGGATAACAGCTCCACAGGCCAGCCTGGGGCTCAGTGTGGGAAATGGATTTGTAGAGAGCTCTCAGGGCCTGGCACAAGGCTCACCCAGTGTGCATCTGTGTGCAAACTTTGAGACAAGAAATGCTGACTTATAAATGCCATGGAACAGGACAGACATTGCTGAGAGAGAAATGGAGCTAGAATAAAGTTTCAGAGAATGGCCTTGCAGAATGGCCTCTAGGTACCTTGGAGAAATAGAACTGTGAAAGACTGACATTGCTGATCCCTTCAAATCATATCCTCAGCAAACCAAGGAGGGAATTCCCATTCCTCAGGCCTCCAGCTTTCTCCACAAAGCTCAGTAAGTGGGGATGATTTAGACAAACCATTCTCCAGCTGATCCTCCATGAGGACATGGATCTGGAATTCCTCTGTACATGGGATAACAGCAGCAGTCCAAGAGCCAACACTTCCATTAGTGCAAAGAATTCAGCTGCTGACATCATCAAAAGGCCATTAAGCAAATGACCAGAACTTACTTACAGTTGCAATTCTCATTAGATACCCATTAGCATCAGGAAAAGAAATGGTTTAGGTTCTTGAGCAGCTGAGCCCAGGAAGTCTGGATTCCTGCAGATCCACATCCTCACCACTACTGTCCTAAAGAACGGCCTCACTTCCAGCACAGCTTTCCTGACATCCCTCTGCAGTCCCAGGGACTGTCCTTCCTCCTCCTCACTCCTCAGCACCCCATCCAAATGGTTCTTTCCCTTCACCTTCTGTTCCTTTTCACACCCTCTGTGCCATTCCCACAGCCCAAAGTGCAGGTTTCTGTCCCTTGTGTGGCCAGCATGGACATTTTTGGGATGCAAGGCCAGGGAGAGCCCACATTGCCTTCCCAGTGTGCACAGCTGGACACATCAGCCCAACACCTGCTGAACCAGCTCAGTTTTTGTCTTTTCCAGTCTGTGCCCCTTTCCAGCTGCCATTCCCTCTTCCTTTAGCTCTTTTCCTGGAACTGCCGCAATCTGTATGAAGCCCCACACTGCTACACAGACTCCAAGGAAACAGCTCTCTGTGGGAATGCTGGCATCTTCCACAGAGCACTTCAGCCAAGCTTTGCTCCACCTAAGCCACAGGATGAAGGCAGCAGGAATTCCTCCTTGCAATCCTGTGCCAGGGCTGCCAAGGGCTGGCTGGGGAGTGCAGGAGATGAGGAGCCTGAAGGCTTTTCCCATCTCCAGTGCCACCAACCCCAAGCATCAGGCACAGGAATGAGCTGGACCCAGCAATGTCTTGGTTGTGCCTCTGACCTGTCCCAAGACATTTCTCAGTCAGCCCATGTTTCCTCCCAGGCTGGGACCTGGTGGGAAAACCCCTCTGGGAAGAGCACACTAAATATCCCTGCTTTCCCTTGCTCACCTGGCAATTTCTTTTCCAGTTGCTGCTGTTCTTCCTCCAGTGCTGGTTCTTCTGGTAACCTTTGGTCTACAGACACTGAGCTGGCAGCAGAAATGCCACTGCCAGAGCGGACTCTTCTGCCAAGGAAACAGGAATTGGGGGTGCTTAACAGAAGCCAGGCTACCCAAATTATTTCAGATGTAATGATCAGATCAAATTAAATGCAATGCTGTAATGTTTCATGGTACTCAGTGCTCACTCAGTGCTGCCCAGAGGGTCTCACTCAGGCACTGCCTCAGGAGAACAGGATTTTCCAGGATCCCAGCAGCTCACTGGTGAGCTGAGAACCCCAGTCCCAAATTCTGCTTCCAGATGGGTTCAACCCTGTCCCCAGGATCTCTCACTTGAGGGGAGATTTTTCCCCAGCCAGTCTGGGGTTGGGGAAATGCTGACTTAAACTACAGCAAAAACAGCAGAGACAGAGGAAGAGCTCGCTATAGTCAAGCTAAAAGCAAGATCCCAGGTGGAATACACAAAAATTGGGACTCTTTAGGAGGATACCTGAAGAACTCAGTATAAAAACACTTCTTTTCATTGCTGTTACTTTCTTCCCATCTATTCCTCCCCAAAGAAGTGAAATGGAGCAGGAGAAGTGATGAGTGACCCCACTGCTCCCAAACCCAGCTGTACCCAAGGAGGTCTGGATGTGCTGCAGTGCAAATCCATCCTGGAATTCCAATACATTCTGACTGCTCTGCAGGAATATAAGCCTGAACTTAAATCTAGATTTCTGTGGCCAGATTAAGCAGGTCTGGAAGGTGTGCCAGCATAAATACCCACGCAAAGCCTGGTCTCACAGGGCAAAAGGTGAGGGGTCACTGCTCAGTTCCTGCACTTGGCACTCCCAGAACCATCCCAAAAGAACCACAGAACTCAAGAGTGGGACTCCCAAAGGATGGGCAGTGAGCTGAATGAAGGTACCTGAACTCCCAGGGGATGGGCAGTGAGCTGAATGAAGGTACCTGAACTCCCAGGGGATGGGCAGTGAGCTGAATGAAGGTACCTGGACTCCCAGGGGATGGGCAGTGAGCTGAATGAAGGTACCTGGAATCCCAGGGGATGGGCAGTGAGCTGAATGAAGGTACCTGGAATCCCAGGGGATGGGCAGTGAGCTGAATGAAGGTACCTGAGCTCCCAGGGGATGGGCAGTGAGCTGAATGAAGGTACCTGGAATCCCAGGGGATGGGCAGTTACCTGAATGAAGGTACCTGAGCTCCCAGGGGATGGGCAGTTACCTGAATGAAGGTGGGATGTACTCTGGGGGCAGGGCAGGAGGCAGTGGCTGCCCAGACATGGCTACATCAATGAGGTGCATAGCCAGGATAAACTCCTCAGCTGTCAGCTTCCCATCTTGATCAATGTCAGAGAGATTCCTTGTTAAAGGGAAGGGACAAAGCAAGGAAATTATTAAATATTAAAAAACATTGTTCAAAGGCATTGCTTCAACATACAACAGTTCCAAATTGATTTAATTTTTCGACTATGTTTTCCACATTACTCTGCTTTTTCAAAACAAATGAAAAGCAAACCCCAAATGCTTCCCTATTTCCCCCATTTCTCATGGCTGTCAGCCTTACAGCCACAGTTTCTCCTTCACTTGCTCTGAGTGGTGCCAGAGAAGGACCTTGAACTAGTGGAGTTCTCTTGAACACCTCGTGAACACCCGAAAGAACCAGCTCAGGTGTTTGGCAGAACTGTTAGGTTTGGTCTCCTTCCTCCCTGGAGGCTCCTATCTCACATTCCAGGGCACCCACTGGCAGTGAAATCAAAGCCATTGATGTTCCAGTCCTGACAAGCACCAACCCACCCTGGCATTATGCACATATTAGAAATTACAGACCCATGTCTCTGGATGGCCCCAAAGCAGAGATCCAACAGAGGCACAAAATGCTTTTACTCCTGTTGCAGTGGTGTTGGACAAAATTAACAGCCAGGGACAGCACCCAGGGAACAGCTGGAGTGGGCAAGGGCAGAGTTAAGTTGGATTTAGGAAAGGTTCTTGCCCAGAGGGTGCTGGCACTGCCCAGGGAATGGGCACGGCCCCGAGGCTGCCACAGCTCCAGGAGCCTTTGGCCAGCGCTGCCAGGGATGCCCAGGCTGGGCTTGGTGGGGTCTGGGCAGGGCAGGGGTGGCACTGGGGGATCCCTGGGGGTCCCTTCAGCTCAGGATTTGTTTCTCCAGCATGCTGCACTCTAATCATGCAGGGAAATCTGCCATGATGCTGTGAAAATCCAAGGGAAGTAAGTGATAAATCCATCTGCAGTCCCAAGGCACAGGACTTTGCAGATGGAATTTAAATTTGGGAGACAATTCCAGCCTCACTCCATCCACACGTGTGGCACTGAACTCCTCAGGCTGGAGCACAGGAACAAGCCAGGAGACCGGGAATGCAGCATGCACAGAAATGAGTGAGCAGCTGGGTCAGAGCTCCCAGGACAGCCCAGAGGCTGAGCATCATCACCTCTTCCCTTGGAGTGTCTGAGCCAGGGACTGCAGCCCCAGCACAGGCTGGCAAACCTCAGCCCAGAGCAGGGCCCAGGAAAGGACCAACAAGAGCTGGAATGTCCCTTCCTTATCTCAGTGCACTGGCAGCTGTCACTGTCCCCAGCTGAGTGAGTCCTGCTTGCAGCTCCTGCAGCGAGCTGGTGGCAGCTGCCTGCCCCCACAGGCACTCCAAGGCTGGCAAAAGCAGAGCATTTCTTGGTTAATCATCTGCTGGGGGACTGGGCTGGTTTGGTTTTAGCCCTTTGTTAGGAAACACAGAAGGAAAGAGTGGTTTTTAATTTATAACACAACTGCCAGTGCTTTGCAAAGAGAACAAGTGCAGCTGAATGGCCTTGTCACAGTGGCTGCACCACTGCCATCCTCACACTGAGCCCCTGGGCCAGCTCCAATGCTCCTCAGCAAACACTACTAAAGGACAGGAGTTAATTAGGAACAACTTCCCATGGGGCAGTAAAAACATAATAAAGTTCAGCAAACAACAAGTTGGAAGGCAAAGGGGAAGCTGAGACAAATGCTTTTAAAATCCATTACTGTACAGGTCCCTGGGGAATCAGCCCTCCCATACCCATGGAAAAGGCAGAGAAACCCCACAGAAAGTGTGGCTTGGGTTAAGCTTCCTGTTCTGCCACCTGTGCAAAGGTAAATTCTCCTGGTGCTCTGTCAGGGGATGTGGAAAGCACAGGGTGCTGAACATCTGCTCTGCCTAAAAACCCAGCACTGAACCACAACTTCCAAAACATCACACAAAAGATGTTTTGGAACACAAAAGATGCTCCTGGTGCTCTTGTGGAATACTCTTAGTAAAGGCATGGAAGTGCAGGTTTTATTTATAAAGTTACACAGGACAAAGAGCAACGTGTGATTTATCAGTGAGACTGAAAATAGAGAAAACCCCACGGGCTCCAGGGCAGAGGTTTCAGAAGAGTTTGTGTTTTGATGGAAATATTTCTTTTACCATATTGTTGCCAGCTGAGCCTGGGGTAAACTTGACTGCATGAGAATCGTTCTTGCTTGGGGACCTAGAAGGGAAATAAATATTAACAAAATAAGCAAGAGATGTGAGCAGCAGGAACTTGGCTCCCCCAATAACCAAGAAATAACACTTCACTTCTGCACAACAACCCCAGAATCCCAGACTGGGCTGGGTTGGAGGGACCTCAGAGCCCACCCAGTGCCACCCCTGCCATGGCAGGGACACCTCCCACTCCCAGGCTGCTCCAGCCCCAGTGTCCAGCCTGGCCTTGGGCACTGCCAGGGATGCAGGGGCAGCCCCAGCTGCTCTGGGCAACCAAATCCCTCAGATGAAAACCCAAGAAAGCTCTAAACCACAAAGACATGCACCAGAACTGGTAAAATCAAGCCAGGGGACCAGTTCTAGTCTCTCCCTGGAACTGACCACTGCTCTCAGCAGTGGGTGTATCATGGCAATGGTCCCCTGAACAGGAAATAATTAGCATTGACTCTGATTGCAGAAAGCTGATCAATTGTTTCATTAAGCTATACTATATTATATTGTACTATTAAGAAACTCATAACTCTTACAGGCTGTCAGATACAGCTTTAACCTAATTGGTCAATCTACCTAAACCCCATCCAGTGTCTAACTAAGAAACTAACTTTTGGTAAACAATCTCCAGAACACATTCTACATGTGCACAACAACAGGTGCAGAAAATGGAGATAAGAATTGGTTTTTATTCTCTTCTCTGAACTTTCTTACAGCTTCTCACAGCTTCCCAGGAAGGGAAAATCCTGGCAGAGAACTGTGTCTCTCTCTGTTCAGAGGATATGTGATCACCAAATGGGTGAACCAAGCACTGGAAATGGCTGCACAAGTTTTCACAGAACCCACTGTGCCCTTTTCCAGAAACATTTCCCAAGGTCAGCTTTGCAGAAAATAAAGGAAAGATGGTGCTAAAATGATCCCAGCTGTGATGAGTATTTGCTTCTGAACAAGAGCTTTAAGCACTTGGAGATTCAAACAGAAAAACACTGATGAGCCTCTTACTATGGGAACAACACCCTCAGTGGCATGAAATTGGCTCTTAGAGCTTGAAGCAAGGAGACAAGAGAAGCTGTGCCAGTACCTGTCAGGTGTCCACTCATGGTTTTGTCGTGGCTGTTGAAGAGCTGCCGGTACTTGAGGCGTGAGGACTGAGGCACAGCCCACTCTGCCACGGCAGGAGAGCTGCAAGGAGGGCAGGGAGAACAGGGACAATTGGAGAGTTCATCTCAGGAAGGTCATGGAACAATCACAGAGCCATAAATCACAGCAGGGTTTGGGCTGGAGGGACCTCACAGCCCACCCAGTGCCAGCCCTGCCATGGCAGGGACACCTCCCACTGTCCCAGGTGCTCCCAGCCCCAGTGTCCAGCCTGGCCTTGGGCACTGCCAGGGATGCAGGGGCAGCCCCAGCTGCTCTGGGCACCCTGTGCCAGGGCCTCACCCCCTCACAAGAGGCTGAAGTGCTGCACTGAGATCAAGTTTTATGCCTGAAAATGTTCTTGACCCCAGTTTGGCTGGGAGGGTGGGGAGGTTCTGAGGTGCCCAGAGCAGCTGGGGCTGCCCCTGCATCCCTGGCAGTGCCCAAGGCCAGGTTGGACACTGGGGCTGGAGCAGCCTGGGACAGTGGGAGGTGTCCCTGCCATGGCAGAGGTGGCACCGGGTGGGATTTGAGGTCCCTCCAACCCAAACCATTCCATTATTCCATGATCTAATATTCCCTGCTATATTCCTGAAACCACCACAGGTTTGACCTCTTGCTTGCAAACATTTATCACAATTCAGTCTCCTGGAAAATTATTTTTTTTAAAGTGTTTTCCTTTTTTCTTACTGGCAGAAAATGAAGCAACCTAAATTGTTCAGAGGAGCTACAAGATTTTACCTAAACATGTAACAGGAAATGCAGAATAACATTTGGCTCTGCCCTTAACTGTTTCTCTTAGCCAAATAGAACAGCTGAAGGAAAACAAATGTAAAATATACTGGAAATATAGAAAAAAAGGTGTGAAAAAGCCACACTTGAATGTAAAGGTTCTCCAAATGAAACAAGTGAGGAATGTAATATTCCCAGCTCTAATCCATTCCCATAACAGGCTGAGCTGATTTGCAGCTCTGATTTCCCAGGCTTGATGGCTGAGAAATCCTAGTTCTGAAAAACAAGGAGCAGAGTTTTTCTGCCTTTAGGCACATTCAAACTTTGTCCTTTTCTGGCCTTATAAACCATTCTCACATGACAAGACACAAAGGAGAGGCCCAGTATCTCTATTTCTATTTTTGATTTCCAAACTCTTGAGCTTTATAATACCCCTTCATGAGAGCAAAGCAAAACCGAGCTGCCCCTTCAATAATGAAAATAAGAAAAAAGGCCAAATATTTAATTTTTACCCATAGGAATTCCTCCTCAGTTTTGATGGATTTGGGGGTTCCACAGATTTTAATTTCTGTGTTACACATAAATTATACCAGAGCATCCCTATTCTGTTCCTGGCCAGTTTAAGTTCCAGAGAAAAAAATGAATTGTTTTGAAAGACTCTTAATTATTTGGAGTCAATACTCCAAATCAATACTGAGTAGGGTCACTTATCTAATAGCAGGGCAATAGACAAGCCTGCAGAAGGAAATGAAAATAAAACCATTTAATTGTGTCCCATCCATTTTCCTCTTGCAAGAAACCCGTGCCATAGATCCATGAGACAGATGATTTATAAGGACTTTGAGAAATCCCTCTCTTAACTCCTCTTAGGAAGTTTTATTGTGTTATATCCAATTTTTTAAACCACAGTAAAACTCTTTTTGCCCAATCACACATTTTTCTAGGCCTTGGAATAATCTAAAAGCTCTTAAAGTGATTTTTCACACAGAACTTGAAGAATATAGAAGAAACAGTGATGTGGAATGCATTTCAAACATGAGACCTATGAAATATTTTGCTTTCAGCAATTACCCTGCAGTTGCTAATTTTAAATAATGTATTACTTGTCTTGTTTTCCCAGTACCAGGAGTGTCTGTGCACAATGCAGGTTTTGTTTATAGAAGCAAATGCTGCTCTAAAAATCAAGTGAAGATAATGTCATCACTGTTAATAGTTAATTACTTCATTTCCATGATTCCCTGCTCCTGGAGCATTAAGAAAGTGCAGTAAAGCCACAGCACCCCACGGAATGCTAAAGTGCTACCACTGCAGAACTGATTTCTGCTAGAACTATTACTTCAGACAACCATTTTGGGAAAGGGGAGGAGTTTTCCCAGCCCTGGGGACCCAACCTCCCTGGCCCAGCCCCACCTGGCCACGTCGAAGGATTGTGCCTTTTGCAGCTTTGCATTGAGCTGAGCTCCCGGCCCCGAGCGGCTGAAGGAAGAACTCTTTGGCAAAGTGGCTGGGAAGAGAGAAAACAGGGATTTATTGCTGTTCACAGTGACCCAGGCAGCTCCCATGACATTCTGTCACTCCTACATCCAGTACAAGCACAGTGGGTCTGATGGGAACTTTTAAACAATATAAAAATCAGGGAGTCCAGCAGGACAGGGGGAAACACAAGGGCACTTCCCTCTTATCTTTTTACTTCCACAGCTTTATGGAAACCCTGCTGATACCAAATTATATTTTGGTACATGTTAGGAACCATATGTAGTTCAGTACTAAAGTCACCCTAACAAACAGCAGTACAAAGAGACAGGAGAGGCCCAATTTCCAGGCAGCAGCTTCCTGGCAAGTTCATTTCTCCAAGTGCTGCTTTATTTTCTCACCACGAGGGACTCCTGCGGGAGGCCATGTCCACATTCCTCCTTTTAGCTCTTCTCCAAGTGTGCCAAGTGGGCTAAAGCAAAGCACAGTCCTTCCCCAAAGGCATCACTGGAGTGGCCAATCCCACGTGTCCCAGGAAATGCAGGGGAGCTGTTAGGAGCAGGAGAAGAGAGTGAGAGCGGCGTACCGGGGTGAGCGAAAGCAGGCAGGGGCTGGATGACAGCAGGAGCTCCGTTAGCCAGGGGAGGGACGGCGGCAGGGACAGAGGACACCAGTGGGGGGGACATCCCCACGACTGGGATGGATGCCATGGGCACCGGGGCCACACTGGTGAGGGATGGCATGTTGGCAATGCCCCCGAGACCTACGGGCGAGAAAAGCACACGTTGGTTCTGACGCACACCCGAGACGGCGCCCGCGGGGTCACCGACACCTCCCACGGGACAGCCCTCCCGGCCCGGGGTGGCACTGCAGGGACAGGAACGGGACACAGGGACAGCCCCAGAGCGGGGCAGCACTGCCCCCAGCTGTCCAGCAGCATCTGCTACAAAGGGAATGAACCGTGCGCCTTGACTTGAGAGAGGAGCAGCCCCAGGGAGGAGGAGCCCCAGGGAGGAGGAGCAGCAGGAGGGACAAAGGGAAGAAAGGCGCCAGAGGGAGAGGAGGAGCAGCCCCCAGGGAGGAGGAGCAGCCCCAGGGAGGAGGAGCAGCCCCCAGGGAGGAGGAGCAGCCCCAGGGAGGAGGAGCAGCCCCAGGGAGGAGGAGCAGCCCCAGAGGAGGAGCAGCCCCCAGCGAGGAGCAGCAGCCCCAGAGAGGAGGAACAGCCCCAGCGAGGAGCAGCAGCCCCAGAGAGGAGGAGCAGCCCCAGAGAGGAGCAGCAGCCCCCAGGGAGGAGGAGCAGCCCCAGGGAGGAGCAGCCCCAGAGAGGAACAGCCCCAGGGAGGAGGAACAGCCCCAGGGAGGAGGAGCAGCCCCAGGGAGGAGCAGCAGCCCCAGGGAGGAGGAGCAGCCCCAGGGAGGAGGAGCAGCCCCAGGGAGGAGCAGCAGCCCCAGGGAGGAGCAGCAGCCCCAGGGAGGAGGAGCAGCCCCAGGGAGGAGGAGCAGCCCCAAGGAGGAGGAGCCCCAAGCAGCCCCAGGAGCAGGGAGGAGCAGCCCCAGGGAGGAGGAGCAGCCCCAAGGAGGAGCAGCAGCCCCAGGGAGGAGGAGCCCCAGAGAGGAGCAGCAGCCCCAGGCTGGCCCAGCAGCTGCAGGGTTGCTGGGATCCCTGGGCTGGGATGAGCCAGGGCAAAGCTGATGGAGAGCACAGGATGAGAGGCTGAGGGCAAGCACAGCTGCAGGGAACCAGGGGGTTAAGGAGGGCCAGTGGTGCCAGGGGAGCAACGAGGGTTGTGCAAACAGCTCACATCAATCTACAGGGAATGAGAACAGGGAATCACCATTTCCCCAAGGCTGGGCTTTGTGGGGGCTCATTTCATTCTGCCTTTTCTCACTTAACCCTGCATTGGCTGTGCCCAGTTTTGCTGTCTTCTTTCAAAGAATTTTATTTCTGGCTGTAAAACTTGTAGGGGTTACAGTGGGTCAAACCACACTGCTGCAAGCGGTTTATCAGATACTGCCCCCTTTCCTCAGGACATTTAGATGGGATCTTGGGAATGAGGAATTGTTCCCTGGCAGGGTGGGCAGGCCCTGGCACAGGGTGCCCAGAGCAGCTGGGGCTGCCCCTGGATCCCTGGCAGTGCCCAAGGTCAGCTTGGACAGGGCTGGGAGCCTCTGGGACAGTGGGAGGTGTCCCTGCCACAGCAGGGGTGGCACTGGAGGGGCTTTAAGGTCCCTTCCATTCCAAACCATTCTATGATTCCCAGGCACCAATAACCCTGAGCCACAGCAAAGATTAAAGCAGAAAGGGAAGAACCTCTCACAACAGGACCAAGGTGTCAGAGGTTTGGCTTTATTTGCTTATTTTCCTTTCCCCATCCCATCTTCCCTGCTCTTTTCCTAGAAATGATGGTGACTTTGGCAATACTTCACCCCAGCAGCTCCTACCAGAGCAGCACTGCTCATCAAAGCAGATTGTAAAAACTCAAGAACAACAGACCAGATCTTGCCAAAGCTGGAGATCCAGTAATGCCAACAGTTTAACCACAACTCCAGCCCTTTGGAATGCACTAACCCTGCTACCTGAACCATGTTTTGCTTGGAGCAGTGCAAGCCTGAAGCAAACAGGAGCTCAGCTCAGGTAAAAACCCAGTGCAATTCATCTCAGTGCATGTTCAACATCTGGGTTTGAGTCCATGTGCTTTTAGAAGCACTTTTACAATTTTCTTGGAGAAACTGCAAAAGGCCAATGGAATTGCTGCAGTCCCAGGTAACTGTGAGGAAAATGGAGGAGAACAGGGATCTTACCAAATCCTGGGGCACCGGGCAGGGCGAGGGGCGGCTGCTTCATGACGGGCGGCAGCGTGGCCGGGAGCTGGTACCCCTGGAGCTTCAGTTTGATGAGTTTCATAGCTATGGAAAACTCCAAGGGATCCATCCTCCCATCATTGTTCATGTCAGCTAGAGCCCTGCAAAACACAGTGTTTGCACAGTTACATCCTGCAGTGAGGAACTTCAGGCCCTGCCCCAGGAGCAGCCTCACATGAGTGGGGATATTCGAGGCTGATGAAGGGGCTGGAGCCCAGGAGGGGCTGAGGGAGCTGGGAAGGGGCTGGAGAATCCCTGAGGGAGCTGGGAAGGGGCTGGAGAATCCCTGAGGGAGCTGGGAAGGGGCTGGAGAATCCCTGAGGGAGCTGGGAAGGGGCTGGAGAATCCCTGAGGAGCTGGGAAGGGAGCTGGGAAGGCTGGAGCTGAGGAGCTGGGAAGGAGGCTGGAGCAGGAGGCTCAGGGGGCCCTTGTGGCTCTGCACAAGTCCCTGCCAGGAGGGCACAGCCGGGGGGGTCGGGCTCTGCTCCCAGGGAACAGGGACAGGAGCAGAGGGAACGGCCTCAGGCTGGGCCAGGGCAGGCTCAGCTTGGACAGCAGCAGGAATTTGCCCAGGGAAAGGGAGCTCAGGCCTTGGCAGGGGCTGCCCAGGGAGCTTTGCAGTGCCCATCCCTGCAGGTGTCCCCTGGAGGTGGCACTGAGTGCTCTGGGCTGGGGACAAGGTGCCCATGGGGCACAGCTGGCACTTCCTGGGCTGGCAGGGCTTTGCCAGCTTCAGAAATTCTGAGATTCTCACTAATTTCCACCCAAAACTATGCCAGGCTAAAACTAAGACAGTATTTAAACTTAAGAGCTCCTTGATTTCTTTCCTTGGGTGATTAATAAATATTTTTGAAGTTGCTCTTCAACTCTTGGAGGAATTACAAGGAAGCATCCAGAACAAATGCAGCTGCACAAAAACTTTGAAAATCACCCCAATGAAAGCACAGGGTCCTAAAGCAGCACCACAGAGAAGCAAATCACTGAGTCTGCAAATCTGTACTTTAGCTGCACTTAAAATAAAACATTCTTTAAATCTGTGACTCCCCTCAGCACTGCTCCATCTGGGAGTGTGCAAATGTGTTTTCAATTAAACAATAGCACTCAAGATGAAACATTGAGCCTAGGCCTTGAATAGGCTTTCAGGGAAAGGAGTCTGACTTAAACAGTCTGCTTTTTGTTCCTTGCCTTGCTAGTTAAGAAAACCCAGCTCAGCAGGGAACAGGGCTGGGAGCTTGGGGGGAGAGAAGCAGGAAGGAGAGTGTCAGTTCCTGCCACTGCACACCAAAAACCCTGAGTAAATGCACATCAGTAACAGAAATAGCTGTACACTTACTTTTTAACACCATGCCTATTTCTTTGCATTGGCTTGAAGAATTAAGTACAGATTTCAGCACTGGAATAATACAGATTTTGAAGTCCATGCATTTACTTCTATGTCATGGGTGTGGCCCTGGGCAGTGTGGCTGAACCAGAGTTTCATTTCTGATCAAATTCCTCTCAAAGAGAGTTTTTGTGCAGCTAGGTAGAAAGTTATCCCAAAAGTACCCCAGTGAATTGACAGCTATTTATAACTGATACACAAGGAGACAGCCAGGTAAAGGTAGTGGCAAAATGGAAATCCTCCCATTCCAAAAAAACCCCCAAATCTTCAAAACCCCCATGGAGAGGCAGATCCCAGCAGGGACTGGCACAGGTTTAGATCCCCTGCAGCATCACAGACACTCCAAACCTCTCCTGAACTCCTAGGAAAGGATTTCCAGTGGTGCAGCTGCAGAGGACACTGAGACACAGATACTGATATCCTTTTAAAGCATGTGCTGCACCTGTGTCTGGACAATGCTGAATCCCAGAATCCCAGCCTGGGCTGCGCTGGGAGGGACCTTAGAGCTCATTTCATCCCACCCCTGCCATGGCAGGGACACCTCCCACTGTCCCAGGTGCTCCCAGCCCCAGTGTCCAGCCTGGCCTTGGGCACTGCCAGGGATCCAGGGGCAGCCCCAGCTGCTCTGGGCACCCTGTGCCAGGGCCTGCCCACCCTGCCAGGGAACAATTCCTCATTGCCAAGATCCCATCCAGCCCTGCCCTCTGGCACTGGCAGCCATTCCCTGTGTCCTGTCCCTCCATCCTTGTCCCCAGTCCCTCTGCAGCTCTCCTGGAGCCCCTTCAGGCCCTGCCAGGGGCTCTGAGCTCTCCCTGGAGCTTCTCCTCTCCAGGTGAGCCCCCCAGCTCTCCCAGCCTGGCCCATAATATCTTACCAGTGGCTTCTACACTTGCAAACACTTTGATTTACAAAATAAAAACCTTTTATTAATTCTATTAGATCCTCAGTGGGTTCTATCCCTGCCAGGAAAATGCAGGGAGAGTAAAGATCACCCTGTAGCAACCTTGGCTCTCCAGGGACCATCTCCTGCTGGAACACAGCAAACCTTTGCACCCTACATGGGAAACATTAATTCCCCAGCATTCAGAAACTCTGATGTGCACCAGTGTCACTGCCATCACTGAACTCCAATTCACATCAGCAGCTGTAGCTTTTCATTCAACATCTGAACTTCTGTGAACTCCTTTACTCTACACCAACAGCTTCATTATTGAAATTACCAGCACAAATGTCAGTGCAGAGAGCTCTCTGCAGCCCCCAGAATTTCTCCAGTTTTACAGAGTGCAAAGAAAAAGCAGCTTTTGTCCGACAAACTCTTCCTGCTAAAATAGGACACATTTCTAGTTGCAGAAGTTGGTGTCAGGCTGCTGGATTTTACTGTGCTGCTGTGGAACAAGCAGCACCTGAAATGCAGGGAGCCAGCAAACACCACCTAATTCCACCAATTTCTGCTCCTAATGGAATTGGGACAATGTGGTGCCCTTACATTTGTTTCATTTGTGGCCTGGCCGGAACCAGTACAGGGTAAATGGATTAAACATTGACTAAACATTTATTATCTTCTGTAGGCCAGGCCTGTGCTTGTATCTAATACAAGAGCTGCAGGGGGCTCAGCACCACCCCAGGGCTCAGTGCTGACAAATCCTTCCCCATGGATCTTTTTCCTCCTTTCTCTCATCTGTTCTGCAGAATGAAAAGCCAGCTTGATTACTTTTGCATGTATGAGGTGCAGAAACTGAACACAGGCAGTGTTCCCACCAAACATGGGAAATAGCACATGCTAATTAGCACATACAAACCTGCTGTAATTAGCACACAAACCACCTATCCATGCAAGCAGCCCTGTGCTAAGGCAGGGATCACTGTGCAGCTCCCAAATCTGGGCTCATTTAGCTGGAAATGTAGCAATTCCCCCTGGGTTGCACAGTCCCAGCTGTGGCACAGGCTCAGCAAGCAGCAGTGGGCAGCACTCAGCTCTCTGCCCCCAGCCACACCACGGATGCCTGTGCAGGAATTGCCAGGATTACCCCACTTTGCCAGCCCTGGACACAGATTTAGGAAGGCTGGAAGGGAAGCAGATGTCAGGAACAGGGAAGTCACCCAGTGACTCTGTGCTGACAAAATCAGTAACCCCAAAAGCAGGGAGAGCAGCTGGCAGTGATTATTTCAGCTCTCCTTTCATTGCAGGGCCCAGGCCACACAGGAGATGCTCTGGGAGGCCCATTCCTCAGGGCTCTCAAGAAAGGCAGATTATTCTGCTTAAGCACAGTTATCTCCCAAGCCACTGCAGGCCCAGCTCAAAGCCCAGTTAGAGGCTTCTTAATTGATCCCCAGCCTGGAGGAGTCTGAGCTGGTGAAGGGCAGAGCAGCACAGAAGCTGCCATGGCAGACCATAATACTTCACTCCTTTGCTCACTGAGGTCCAGAGACTTCTTTCTTTGCACGAGGAGTACAAGGGACACAGGAATTCTCAATTTTAACAAAACCTGCTGTTTTGAAGGACTGTGAATCCTGGGGAAGCTTTCATGGGCCCAGAAGTGAGGCACTGACCAGATTTATTCCCTGTGTCCCTCAGCTGGGAGGGATCCTTCAGCAAACTCAGGCCAGGCTTCTCTCCCACTGTCACAGCCTGCTGGAGCCAAGGTCAGCAGAATGACCCAGAACAGGAAAACACCTCCAGAACAGCACAGACAGACAGACAGACACTTCCCTCAGCGACTCCCCTGGATCCCTGGCAGTGCCCAAGGCAAGTTGGACACTGGGGCTGGAGCAGCCTGGGATGGTGGGAGGTGTCCCTGCCATGGCAGGGGTGGGATGGGATGAGTTTTAAAATCCCTCCCAGCCCAAACCATCCGGGATTTCTCAGATTACAAAATTAATTTTTTACAAGTTTTTGTAAACAGTTTACAAAGTTGTACAAGTTGTTGTGAGTTTTACAAGCTGTTTTAACTCAGAGTTACTCTCCTTCCTTGAGGACTCCTGTACCTCCCCTTCCCTCCCAGTAATAATCAAATGGCACCTCCAAATGCCCAACCCAGCAATTCCAAGAGCAAACACTGGTGGAAGAGCAGCAGCTCCCATCTCTCAGAGATTTCAGGCTCATTACTCCAAAACTCCCCCTCCAAAGTACTCAAGGATCTGTATAAAGATTTTTACTTAAATATTTACTTCATTTAATTCAGAGATGACTGAAAAAATAAGAGAGACAGAGAGAAAGGAATGTCCATGAGCTGCTTTATGATTTAGAAAGGCAACTTGAATAACTTTTAGTTCAGCTTCATTAACAAAAATGTGCAGGTCTTGTCTCTATGACAACTCCAGAGGGAGTGGAATGATTCCCTTCCTCTCAAGAGCCTGGAAAACTGAGTAATTCAGAGAGGAAGAGATCCTTAGTCAGACTATTTACAACTGTTTGGATTTGCTAACACCTATTTAAAGCCAAGGCCTATGGAAGATTTTTGGAGAAAGGATGTCTTGTTCAAGACAAAACTTCTTTCCTTGTTTAATTCAGAGGCAAGAGAAGTTCCAAAGGGACGTGTGAACACTCACTGAGGCTTCAGCAAATAAGACAACCAGTCCAGCTTTGATATTTGTAAGATGAAGATAATCAGAAAAGAAAATAAGCTCTTTATTTAAAAGCCATGTAGGTCTGGGCATGCAGATTTCCCAAGCAATTAAATAATTCTCCTCTTTCTCCTGTCAGAGCAAAATTCTGCCTTTAACAGTCCTTCACTGCACCAGAAAGTTTTTGTAATGGCAATAAACTCCTTCTCAAATAGCTCACAGAGGAAAAGGGAACAGATTCCCCCAAAGTTCTCTATCCCTCTTACCCAATCCACAATGAAAACCACTTTTAATTCTCTCTGTCTCACACCAATATCTGTGCTGGTAGTAATATTATTAATGCAAACCATGAATAATCATGGAATTAGGGAATGGGATGGGTTAGAGGGACCTCACAGCCCACCCAGTGCCACCCCTGCCATGGCAGGGACACCTCCCACTGTCCCAGGCTGCTCCCAGCCCCAGTGTCCAGCCTGGCCTTGGGCACTGCCAGGGATGCAGGGGCAGCCCCAGCTGCTCTGGGCACCCTGTGCCAGGGCCTGCCCACCCTGCCAGGGAACAATTCCTCATTGCCAAGATCCCATCCAGCCCTGCCCTCTGGCACTGGCAGCCATTCCCTGGCTCCTGGCCCTCCACACACACCTGGGTCCAGGCGTGGCAGGGTCAAAGCAGAAATCCCTTCATTCCTGCAGGAAAATCTGGCACTGTGGGAATGTCTGTGCTGTGGAATGGGCACAGATTTGGATCTGGCTGAACTCACCAAGGAGCTACAAAAATTTCCAATTTCAAGCTTGGACTCCAACTCCAATGGAAACAGTCCATGTCAATCTTCATTTTTGTAACAAACACTGCAGGTCTTGCCTAGGCTCTCCCATTAGCAGATTTATCACTAATTACTGTGCTTAGCAATTGTATAATTGTACTGTAGTCAGTTTGAACAGAGCTGAAAGCATTTAGCAATTTGAAATGAGAGTTTCAAACTGCCAGCTCCCAAAATGCCATTTGCTGGGACAGCCCAGGGCCATCGGCCTCCTGCTCACCTGGGGACACCTGGGGACACCTGGGGACACCTGGGGACACCTGGGCTTGTGTCCAGCTGCTGCCACCAGCACCCCCAGGGCCTTTCCCAGCCCCTGTGCCCCAAGACTGAGAGCTCCATGGGGTTGTGGTGGCCCCAGGGCAGGAGCCAGCACCTGTCCCTGGTGACCCTCACCCCACTGACCCAGCCCAGAGGTGACCCAGCCCAGAGCTGACCCAGCCCAGGGGTGACCCAGCCCAGGGGTGACCCAGCCCAGAGCTGACCCCAGCCCAGAGCTGACCCAGCCCAGGGGTGACCCAGCTCAGGGGTGACCCAGCTCAGGGGTGACCCCAGCCCAGGGGTGACCCCAGCCCAGAGCTGACCCCAGCCCAGAGCTGACCCAGCCCAGGGGTGACCCCAGTCCAGAGCTGACCCAGCCCAGGGGTGACCCAGCTCAGGGGTGACCCAGCTCAGGGGTGACCCAGCTCAGGGGTGACCCCAGCCCAGAGGTGACCCCAGCCCAGAGCTGACCCAGCCCAGGGGTGACCCAGCCCAGGGGTGACCCCAGCCCAGGGTGACCCCAGGAGCTGACCCAGCCCAGGGGTGACCCCAGCCCAGAGCTGACCCAGCCCAGGGGTGACCCAGCCCAGAGCTGACCCCAGCCCAGGGGTGACCCAGCCCAGAGCTGACCCCAGCCCAGAGCTGACCCAGCCCAGGGGTGACCCCAGCCCAGAGCTGACCCCAGCCCAGGGCTCCAGCCTGCCCGGATGCCCCAGCAGAGCTCCCTGCCCTGGGGCACAGCCACACCCCCCAGCCTGGCACTGCCCAAGGGAGCCCTGGATGCAGACCCACCCTGAGCAGGGCTGGCCCCAAGCCTGGGCCTGGGGAACCCCGGGAGTGCCCAGCCCCAGCTCCAGCCCTGCCCCAGTGTGCCCCACACCCAGCCCCATGCCCACCCCACACTCACCATATCTGTGCTAGCACTGGCTGAGGTAACCCAGATTGGAAAAAAAAGTTCCTGGCTTGATCACCTGTAAAACAAACAGGACATGGCTTCAGCTCCAGCTCCAGACAGCTGGCAGAGGGAATGGGGCATCAGGAGGAAAAAAAAGCTGCAAGAGAAGCCCAACCCATGCCATGACTGATGAGCACTAAGAAAACTCAATGTAACAAAACAGAGCAATGAAGAGGAGGCCTCCTATTGCCTTTGAGAGCAAAGTTTGATGAAAATTCATTAGGATCAGGGCAATTACTTGATTTGGAGCTTTGCTTCCCACTGTTTCTGCATTTGGATCTTTCCAAGAGGTCAACCATGCTGATGTCAGTGCTGCACAAATTGGATTTCTAAACTTGATTTCAGTTAAAATGACACACCTTTATTTAATCAGACCTTTTATTTATCATAATATCAGTCTGCTGAGCTGACCCCCAGGCACAAAAAACCCATCACTGTCTTCCACAGCAGGATGGGGAATAGAAAATACCAGAAAATAACAGAAAAGTTGGGGCTGATGTGGCAAAATATTTGAACAATGAGATATAAAATAAGAAATGCCTGTTCAAATTTTCTAATTATTATGCCCATATGTCTCCCAGGCAGCTCTGTACACATTTAGGCTCCCTAGTTAAGATTTAACTGAACAAAATGAGAAGTGGAAGCTGTTTGTTTACCAGTGATAAATCCAGCAGTTGGTTTCAGACTATGGAACTGTTGATCATGTTTTGCTCTCTCCTCCACAGTAATAGCCCAGATATCCAGGTTGCCTGGTGCAAAAGAAATGGAGAAATGACATTGAGAAACATTCCCTAAAAAAACAGCCTCTTTTCTCTCTGAGTGTGATTATCTCACAGCAGTCTGGGCCTCCTCAAACAACCCAGGGGTGCGAGGCCATTTGCCCCCAGAGCACTCACAGCTGAAATTGCAGTTCCTTTGCCTGCAAAGGCACCTCCTCCCCCAGTATCCCATCTGACCTGCCCCCAGGGCAGGGAAAATGGCAAATCTCAGCACTGAGATTTCTCTTTGTAACCCTCCTGCAGATCAGCTGCAAAACCCAATTCCCAGCTGGATTCCCAGGATCTGAAGGGAATGCAAGGAAGAGAGACTGCTCATCAGAGCTCAGTGACAGGGATGGGTTCAGAGCAAAGAGGGGAAATCTGGCTGAGTTTCACAGCAGGGATTGTTCCTGGCAGGGTGGGCAGGCCCTGGCACGGGGTGCCCAGAGCAGCTGGGGCTGCCCCTGCATCCCTGGCAGTGCCCAAGGCCAGGCTGGACACTGGGGCTGGGAGCAGCCTGGGACAGTGGGAGGTGTCCACTGATGAGCATCCCTGCCCAGCCCAGCCTGGGATTCTGTGATTTCATGTGAAGAGCAAAAAATCCTGTCCCTACTGCACTGCCAGGGCCCATCCTGGACTTTTCACTGCATTTCCAGATGCTGCAACTTTCCCTGTTGTAAATGAAGAGATTAAAAGTGTGTTGCTTTTGTTCCAACCTAAATGTGGGTGATGGGACAAGGGAAAAACTGGCAGGGATACCCAAAGGCATCTGCTGGGCCTTTCAGCAACTACAGAGTCCAGGAGGCCTGAAAGGAAAAAGCATCTGCACTTCTCCAGGGCAGGTGGAGCAGAACGAGGGGGTGCCCACTGCCTGAGAGGCCTGGCTGTGCCCGCCTGTGCCCTGCAGGGACAGAGGCTGGGGCTGGAAGGGATGGATGCAGCACCCAGGGCTCTGGGCTGCAAAGGGAGGTCTGCAAAGCCACCACAAAACTCTCAGCTCAAAGAGATGCACAAACACATCCCTAGAGAAAACCCTTGGAAAGAACATGTTTATGCCAAGTTTTTGCACAGAGGAACAGCTCAGAACACATCAGAAACCACTTACCCCCAAAAGGTGTTGGAAACTGAGCCATGGTTCTGTCACTTTTAGCTTGTTAATAGATGCCTGGAAAAGAAAAAAAAAATTAAAATTAGATATTTGACAGTATCTTCCATTTTCCATATATTTTCTGTATGGTTAATGACTACAGAAGAAAAAAAAAAGGCAGTGGGGAAGCAGGATTGTATCAATACTTCCCACACCAACTGGGACTTACAAAACTCAGTGTCTCATTTTTGCACTTCCCTGTGCACCTGTGAGGGCACCTTCCTACCAGCAAACAGCTACATTTCAGTTCTGCAGTTATAAATAAGTATTTATTTAAAAATAGCCAGAGCTGGAGTGAGGGCAGAGCTCAGTCCCATCCCAGGGATGCTGCTGCAGGCTCCATGACTTTCCTGAGTGTCACAGCCCCTGCTCCTGCTCAGGAGGGAAATCAGCTCCATCTCCAACTGCTGCAACCCAACATCAGTGATCTGGTTTTTATTCCTGGCAGCAAATGCCCTGCCTTTAATGAAATTCATGGGCACATGGAGATTGACTCCATGTCCTGCTGTGTCCCCAGCCCAGCCCCAGCCCTGAGGAGCACTGAGGGCCCAAGGTGCACAGGGGGGCAGGGGAGCCTCCAGGAGAGCACCACTGGCTCTGCCAACAAAGGCACCACACAGGCTCCAAATTTCATCTGCACACAGAGAAGGAAAACCATTTTTCTTGCTGCACACAAAGGCTGACATGAGCTGCCTGAGCCAGGGGACAATGGCCAGCACAACAATGAGCCACGGCCTCTTGTCCTGGGAGATTCCACTCGTGTCTTCCAGGCAACAGCAGAAAGGCAGAGGGGAACAGAATCAGGAGAATCATTTAGGCTGCCTGAACAGCAGCAGAAATTTATCAATATCCCTAAGAAAAGGCATTCACTTGCACCAACAATTTCCTTTTGTCTGAATTCCTGTTTGCTCCCCTCCCCATCCCCCTTTCCCACTTCCCACATTCTCCTCTGGCTCCCAACTTGGGAACCTCCTGTGTGTCCCCTCCCCAGATGTCCCTGCACAAACCCCTGGCACTTTGGCCAGCCAGGCTCCCCAGCAGTTGGAATTTGGGGAATGAGGGACACAATCCTGACTTTTTTCCTCCTCATTTGGCCAAGCACTGTGACCCCAAAGCCTTGTGTCCCAGGCCGTGGCAGGCACTGCTGCTGCTCCCAAGGGTTATCCCAAAAGTTTCAAATTCCAGGTGCAGAGATCCAAGGGTTCAGAGCAGCTCCCTGAGCGGTGGGGCTCTCCCAGAAGCATTCCTGAAGTGCTGAAAGATCAGCACTTTTATCTTTGCCTGTTTGCTTATTGTTCTCTGCCCTGGGAAAGAACTCAGAGATGCTGCTGGGTTTTATGATTGCAAGGAAACATTGAGGAAAAAAAAAAGAAGAAGAAAAAGAGGAAAAGGAAGGAGAAAAAAAGGAGGAGGAAAAGAAGGAAGAGAAAAAAAGAAGGAGAAAAAAAAAGAAGGAGGAAAAAAAAAGGAAGAGAAAAAAAAGGAGGAGGAAAAAAAGGAGGAGGAAAAAAAAAATACCCCAAAAAACAAAACCCCAAACAAGCAAAAAGAAAACTAAACCAAAACCAAACGGGGGGAAAAAAAAGCCAAAAAGAAGGGGAAAAAAAAAGGGAGAAAAAGCAGGAAAACCCAAAAGCAGAAGTCTCTGAAGACGCCCTCTCAGAGGCCAGGCAGTTTCCACATTATCTGTTCCTTTTCAGCACAAGGGGAAGCAGCAGAGCATTTACACGCCCAGCCCTTCAGGGAAGCGCCTCCTCCACAGCCTGCCAGGATTCCAAAGGAACTGAATTCCCCCTTTACCTTGAACACACGGGGAAGAGGAGAGGGAGTGGGAAGTCTGAACACCAGCCCCGTGCTGGATGCCAAGGAAAGCAGAAACTATTCCAAAGAACTTCCAGAGGGAAGAAAAAAAAAAAAGAAGAAAGTGAGAAACAAACCAAAGCCAGCTGGGGAATGGAGAGAAGGAGCAGAGAGCTGTGTTTAAATGTGAGAGGCTGAGACCTAAAGCAAAGCTGAGTGCAGCCAGAGAGACAGGGAAGCAAACTGAGGGAAAGGCAAATCCCTCCCAGACTGGAATATGCAGGAGTTTGCTGTTCATTGCTGATGGATCACCCGAGTTCCACAAGCACAGGTTTCATTGTGCATGCCTGGGGTGACACCAGGCACCCCAAGCCTCTCCCCAGAGGTTGCTCCAGGTGGTTTTTGAGGTCCATCCTGACCCAAGCTGCTCTGTGATTCAGTTTTTGGGGTTGAAGAGCTCAGGGGTGGAGAACAGGTATTATTTATCTCCAAAAACATCTGGCACAGTTGTTATATTATAAAATATCATATATATGTAAAGTATTGTAAAGCAAATAAACCAGCACAGGATCCCTGGGGCTGGCAAAGCCCTGCCAGCCCAGGGAGTGCCAGCTGTGCCCCATGGGCACCTTGTCCCCAGCCCAGAGCACTCAGTGCCACCTCCAGGGGACACCTGCAGGGATGGGCACTGCAAAGCTCCCTGGGCAGCCTCTGCCAAGGCCTGAGCTCCCTTTCCATGGGCAAATTCCTGCTGCTGTCCAAGCTGAGCCTGCCCTGGCCCAGCCTGAGGCCGTTCCCTCTGCTCCTGTCCCTGTTCCCTGGGAGCAGAGCCCGACCCCCCCGGCTGTGCCCTCCTGGCAGGGACTTGTGCAGAGCCACAAGGGCCCCCTGAGCCTCCTTTGCTCCAGCCTCAGCCCCTTCCCAGCTCCCTCAGGGATTCTCCAGCCCCTTCCCAGCTCCCTCAGGGATTCTCCAGCCCCTTCCCAGCTCCCTCAGGGATTCTCCAGCCCCTTCCCAGCTCCCTCAGGGATTCTCCAGCCCCTGCCCAGCTCCCTCAGGGATTCTCCAGCCCCTTCCCAGCTCTGTTCCCTACCCTGGACACGCTCCAGCCCCTCCAGGTCTTGATTGCAGTGAGGGCTCAGAACTGACATCTCAGTTTCCAGCCTTATTTTGAAAGGGTAATGTGGTGGTTTGACAGGAAATAGGTTTTCTGGGAATGGAGTGGTCAGGGCCAATGGGTGCTCAGATTCTGAAATTGGCACCTGTTTTGGCCATTGGGGTGTTGGTTACGCCTCTGAGAACACAGGGGTTAAAAGCAGAGCTGTCCCCTGGGAACTTCCTTTTTGGTTTCTAGCTGGGACCTGGTCAGACCTCCCCCGTCCAGCCCTACCGGCTGGGCGGGGGAGGAGACCTGCGGCCTTGAGGTAAGCTGAGTTTTGGGACAGAGAGGGGCTTGAAGGCCCCCGGGATGGAAGGGTGGAGGTGCACCAGGAGCCTTGTGCAGCCCTCCCAGCAGAGAAGCCCCGCTGAGAAATTTGGGCAGCCCCCCCCCCCCCTCCCCGGGAGACGAGAGACAGAAGCCGCGCTCAGTGTACGGGGTTGTGGCCTTGAAGCCTCGGAGTTGGCAGCATGCCCGGCTTGTGGAGAATGGGAGGAAGGTGCAGCGGAGAAAGAGCCTGGCCGCCTGTAGAAGCCTTTAACCCCTGTTTGGACAATGAAAATCTTGCAGAGCATTGACCCTTTCTGGAGCAGGAAATAGGCAGGCGTGTTGTGAATGCGGGGTTGTGAGAGAACCCCAGATGGCAAGAGATAAGAAGTAGCTGTAGCTGGACAGTTTTTGTCAGCCATGGACAGAACCATGCTTCCTTGTGACATAGAGGCTGCATCCAGGGGGAGGCGGTGGCTCGGACCGAGAGGGTTCAGTTGGAGACCCCCCGGCCCCAGGGGGTAGAGAAATATGGGGGGGACAAAGGATGTCCCGAAGGTGAGACTGTGCTTTTTTTTGAAAGAGACGAAGCATCCTTAAAAAAGATAACCCTCGAAGCAGCTCTAGTCCATGTTCATGTGGTGAGAGCACTGGACATGAAAAGGAAGAGGTCACCATGGCCCAAGAAGGACTTCTGCTCTTGATAGACTGAAGATTGAGTATTTACAGAGTGATGATGGACTGAGAGTTGAACTTTGAGAGATGTATTGGGAGAATCTGGTAGGGGGGAGGAGGAAATGCTTTTGTGAAGTTTTCATTGTCTCTGTGTGTGTGTGTGTGTGTGTCTGCGTGTGTATGTGTCTTGTTTGTAGTGTAGTTAATAAACTTTTTGTTCCCTCTCTTCATAAGCTAGAAGCCTGCTTTGCTTATTCCTGGCCCCATCTCACAGCAGACACCAGGGATGAGGTATCTTTTCATGGGGGCATTGTGCATTGTGCCAGTGTCAAACCATGACAGGTAACCAGTTGTCTAGATGTGCCTCCCACATTCTCCAGTCTCTACCAGTTGCACAGCAGCACTCACTCCACTCCTCTGCCCTCCTTGCCTCTCCCAGCATCCCTAAGAAAGAACCCACAGTGGGATAAAACACAAATCATGAAGGAACCAAATGCCCAGAGAGTTGCCAGAAATCAAGGCTGGATAAGCTGAGCTCTGTGCCTTTCCTTCCCTTCAGGGAAGTTGTGATTTCACTCCACCACTGAGATTTGTATAAACCTGGATACCTCAGCAAGTTTTGAACCCTGATAAATTCAATTGCTGCTGACCAATGAATTCAGGAATGATTCAAACAGGAAGAAGGGGAGACAGCAGGGGAAGCACAACTGCTCTGTCAGTGGATCACACACAGCTCCCTGGGGAAGGCAGCCCAGAGCTCCCACAGCAGCAATGAAACCAACAGTGCCTCCAAGGGTGTATTCTGCACAGGAGGCAGGAGATGCAGCTGATACTTCATCCTTCTTCTAGAGAACACAACAATGAACTTTGAGCACTCACCTTTGCCTGTCAAAAAAAAGCTTAAGCCAGTGCTGCACTGGGATTTGCCAAACCAATCCAACATTAAACATCTCCTTCCAACATTAAACACCTCCCTGTTACATAAATCCCTTCTTCCCTGAACAGCAGAGACCCACATCTCATCCACAGGGTATAAACCACTGAGCACTGGGGTCAGTCAGGAGTTCTGTACTCCCCAACCCTCCAGAAAAGGCAAATATTCCACCTTTCAGTTCCCAGGGTGGTGCCAACAGTAGCCACCCCACAGGTCCTCTCCCCAGCAGGGCCAGAGGATCCCTGGGGCTGGCACAGCCCTGCCAGCCCACGGAGTGCCAGCTGTGCCCCATGGGCACCTTGTCCCCAGCCCAGAGCACTCAGTGCCACCTCCAGGGGACACCTGCAGGGATGGGCACTGCAAAGCTCCCTGGGCAGCCCCTGCCAAGGCCTGAGCTCCCTTTCCATGGGCAAATTCCTGCTGCTGTCCAAGCTGAGCCTGCCCTGGCCCAGCCTGAGGCCGTTCCCTCTGCTCCTGTCCCTGGCACCCCTGGCTGTCCCCCCTGGCAGGTCTGTGGGGCACTGGAGCGTGTTGGTGTTCCCAGGTCAGGGACAGCAGTGACAGATCAATGCCACTGCAGGAGATCAATAATGGGAAATGCCCACAGCACCATCCCACAGCTGCTCTCTGTGATTGCCCCTGCTCAGGGTTGTTGGCCTGTGCTGCTCTGGGCTGGCAGAAAGGCCCCTGCTTGTGAAAGTTGCTCCATTGCACTGAACATCTCCTGGCCTCTGGGGCTTTCTGGAAAGCCCCAAAAGCCTGGGAGTGCAATCACACAATCATGGAATGGTGTGGGTTGGGAGGGACCTTAAAGCCCATCCAGTGCCACCCCTTTCCTTGTCCCTTCCACCAGAGCAAACTCCACAAGCTCCCCATCCACGGCCTCCCATGGAGCTCAGAGCACCAGGAGCCTTTTCCCATGCCTGAGCTGGGGATGATGAGGTGAGCCCTGGCACAGGGATGGAAAGTGAACAACAAACACCAGCAACGAGGCACTCCAGCAGCACTTTTCTATTAGCTACAACTGGGACTGGATCACCTGTACAATTATCTTTATAGACACTGATGAGAAACATCTGCTTACCCCAGCTCTGAGTGAGGGACACACGGCCCTGCCCAGCCAGCTCAGCTCTCAGGGCTCTCCCTCCCACCTTACACTGCTGTAGTAAGCTCAGAAATACTTCAATTCTTGATCCTCACTCCAAGTTGTTTCTTCTCATAAACCAATACTCTAGATACAAGCACTGTTTTAATACATATATTTAAAAAATTATATATATATATTATAAATATATTAGGGTTTAAGGAATTGATTCCCCTTTACCTTGAACACAGGGGGAAGAGGAGATGGAGTGGGAATATAAATATATATAAATATAATATATATGGTTATAAATATATAGGTAAAACATAGGTTATATATTAATATATTAATATTAATTATATGTCGATAATATTATCATATTATATTAATATTGATATATATTAAAATACATTAAAATATATATAATCTAACTGTAACCCTACAAGTTGTTCACATAAAAGTAAAACTGAACTATGGAGAGAACAACTCCACATATATAAAATCCTAGACCATATCTAAATTTAAGTACTGATGTTTAAAGCTTTTACCTCAAAAAAATGAGGAGGTTGAAAATAACTCCAGTAAAAACATTTATTCATAGGAGTCAGACAAATATGAAAATTCCTTTCACAGTGTATTATGTATGGACTTTAAAAATATGGCTCAGAACTCTACTAGACTTTCTATTTAAAGTTATCTGTGCTCTGCTTGAGGCCATGTTTACAGAGGAAACTGCAATAAAGCCACAGGAGGTATAAATTAACAAGAATTGAGCTATTTCAGTATTTCTTTATACAGACACATTTCACACAAGAAAGATCCTGGCTTTGTTCTCCCTAAAATGCAACCCAGCATTTCTATTCCTAAACAATTCCTCAGGAGATAATTCTTGATCTGAATGCCAGAATTAATTCCTGAGGCCACTTATCAGTCACCTTCCTCCTCCCACAGGAAAAAAAAATACAAACCCAACCAGATAAAGTCCCAACATCCTCCAAGAATTCCAAATGACAACAAAATCCCCCCAGGCAGGACATCCCATGAGTGTCCCAGGCTGAGAGCAGGGTTTGGAGCTTGCAGATGTTCCATGGGAAAGCCTCTGGACCAGGAGCAGTCAAGGGACCCAGAGTTTTAGCCAAGCCTGGTAATTTTGGATCAATGTTGGAAACAAAAGCATTTTGAGACATTCAGGGAATTCTGATCCTTGCTCTTTGGAGATCAGATTTTAACTCAGTCACCTCTTTGCAAAACTTTCCAGGGTTTCTGCTCCTTACAGCAGTGACTGATGAAATAAAAACCTTCACAAATGTCAAGTCCTGCCATTTCTTCTGTTTTGTACCCAGCACCCAGAAGAGATTAACAAAGCACCTCCCCACTGTGGATGTTCTTCAACAGCTGTGGCAACGATCAAACTGCAGAGAAGTCACCTCTGCATCCCACAAACATGGAATGGGTTGGGTAGGGAGGGACCTTAAAGATCATCTGCCTGACAGGAGGGACAGGAGCAGAGGGAACGGCCTCAGGCTGGGCCAGGGCAGGCTCAGCTTGGACAGCAGCAGGAATTTGCCCATGGAAAGGGAGCTCAGGCCTTGGCAGGGGCTGCCCAGGGAGCTTTGCAGTGCCCATCCCTGCAGGTGTCCCCTGGAGGTGGCACTGAGTGCTCTGGGCTGGGGACAAGGTGCCCATGGGGCACAGCTGGCACTCCATGGGCTGGCAGGGCTGTGCCAGCCCCAGGGATTTGAGGATCTGTCACACATGGGCTCCTCCAGTCCCAACTGAACCATGCCTGGAATCCAGCACCCTTCTCAAGAGGTGACTGACTCTCATTTTAAAAGATTTAGCACAGTGAAAATCCAGTGTATCACTCAACTGTTTGTAAACCCCTTAATAAGAAATCAGTATCTTGTTTTATTTTCACTTTAATAGCCTTTGGCTCATTCAGAACCACCAGACCCTGTAAAGCAGGAATTCCAGGAGTTTCTTAGTGCTACAATTTGTTGGTTTTTTAAGTTGTCTTTACTCACACACGTGCAGCAGTGATCTGTTTGCTTATTTTGTTTGGGGGAGTGTGTTAAAAACCCTCATTAACACAATGGCAATGGGCAATTTCTGACTCCTCCTCCTTTAAAACAAGTACTGAACCCAAAAATCTGCAAGACAAGAATTAGGAAGTTGGGAATACTTGCACTCCTACAACAACCTTAACAGCAGCCTGACACAAACTTGAAGAATGATCTGGAAAGGAGGATAAGAAAGCGCAGGATTCCCTGCTGGATGTGAGTGCAGTGTGCCCTGGATCTCACAATCTGTTTTATTTATCTCACAGAGCTGGAGCTCCCAGAGCAGATCCAGCAGAGCTGAGCAAGGGCCTGGAGCCTCCCTGTGCCCAGGAGAGCCTGGGGGAGCTGGGGCTGCTCAGCCTGGAGAGGAGCCCCAGGGAGAGAGAGGGGCCTCAGCCCTGCCTGGCCCTGTGTCTGTCCCTGTGTCTGTCCCTGGCTGTCCCTGTGTCTGTCCCTGTGTCTGTCCCTGTGTGCAGAGGTCAGAGCAGGCCCAGGCTCTGCTCCAGGCCCAGCAATGGCCCCAGAGCCACGGGCAGGGCCTGAGCCCAGCAATTCCCCTGCACAGGAGGCACAACTTCTGCCCTGGGCAGGGACCGAGCTGGAGCAGAGCCCAGAGAGGGGCTGGAGTCTCCTCCTGGGACATTCCAGAGCCACCTGGGCCCACCCTGTGCCCTCTGCTCTGGGATGGCCCTGCTGGAGCAGGGAGGTGGCACCAGCGACCCTCTGTGGTCTCTGCCAACCTCACCCATCAGTGACTCCATGAATACCAAGAGAAGCAGGTAAAGCAGATGGGTTCTGGTATTTCCATCCCATAAACTGAAGGCAGTCATGCTTTATTTCCAAGCTGCTCATCCAGCTGTGTCCATGGCTCCAGGACCCCTCAGCAATGGCACTCAGGGGACTCTTGGAACAGAAGAGGAGTGGCCAAAGCCTGGAGTCCAGCCTTGGCTGAGTCTGAGTGCTCTGTAACCCCTCAGAGCCAGATTTCCCCCCATTTTATGGGAGCACATTGTTCTAAGAGGAGTCTGACAGTCACACCACACCTTTAACCTGGCCACCCTTAACTCCTGAACTGCAGCTTTGCAAGCTGGATCACTTCTGTGGGCACTTTCCCCTTACCACATTCTGATCTCTGCAGCCCTCACCACAACCAACCTTGTTCCTTCAGTTGCTGCCTCTGCAAGAACCACCCCAAATGGGTTAGAGAAATAATTACAATAATTACAAATAAATAATTACATGGCTTTTTGCAGATTATCCCTTTCCTTATTCCTGCATCAACTCTCACACCTATTCCACCCACCTCAGGCCACTTTCTGTAACAAGGGGGACACAGCTGCAGCACATCCAAGTCAAGAAGATTCTGGAAATACTCTGGGAAGTGGCTGATAAACCTCTTCCCCCCCTCTCCTGCAGATGCCCATGACACAACTCTGCAGGAACTCCCATTTCAGTCCTGCTGGATGTTTCTAAAGGAATTAGGGCAGCCAAAGGAATAGGTCAGAGCTGTTAAGTCTGGCTTGGACAGCAGTGGTGCCTTCCAGCCCAAGATTTAATCACTTGTAGGCCTGACCTAATCCCACAGAGCTACGCTGTGAAAATCCACGTGCTTGTCTCAACTTTAGAGCTGACCCTTTGAAATGGGGACAATGAAAAAAAAAGAAAATCGGTTATTCTTGAGTTGTTTCACTTCACCTTCCCCATCTCTGCCACTAAGTAACAGCTCTGCTGGGGGAAGGGTAGGCAGGAAGAAAAAGCCCTGAGTCAGCACAAGTGTTGAGTCAGGAGTTCAGGATGTGCAGTCCATTCCCTGCCCCCTGCTCCAAGGCACATGCAGCAGATAAAAGGGCTGGCAGGGCAGGGCCAGGCTGCAGCTGGTGATGAAAGCAAAGGACCCAGGGAGGTCACTCTGTCCCCTGCATCAGCTGCTCTCCTGAACTCTCCCACTTACATAAGCGCAGGGCTCTGCTGGTGCAGATCTGGAAGCAGATTTTCAAACCAGTCGCTTCATAGGAGAATTATTCAGCATCCAGCAGCTCCTATCAGCATCTCAGGAGCTGTGTCAGCCCACATCACCACTGCCTCAGGCAGCTCCTCTCTCCCACCCAAGGACATTGGGCTCTGAATTTCTTCCATGCTCTGTCTTCTCAACTCCTGCAGGACATGAGGAGCTCTTCAGATGCACAAACAGACTTTAACTGAGGCATTTAGATCAGTATTTCTGTCATTCACCCTCCTTCTGGTCACACCTAGCCCTGCTGCTCCAACACTGCTTGATCACAGGTGGCCAAGAAGAGAAAGTGTCCAGCAGACAAGAAACAGCAGCTTTATAGGGAAGAAATGCAAATGTTGGACAAACAGACAGAGAAACTTCCTGGGACAGGACAGGCCCTTGGGCATTTGTAAAATCAAATTTCCTTGCACTGCAAAGGGGGCTGAGCAGGCACCAGCTCACAGGGAGGGTCAGGGACTCTCTCACAAAGCCTAAACAAGGAATTAAACATGGTAAAGTTGCATTGCTAGAGCTCCTGTCTCCTGTTTAAAATATCCTTAAGCACTCTCTAAGGAAATGAGGCAAAAAGGGCTTTACTGCATGAGACAGGGACTATCCCAAAGCAAGGGTTTCATGGTTCCACGAGATCAATTCCCTTCAAAATGTCTAGAACCCGTTTGCACACAAGAGCAAAACCATCCCAGGTGTGACCACAAAACCAGGCAAGTGATACAGGCAATGGGATAAGGGGAAAAACAAGCAGTCTGTAAGATAAAACACACACCGTACATACATACAGAACATATACACATACATTCCAAAAGGCACAATCCAACTTCAAAATCCTATTTCTAGATTAAATAAATTATTAATTGATTGCAAGTACATTCAAATAGCACCAAAAAAAAAAAAAGTGTAAGCTTTCTTTCCAGGTGCCAACTGTGCTTTCCCAGCAGTTCCACTTAAACCAGGCTCCAGCATCTCAACAGCAACTGGAAAAATTTCAACCCCTGGCTGAGGTAAAGCAATCACTGAATATTTTGGGTTGGAGGGATCTCAAAGCTTATCCCATTACACCTGGGCAGGGACACCTCCCAGTGTCCCAGGCTGCTCCAACCTGGCCTTGGGCACTGCCAGGGATTCCATCCCAGCCCCTGCCAGGGAAGGATTTCTCCCAGTACCCCATCCAGCCCTGCTCTCTTCTAATGCTGAGATACAAGGCCAGGAATAGTCCTGCTGGATGCATTACCAGTGGTAATGGCAAGTTCAGACACAGCAAAGAAATGAGCAAAAACAGACACAAAACAAGGGAAGACTTTCCATGGATTTCACTGGACTTGGGCGTGAGGATTTATGGAAGCAGATTTCCCCAAAACAGAGAGTGAGGTTCAGGTTTGTCTCTACACAAAGCTACAGGTCAAGGCAAGAGGTTATTGGGAGAAGAGCCAGATTTCAGCTGCAGCCCTGCCCCACAGAGCAGCACTGAACCACTGAGGATGGCTCCAAGTGACCCCAAGTTCCAGCTACTCTGCATTTCTGCCAGGGGCTGGGAATCATTTCAGGCCATGCTGGAGAGAACAACGATATGCACACAAAGCCAAGAACTCACAGGAAAAATCTAGATATGGAAAATAGGGTCCTGTTTTTTAAAAAAAACAAACGTATCAAACAGGGAAGAGATGCTCATCCTCACGATAAAGTACTTGGAGCTGCTCTGGAGGATGCAGGCTGGGAGAGAAGCACCATGTGCACAGGCATTTTCCATGCTGGCTCTGAAAACTTTGTTATGGTCCTTCTCTAAATGAGCCAGGAAGTCTGGACAGTTAATAACACTGCAAAGAGTAATTTTCCTGTCCTGAATTGCTTTAATACGTCTTTCCAGGATAAAAATTCCTTTCCTGCAAGAGGATAAGAACATTAAGGCTGTTGTTAGTGCTAATGGTTTATTTACTGTAAGTCACAAATCTGTGGCATGGGGAGGTTTGTTTACTGTAGCTCACAAATTTCTCCCCTGTGGGTACTTCAAAAGTCGACTGGTTCGCAGTTCCCTGTAATCAGGAAAATTTGCTACAAGGTTGTGGGGCAGCCCTGCACTGGGAAAAAATCCAATTGCAAAACAGTAACATGATGCTGATTTCCCAACATAATAGATCTAAAAACCTTTCAAGTTTGATTCAAGAAGAAAGCCAGGGCAGCTGTGACAACAAACCTCCTCCTTAAAACGCTCACATTTGCAAGTTTTTAACTGATAATCAGTGCCCAAGCACACCCACAAATTGTTCTCCTGGGATGTCACAGCCTGACCCCTGCTCACTGGCACTGTGTGCTGGCAGCAGGTTGGTTCCTACAGAGCCCCCCTGAACTCTGCATCCCCAGAGAGAATCCCCAAATCCCCAAACTCTGCATCCCCAGAGAGAATCCCCAAATCCCTGGGGCTGGCAAAGCCCTGCCAGCCCATGGAGTGCCAGCTGTGCCCCACGGGCACCTTGTCCCCAGCCCAGAGCACTCAGTGCCACCTCCAGGGGACACCTGCAGGGATGGGCACTGCAAAGCTCCCTGGGCAGCCCCTGCCAAGGCCTGAGCTCCCTTTCCATGGGCAAATTCCTGCTGCTGTCCAAGCTGAGCCTGCCCTGGCCCAGCCTGAGGCCGTTCCCTCTGCTCCTGTCCCTGTTCCCTGGGAGCAGAGCCCGACCCCCCCGGCTGTGCCCTCCTGGCAGGGACTTGTGCAGAGCCACAAGGGCCCCCTGAGCCTCCTTTGCTCCAGCCTCAGCCCCTTCCCAGCTCCCTCAGGGATTCTCCAGCCCCTTCCCAGCTCCCTCAGGGATTCTCCAGCCCCTTCCCAGCTCCGTTCCCTGCCCTGGACACGTTCCAGCCCCTCCAGGGCTCTCCTGCAGGACCAGGACTGGGCACAGCCCTTGAGGGACCCCAGCACAGAGGGACAATCCCTGCCCTGCTCCTGCTGGACACCCTGGGGCTGATCCAAGCCAGGATGTTTCCTCAGCAAAGGCAGGGAGAGAAAAAGGTAAATGAAGAGATGAAACTCAGTAAAGAGAGGTCAGGGAGAGGAGAGCCAAGGAACAATGAAGAGCAGGCAGGGCAGGATACAGCAACTCCATGGTATAAACACAACTCATCCCTTTCCTCCAACTCCCACAGCTCTTAGAGCACTCCAGTCCAAGCTCCCCAAGGCTGAGCTTTCCCAAGTTCACACCTCTGGGCAGAGATCAAACCTGCTCAGAAGGTGTACACCCACCACAGAGCAATGATCTGAAGACAGAAGTTTCCTTTAGGGTCTGGCTTGCCTTGACAGCAGCTTTGAAAGAACCTTTTCCTGATCTCGAGCCCAGACCTCCCTGAGACAGCTCGAGCTGTTCCCTCAGGTCCTGTCCCTGCTCCCAGGGAGCAGAGATCAGGGCCTGACAATGACAGATACGAAAGGTTTGTACAATTTATAGCACAGCAGGAACAAGTGGCACAATTTATAGCTCATACTTGCAGCAGTGAATTAAACCTGACAATCCCAATCCATCCAGGTGACTTCAGAAGCTGCTGCCACTCCTGACTGTGGATCAGGATTCCTTTATTTCTCCATCTGGCTTGTTAAAAATAGGGGCAATCTGCCTTGGCAGCAGCCTTGTGACTCCAGCAGGAGATGGCTCCAGGGCCACTTGCTGCAGCACCAAACCACGTCCCCAGCAGGGCTGGGACAGCCTGAGGAGCAGAGGCTCTCCCAGCTGGCACTGCAGGCAGCAGGAACTGCTCAGCTCCTGGCTCCAGCACAGCATTCTCCACGAGCTGCCAACTGCCAGCACCTCCAAAATAACCTCTGCACACTAAAAATACATTTCTGGTTATTTACCTTCTGAGTTGAGAGCTCAAAATGAAAACTGGCATTCTAATGATGAATCCACAACTTCATCAATCATTACCTTCTGAAACAGCAAGCAAGAGTTTATGGCAGTCACTTGGCTGCAGAAGTGTAATCTAAAGATATTTTACAGGAAAAATTAAGTTGGCAATATTTCAACTATTCAAAACCACCCTATACTGAAGCACTTACAATCAAACCTTCATCAGTCAAAAAAATCAACAGTGAAGTTCTCAATTCTCCTAGAAAGTACCACAGGTGTTTACTGGTGCTTGAAGTGAAGAGAAAACCCAAAATGAACTCACTGGGGTGAAGAGTTGGCTGCTTGCAGAGGAAGGAATCTGAATTTTTGCCCCCAAATTACCTTGTCCCTCTTTGGGGAAAGGAAAGGATAATAACACTGAACCATCACTGACAGCAGGAAAATGAATACACAGAACCACAGAATGGTTTGGAAAGGACCTTAAACTCATCCCATGCCATGTCCCATGTCCTGGGCAGGGACACCTGCCACTGTCCCAGGCTGCTCCCAGCCCCAGTGCCCAGCCTGGCCCTGGGCACTGCCAGGGATCCAGGGGCAGCCCCAGCTGCTCTGGGCACCCTGTGCCAGGGCCTGCCCACCCTGCCAGGCAGGAAATTGTTCCTAATATCTGATCTGAACCTGTAATTTTTCACTTTGAGGCCATTCCCTGTGTGCTGTCCCTGCATGCCCTGGAAATTGTCTCTCTCCAGCTTTCCTGGGGCTCCTCCAGGCCCTGCAAGGCCACCCTGAGCTCAGCCCAAAGCTTCTCCTGTGCAGGTGCCAGCTGTGCCAGCCTTTCCTCCCAGCAGAGCTGCTCCATCCCTCTTCTCATCCTGGAGCCTCCTCTGGGCTCTCTGCAGCAGCTCCAGCTCCTCCCTGGGCTGGGCCCAGGCCTGGGGCAGCTCTGCAGGTGGGAAATCACCTGTGGGGCACAGGGGCACAATCCCAATCCCTCTCCTGATCCCAGCTGGGGCTCAGCCCAGGGCAGGCCCAGCTCTCCCAGGGCTGCTCCCTCTGCTCATCCCAGCCTGGACTGATGCTGGGGTTGCCCCAGCCCAAGTGCAGCACTTGGTACTTTCCTAATGCAGAACCAACAGAGGCCCTGAAGGTGCCAAGGATGATCCACAGCATTCTCCAGGTGACAAGTTCAGTCCCCAAGCTGTGACCAGCCAGACCAGGCCCCATGGAGCACTTATTACATCAAATCCACTTTGCTTTCTCACAGAAATTGATAATTAAGTACCTGTAGAGATAAAACTACATGAACGTGCCTCAGGTCTCATCTGCTTAAATGCTGCTGCCGACAGTTTGAGAATCCAAGCACTCAGCACTCCTCCAAATGTTCAGCTGGACTCGTGCAACTTTCAGACAGGAAACCCCAAATTATGCAAGAAAAAAAAAATCCAGCAAAAAAATGCCACTTCATATGTTTAAAGGAGGAAAGAGCAGCAGCAAATAATCCTCAATTAAGGTCCTCAGCAAGAGATGCCCTCACACTCTACACTGAAGAGGCCATTTACTCACACACTTCTGTTCTTTTCTCCTTTTATTTGTAGTGCTCCAGCAAACATTATCCATGACAACTTTCAAGCTCCAGAAGCTCTGTATGGCAACAGCTCATGGCTTCCAGCCCTGAGGAATCTCACTAATGATTTCAATGAAATGAGGACAAATGAAGGAATAACAAGTATTGGGGTATATGTTTGTCTATGGCCCTTTTAATCATTGCTTGGACAGCTGGGAATTGGAATGCTCCAGGAGCAGGAAGAAAGGAGAAAAAACCCCAAGCAGCACCTCTTGTTCCTTCAGGACATGAACAAAGGAGAAAGATTCTTGAATTGGGCCCAGCAGAAAAATCAGCATCTTCCAATCCTGAGATCATTCCCTCAGCCTTCTGAAAGGTTCCTGTTTAAGGCTTGCAGGGGCCTCCCAAATCCTGGCAGCCAGCAGCCAGGACAGGGTCAGAGCACTGTTAAAATCCTCCAGGAACTGGAGGGACCAGCTGGGAGAATCAGGCTGGAATGAGGCAAAGAAACTGGGCAACAGAGCAAATCCTGCAGGCTGAGGAGGAAATGCAACACTCAGGACAATGTGCACGAGAACCTGTCAGGGAACTCTGGGGACACTCCCAACAACCACCATGGAAAGGGAGGCAAAAGTTCCTGAAACACAGGCAGGCATGGCAGAGCTGAGGCCAGAAATCCCAGAGGAAATCCCAGAAGGAATCCCAGAATCCCAAAAGGATTGCACTGGGAGGGACCCTAAAGCTCATCCCATCCCAGCCCTGCCATGGCAGGGACACCTCCCACTGTGCCAGGCTCTCCAAGGCAGTCCCAGCCTGGCCTTGGGCACTGCCAGGGATCCAGGGCAGCCCCAGCTGCTCTGGGCACCCCATGCCACCAGCCCAAATTGGGCTACCAGAGGACTGAGTTTTGTGTTTTGCTCACCTACTTCAGAATTTGGAGAGTCTTCTGTGAGTCTTTCTTTGAAATTCATTTCATTGCTGGCAGCTCAGGAAGCTGTTAGACCACTTTGAAATAAAACCTGCAGAACATTAAGACACATCCAAGCACACCTGCCTGAACAGGCAAACACCACACGTGGCTTCCCCCAGAGCCTGGAGAGAACATTCCTAATAAATCCTGCAGGGATCCAGCATGAAGGGCATGAAGCACCCTGCCCACATCCTGGGGTTCAGGTGCTTTCCCCAAAGACTAAAAAAGCTTCGATTAGACAGGCAAAACCTTTAGATTTGATATTCCAGGGAACTGCACGTGGGAATTCAGTGGAACCCTGGCAAACACTCTGTGTGACAGAAGAATTGACCTGCTTTGGAAAACAGCAGTTGCAGAGTATCAGCCCCAGTAACACACAGAAATCAGTGTGAATTCAGCATTATGAAAAAAAAAACCCAAAAAGCCTGAGGGGGAACCATGGATGTTCCAAGCAGGATCTCACAGTTGCAAGTGAGATTTAATTTGGTTTCAATGCAAAGTTCAGTGTTTAGACCCATAACAAACTCACACAAACCTCATTTTTTAAATGTTTCTCCCTAGACTGGACAGACTGAACAGATCCACAGGGATCTAAGGGGGAGAAAAAAAGAGCCATAACATTAAAATGTAACAGCCTGGCCAAAAATATGAGTAACCAGATCCCAGTGCCAGAGGTCAGAGATCCAGCAGCACTGCTCCTGCCAGTCATTGAAAGCCAGGAATAAAGGAGCCCTGCAAGGAGGCACTAAGCCAGCACCGTCCCCAGGGACAAAGAACTTCACACATTTTTTTCAGTTACCTTGCCAAGAACTTCCCCACTGTATCCAACACTCACCATTGAATCTGGAAGGAATATAATGGTTCTATAGCAACCAGCTGTGGAGATATTTTCAAACAGAACAAATTGGATACAAATGCCAAATACTTTCCCAAGTAATTTAGCCTATTCCTAGTGGGAGGAGAAAACTCTGGTCACTGCTGTGATCCCAAACACAGTGTAAATCTGAGTCCTGTACAGAACTCAGGCAGCTGAACACAAATCTGATACCCAGGAGCAGATAAACAGACACCCAGGTGTGCACCTTCTGTTAATGTGCCAGGACATGACTCCAGCAGCCTCTCTCCTTGGGAGCAGCATTTCCACGAGACTTTTCCACACTGGTTACACTCCCCCCACCAACAGGCCAACTTTACTAATATTTCCATGTCCCTTGGAAGAGTTCATCAGGGAATCCTCTGGGGAGGCAAAGCAGGCACAAAACACACCAGCTCCACAGTGGCACCTGCAGATAAATCAGAGCAGGAGAGCCCTGGAGGGGCTGGAGCGTGTCCAGGGCAGGGAACAGAGCTGGGAAGGGGCTGGAGAATCCCTGAGGGAGCTGGGAAGGGGGTGGAGAATCCCTGAGGGAGCTGGGAAGGGGCTGGAGAATCCCTGAGGGAGCTGGGATGGGGCTGGAGAATCCCTGAGGGAGCTGGGAAGGGGCTGGAGAATCCCTGAGGGAGCTGGGAAGGGGCTGGAGAATCCCTGAGGGAGCTGGGAAGGGGCTGAGGCTGGAGCAAAGGAGGCTCAGGGGGCCCTTGTGGCTCTGCACAAGTCCCTGCCAGGAGGGCACAGCCGGGGGGTCGGGCTCTGCTCCCAGGGAACAGGGACAGGAGCAGAGGGAACGGCCTCAGGCTGGGCCAGGGCAGGCTCAGCTTGGACAGCAGCAGGAATTTGCCCATGGAAAGGGAGCTCAGGCCTTGGCAGGGGCTGTCCAGGGAGCTTTGCAGTGCCCATCCCTGCAGGTGTCCCCTGGAGGTGGCACTGAGTGCTCTGGGCTGGGGACAAGGTGCCCATGGGGCACAGCTGGCACTCCATGGGCTGGCAGGGCTGTGCCAGCCCCAGGGATTTGGGGATTCTCTGTCTGTGATCTGGGCCCTGCAAACCCCCAGAACAATGAAGGGATCTGGCTCTCACCACGTTTAGATGAAGCCACTCCTGCTTTAGGTTTCCTTTCATGCAGAGCCATAACAAGACCCAACCTCCCTCCTGCAGGCCAACAAGCACCTCAGTTGTAGCATTTTTCTCAGCAAAACAAGACAACCTAAGAATTTGTGTGTTCTTTCCCCTAGCTCAAAGACAAACCAGCAAACCTCCATGTAACTTGTAAAAATAAGGAAAATTAAGTCTAATATTAGGTTCATGCACATCAGCCCAAGTGCACATCTTTGGAATTCTTATTTTAGAAGTCTACAAATCAAAAGGGAGGTGGAAACCACCTAACTAGGTAACAGCTCTCCTTCCTTCTATCACAACAAGGCTTTGTTTCTATTTAAATCTTCACAGAATAAAGTTTTTAATCTTTAATCAGAGACGAAGCCAAGCTAATGCAAGATGGAATTATTGGTAGAATGTATTCACCTGGTTTCATAATACTGTACAGGGATAACAGAACTCAACAGGTAAATGTCTGAAATCCCAGACTGGTTTGGGTTGGGAGGGACCCTAAAGCTCATCCACTGTGCCAGGCTGCTCCAGCCCCAGTGTCCAGCCTGGCCTTGGGCACTGCCAGGGATGCAGGGGCAGCCCCAGCTGCTCTGGGCACCCTGTGCCAGGGCCTGCCCACCCTGCCAGGGAACAATTCCTCATTGCCAAGATCCCATCCAGCCCTCCTCTCCATCCTCTAAAAGCCACTCCCCTTTGTCCTGTCACTCCGTGCCCCTGCAGGGACTGAAAAGAGCCTCAGCTGGGATGGATTCCATTTCCCCTTTGGTCAGCTCTGCTCACCCAGTGTTTTCCCTTCCCCACTCCAGAGCCTGGCTCCTGGTGGGATCTCAGCTCCTTGACAGAAATCCTGGAGAACTGGGCCCAGCTGGGGCTGCCCCTGCATCCCTGGCAGTGCCCAAGGCCAGGTTGGACAGTGGGGCTGGGAGCAGCCTGGGACAGTGGGAGGTGTCCCTGCCATGGCAGGGGTGGCACTGGGTGGGCTTTGAGGTGCCTCCCAACCCATTCAGGGAGTGCCAGAAAAGCCAGGGCAGCCCCTTGGCCATGGCTGGTCCACAACCAGGCACTGCTGGTGCCACATTGAACTCGTTCATCCAGGGAAGCTGCATCCTGCTCTATCCAGGTCACCTGCAGCTTTCTGCCCTTGCATTTACCGCCTTTCCAAACCTCTCCAGATAAAAGCTACCTCAGATGGAGAGGAACTGCACACAAGGGTCTCTGGGGAGGATTCAAGGACTTTTGCTTAATAAGTATTTATTTATTTCTCCCCTTTCCTCTTTTTTTTTCCCTCCCTTCTGAAGCTGGGAAAAGATAGCAAAGCACAATAAACCTGCCCACAAAAGGAAATGAAGTGTCACCAGAATTTCAGTGCTCAAGTTCCCTGGGTCTCATTTCAGTGCACAAAGCTGGACTGAGTCAGCATTTTTCATTCATAACGCTGGCAGGGTTTTGAAGGGGGTGTTTTAAAGAGGAGGACTCAATTTCTGTCACTGGTTTGAACTTCTCAAGCAGCATGTCTCATTTTAACATAACAACTGAAGAGATTCCCATGGTTGATTACATTCCCTGCACACATGTAGCTGCTGCCCTGCCCCAGCCACACTGTGCTCTGCTTTCCCTAAGAAACCCCAGGTGGTTTAACCCAGGATTGCATCAAGGTAATCCAGGGAAAGCCGGAACTTGGCATTACCATAACAGATTCTAGAAACCCCAGGAACCGAGCAACTCCAGCAGGATGGCCTGATTTCCTTGGAGCTACAGAGTAACATTTTCCTGGTGGAAGCACAAGAGGGCAGGAAAAAATGCAACATTATTTCTGATGCTTCACATGATCACTGATTGCAGCAACTTTATCACCCATCAAAAAATCCTCCTGGCTTCTTACTTCCATCAAAATCCTCAAAACCCCCAAAGACACAATGGGGACAAAGTTTGTTATTCAGCCACCAGCAGAGCGCAGGCAGCAATGAGTGAGGCAGAACAGAGAGCAGCCTGTGAGGCTGAGGCTCCAGCAAGCGTGTCACCCCTCCCTGGAACTCACTGAGCTCTGCCTGCCCAGCACCAGCACGAGCCAAGGCACTGAAAGGTCAGAGCTGGGCTCTGCCACCCTGCCCCAGCCCTGCCAGTCTGCCCCAGCTCTGCCACCCTGCCCCAGCCCTGCCACCCTGCCCCAGCCCTGCCACCCTGCCCCAGCCCTGCCAGTCTGCCCCAGCTCTGCCACCCTGCCCCAGCTCTGCCACCCTGCCCCAGCCCTGCCACCCTGCCCCAGCTCTGCCACCCTGCCCCAGCTCTGCCAGCCTGCCCCAGCCCTGCCAGTCTGCCTCCAGCTCTGCCACCCTGCCCCAGCTCTGCCACCCTGCCCCAGCTCTGCCACCCTGCCCCAGCTCTGCCACCCTGCCCCCAGCTCTGCCACCCTGCCCCAGCTCTGCCACCCTGCCCCAGCTCTGCCACCCTGCCTCCAGCTCTGCCACCCTGCCCCAGCTCTGCCACCCTGCCCCAGCTCTGCCACCCTGCCCCAGCTCTGCCACCCTGCCCCCAGCTCTGCCACCCTGCCCCAGCTCTGCCACCCTGCCCCCAGCTCTGCCACCCTGCCCCAGCTCTGCCACCCTGCCCCAGCTCTGCCAGTCTGCCCCCAGCTCTGCCAGTCTGCCCCCAGCTCTGCCACCCTGCCCCAGCTCTGCCACCCTGCCTCAGCCCTGCCACCCTGCCCCAGCTCTGCCACCCTGCCCCCAGCTCTGCCACCCTGCCCCAGCTCTGCCACCCTGCCCCAGCTCCAGCTCTGCCCCTCTGTCTCCAAGTGATGGGGAGCCCAGCAAGGACACAGCAATCCTACAGCCCCTACTCTGTTCAGTCCTTCAGTTCTCCTCCTCCCTCAGCAAGGACTCCAAAGTCTGTCATGAGAGACAAGTGGGAGCAGAGTGAAACCAGCTCAGAGCCCACCAGTTCACCTGAGAAATTCTGAATTCTCCAATTGCAGCCCCAAGAGTTTGGCTGCAGTCTGACCAAGAAGCACAGCACAAACACATCAGCATTGGAAAGAGCTGCCCAGGGAGCTTTGCAGTGCCCATCCCTGCAGGTGGCACTGAGTGCTCTGGGCTGGGGACAAGGAGGACATTGGGCACAGCTGGCACTCCATGGGCTGGGAGGGCTTTGCCAGCCTCAGGGATTTGGAGATTCCGGGAAATGCTGATGTTTAAAGGCTCAGAGATCCCACATGACATTTTGCTGTACACAGACTGTATTCAAATTAAAAGTGTGATTAACAGAAAACATTGCCAGATTTCCTAAAATCACAGAACCACAGAATACCCTGAGCTGAAGGGACCCCCAGGGATCCCCCAGTGCCACCCCTGCCCTGCCCAGAGCCCACCCAGCCCAGCCTGGGCATCCCTGGCAGCGCTGGCCAAAGGCTCCTGGAGCTGTGGCAGCCTCGGGGCCGTGCCCATTCCCTGGGCAGTGCCAGCACCCTCTGGGCAAGAACCTTTCCTAAAATCCAACCTAAATCCCTCCTGGCCTAGCTTCAGCTGCTCCCTGGGTGCTGTCCCTGTCACCATAGAGAAGAACAGGAATGAGCACCACATGTTCATGGAGACTGGGGGACAGGAGAGGCACTCAGGGGTTTGGTTTTAAGTTCTAAACTCTTTGGGTTAAATATCCCCAGTATTTAACACAGATACAGTGATTTTTTGAGCCATACAATAGCATTTGTCAGCAGCTCAGAGTAATGCTGAGAGCACTTGACTCTAAAGGATGCAGCTTTTTCCCTCCTCACAAAGCAAAATTGTTCTGCTTGCATCATCTGCAGACAGCACGAGTTCCAAGCAATGCCCTCAGATTTAGAGACTGAGTTGAAAGAGCAGCACCAAACAATCCATGGCAGGCAATCCTGCCAGACTGCAGCTGGAGAACTTCCTATTCCTGTGCCACAAGAGCTCTCCAGTCACTGTGCAGAGCTCTGGGATTTACGGGCCATCCTTCACTTCTGACTCTGCAAAAAGGATGGCTAAACACCCTCAAAAAACCATGGAGCTGGGAAAGTGAAAACGCTGCACAAGCTCCAGCTCCATTCAGATTACCCTGATAACAGCTGAGATAAGGGAGCACGTTCTGAGCAGGGATAACACCTCAGCTTCCTGGCAGCTCTGCAGGTTGGGGTCAGAGACCAGGAAGCCCCAAACGGGAGGATTAATCTGGTTCAATCCCATCTCAGTGAAAGATCTCCTGGTCACACCCCAACACCCCCTCTGGTCCCACCGGAGCCATCTGAAGGGCTCTGGGCCCACAGGAGTTTCCAGCCCTGAGGGAGACTCCCTGATCCCAAGGAACCCAGAGACCCCTGGGCACAGCCAGCTGGAGCTGCTCAGTGATGCCCACACAGCACTGAGTGCTGCACCACCCAAACAGGGAACTGCATTTGCCTTCTTCCTCTGGCCATGCCAGCGTTATTTGACAACATTTCCTTGAAGCAACCACATTTCTCAGCTGCAAATATGCACAAAAACTAGATTTCAGTCCCACTTCTTAGAATCCATGCATTGTGTTCAATAGCAGGCTGATGTTTGTTCTTTAATAAGCACATTATATTGGTGTGGTTTGAGAACAGAACAGCAGAACAGGCAGGAGTTTCCACGTTGGATAATGGCTGTTTCCAAACTTTGTCCTTAGACACTTCAAAAATCCACAATGTCCTGCCATGAATTTAAGTATAGATGACCTTATGCGAAAACATATTTTAACACTTTTATGCTTTGAACTTTTCCTATGAATAGAAATTTTACAAATCAGAACTTAAAAAAAAAAACAAAAAAAAACAAACCAACAAAACTATAAGGAGCAGTTGGAAAAGAACAGGGGAAAACCTTGTTACATGCTTTTAAATGGAGCACTTCCCTGAATACCTACAGTAACTTCATGCCACACTACTTTAATCCAACACAAAAATCTGCCCTCTTCTCTTTGATGCTTATTCTGTTGTTTGCAGTCCAAGCCCACACAGAAGAATAGAGGTGTTAACAAGGAAGAAATTTTCTAAAGTATTTCAGATGTCTCTACAACCCAGTTCCAGTTACAAAGCTTTTTCTGGCTGGGATTGGCCCTTCCAATCCCCAACAGAACAAAAACCCATGAACATCAAAATACAAAGGGTAAGAGGGAGAGAGCACCTGCCAGCCTCAGATAATGCTGAAACTCAAGAGACCATTACAATGAAGAAATCCAGATGCAGGACAAAAGGGAGGAAAAAAGAACAGGTAAGAAGGGAGCTGGCTGCAGGCAGGGAGCTGGGAAAGCACCCACAGGCACAGGCAGCAGCTGCAGCAGCGGTGCAGGGCACAGAACTGCCTCTAAAAATTCAATTACACCAAATGGCCATGCAAAACAGCCAAGCAGCAACCCCACACAGGAGCCTGTCTGTCTGAGAGCTCCAGAGAGCTGAGTTCATCCAGCTGGGGCTCACATGTGACTCAAAGGAAAATGTCAGGATTTTTGCTCAAGAAATTCAAGGATTACATCATCCCATTTGGTACATGACCAGATTACTGGCATTTTATTACAAAACACAGCTCTCAAGCTGTCAGCTTTTATGATTCTCTGTAAGAATTAACTGTGCTTCCCCAAAATACCCTGAAGATTTATGAAGTTATTAGAACTTGCACAGGGTAACTGAGCTCCTGGCAGCACCTCCTCACCAAGAGCACAGGAATCCCCACAAAACCTGTCCACACCTGAAGGTCATGTGCAAAACTTACTTAAAAACCATTAAAATATTGCACCTTGCAGTTCACAGGCCAGCCCACAACCTGGTGCCTGGGAATCTGAAATTATAATAGAAATGAAAAAAATCTATTTTTTCAGTTAGAATAAAAGGCTTTATCAACATAAAGACATGATTAACATAGCTCTGAGTTTAATTTGTGATTAACACAAAATTGGCTCAGCTGTATCTTCAGTTCTCAGATCAGCCTTGTGAACACTTCAGACACAAGCAGCAAGCTCCCAACACACAAGCAGAGGTGCTGAATGGTACCACAATATAAAGCCTGCCATGGAGAGAGCCCTCCCAACCTCAGGCTGACCTTTGGAAGCTGAGCGTGCAGCTGAGGCTGCTCAGGCTGCACAGCCACAGCTGAATTCCTGCCCAGCAGCCAAGGTTGGAGCTGCCCTCCACAGTTCAGCTGGGAGGGCAAGGAACAAACAGTCCGTGTGTGCTTGGCAGGAGCAGCACCAGCCTGAAAACAAGAGAGGCCTCTTCTCCTGCCCCCAGGATGGGTGGGGGCTCTCTAGCAAAAACAAAACCAGACATCATTTAAACATTTCTCTCATCCACTGCTTCGGAGGGCTCAAACTGAGACCCAGAGGTGCTGTCAGAAAAAACTAAAAGTTCTTGTTCCCCCAAAGCAGCTCTGCCACGGGCACCCCCTGGATCCGCAGGATCCCAGAGGGAGGCTGGAAAACCTGGGCTGCCACTCCCAGCAGGTGAGATTCTAACAGAGGTTGGGATGGGCTGGGAGGGACCTCAAAGCTCATTTCACTCCCACCCTGCCATGGCAGGGACACCTCCCACTGTCCCAGAGGCTCCCAGCCCCAGTGTCCAACCTGGCCCTGGGAATTCCATCCCTGCCCATCCTGCCAGGGAACAATTCCTCATTCCCAATACCCCACCTAACCCTGCCCTCTGATATCTGGATTATTTCACAGGAATATCTGAATGCAGTAAATATTTCCAGCTCTGTATGGAAGAACAGAAACCCCTGTGCTGCAGAGGAGGTTATTCTGAGTCCTGCAGAGAGGAGCCAACCATTCCAGGTGTCTCCATGGGAACCCCCCTCAGGAATCACAGCTTTAAATCCAGGTGTCCTGTGTATTTTCTATTATTTGTGTATTAATAACTATTTCCTACAGACTGTGCATTCCTGTGGAGCACGTGAACCTGCACCTTGAGATGATGCAGAGCTAAAGCCCTGTCCAGTCATTTACAGCCAATCAGTCATGCCCAGGGCTAGATCCTTCAGAGATACTGAGGGAGAGATGAAAACCTCAATCCTCTGAAAGTCATGGAAATTATCATCTGAAATCAGGGAAATCTGAAGGACCAAAACATGAAGGAAAACCTGAACTTTTGAGACAATGTGTCTCCAGTGGAATGATTTTAATAGTGCCATTAGGATTTGCTAATCCACACTATCAATATATTTATCTGTAATATGGAATATACCAGCAAGCCCTTGATTTTCCAGGACTGCCATCCCACAAAACCTCGCTCTTACCAACTCCTAGGGTGGAGAGGTGAGCTCTCACAACCGTGGGCACACACAGCCAGGAGGGACAATGCAGGGAAAGGGCATTGGAAACTGCTGCTGAAGAGAAACACAGCAGAGACTGGGGGTTCAGACACTGGTGATTAGTTCACAATTCCAGACTCACCTTTTACCACACAACTTGTTAAAAACCACAGTTCACAGAGAAAAGATGTCCACTTGGACTTTAACACTAATTAATTCAATTACCTTAAAAACAACATGTGAAAAAGTAAAATATAATATCCAACACACGCAAGTTTGATAAGAGAAAACCAAACCATGGATGCACTGTGTCAGTCAAGTTTTCTGTGTTTTCACTGATTGCCGTGAAGGGAATGCTGTAAAAATGCACTTTTTGCATCAAAAATAGAATCATTTTTCTTCCTGAGAATGCCCAAGGATACCTCTCTTCACTCGTTCCCACTCAAAATTATTTAATTTCTATTAAATAGAAATTTTCTATTCTGGTCAAGAAGCTGATCCTCTGGAGGGACAGACAATGCCCTGTTCACATAGGAGAGATTAGTTTCTAATTACTATCAGTAATTAGTGCTTTCCTGCAGCTAGAGCTGGAATTTCTGTCAGGAACCTGAGCACCTCCAGCCCAGCCACACACAGAGCTCCAGAGAGATTCATTCCAGACAGGTGGATCCACCAAACACCTCCAGCAGGCCCTCCCAAACCTCACAGTTGATGTTTGTTGGATGAGGGCCTGGCAAACCCTGCTCTAAATCCTTCCATCTGCAATTAAAATCCTATAGAGGCAATGCCAGCCAAAAATAACCAGTGCAATCGAGTACATTCTTTTTAAATTCTACAAAGTGCACTTTTAAAAGAGGCTAACTGCTGGTGCCACAGATCCCACAGAGGTTTTAGCACCTCTCACTGAGGTTTCCTGTGCACAAGTCATTCATCACCAGCTCTCAGCCTGGAGCCCGTTTCTGATTGTCCACCACCCCCCCAATTTCATGCTTGGCAAGTAAAAACAAAGCCAAGTTGCTGTGGAGGGGGCAGCCCAAGTTCAGCAGCTGTGTCCAACACAAGAGCAGCGAGCACTCCAAGCTGCCAGCACACACAGCAGCTGAGGCAGCCCGGGGCTGTTTTATGGGAAAAAGAAACCAAAACCCCTCACATCTCTTGGGTTCCAAGCAGGACAACTCTGAGCCACCCCAAAGAGGTGCCCCCCAAACCAACCTGCTGGTGGCTCATCCTGCTCTGCCACTGCACACAGCACAGGGAAATGCTCATGGCTGGGAACTCCTGATCACAGAATCCCAGACTGGGTTGGGAGGGACCCTAAATCCCTCCCAGAGCCACCCCTGCCATGGCAGGGACACCTCCCACTGTCCCAGGCTGCTCCAACCTGGCCTTGGCACTGCCAGGGATCCAGGGGCAGCCCCAGCTGCTCTGGGAATTCCATCCCAGGGCCTGCCCACCCTCACAGGGAAGGGTTTCTTACAGAAAACTTCCACCCCACTGATCTTCCCGTTCCTCAACCCATTGCTTGTATTTTCCTTTTTTCCTTTATTCTTCTATTCCTCTTTTCCCTGGTGTTATCCTCCGAAAAGCTGAAATTCCAATCCCTGATTACAGTACAGACACGCCATAAAAGGCTACCCAACGTCAGGATTCAGAAACATTTCACTGCTACGTTCACATTCTTTCCTGCATCCAAATCTATCCTAATTGCAGGATTAGAGGCATTAAGGAAAGGCCAGCAAACAGCAGGGAGAGAGGGAACAGGCACTGCAGGTCATGGCTGTGAGATCCCAGTCCTTACTTTATCTAGGAACCAGGACAGAATGGAAAATTCTCAAGCAAACACAGCTACTCTGCAAAGGATCTTATGTGGAATGAAAGGCAGTGGGACACCAGAGAGGGAACACAGGAGCTGAAAGAATGGAGTGTGGTCTGGGAAGCAGCAAGTGCAGGGTGCAGCCACTCAGCTCTGGGGAAGCCTGAGCCTCATACACTGCAGAAACTGCTCAGAAATGCTCTGGGCACGAAACAGGACTCCTGCCAGGCTGCCAGAGCCAGGGAGGGCACTCCAGGGCTGAGCAGAGCCCTGCCAGGCTGGCACAATGAGAGAGGGTACTCCAGGCTGAGCAGAGCCAGGGAGGGCACCCCAGGGCTGAGCAGACTCTGCCAGGCTGCCAGGGAGGGCACCCCAGGGCTGAGCACAGAGCCTGAGCTGCCTCAGCCTGCTGGGATTTACAGCCCTGAGGGAGTAGAAAATGCAGCTGGTTTCTCTACCGGTGCCACCTGCTCACATCCACAGGCGGGTACCCCCTGCTGCAGCTGGGCAGGGGCACACAGAGCCAGGCAGGACTCCTCCTCCCACACCTCCCACAGAGAGAGGAGAATTTGGTATCAATTCTCTGGTATAAACTATCACAGGATCATGGAATATTCTGAGCTGGAGGGACCCCCAGGGATCCCCCAGTGCCACCCCAGCCCTGCCCAGACCCCACCAAGCCCAGCCTGGGCATCCCTGGCAGCGCTGGCCAAAGGCTCCTGGAGCTGTGGCAGCCTCGGGGCCGTGCCCATTCCCTGGGCAGCCTGGGCAGTGCCAGCACCCTCTGGGCAAGAACCTTGCCCTAAAATCCAATCTAAATCCCTCCTGGCCCAGCTCCAGCTGCTCCCTGGGTCCTAAGGAAGTTTCCTGGGTGAGAACATCACCAGGTCATATCCAGCAAGGGAAGTTACAGGTGACTACAACAAAAGGTAAAAGAAAGAAGGAAAGATGGTGGGAAGTAACACTCTCCAGAGCCATCAACACCCAAAATACAGTTTGGCTTTTTGATTTCAGAAAATGCATCCATTCAGAGCGTGACTCCAATATATATTCAGTGAATATTCACAGCCAATGCCTTAAATACCTATTGCCATATCAGCTCCAAACAAAAAGCACTTTGGAGCTGGGCAGTGGGAAGAGGTAGAGGACAGAGTGTTTCTTGTTTTAACGAGGGCCACACCATCCCACCTGGAATGCCGGCTGGTTCACTAACAGGAATTATTTACTAAACAATACTCTCTGATGTGCCATGGAAGCGTTTTCCCTTCATGGCGCTGGAATTCACAGAAAATACTGTTTTCCACAAACAAACCCCATATTTCACCCCAAATAAAGCAGCAGCTGAACCAGAACAAAAGATATCCACAGGGAATACCATCCACAACCGTGCCTGCTCAGCCGAGGCAGAGGCACACACAGGGACACAGCCCCATCCACGGACCGGCTTCCTTCCCCTGACGCCCCGACAACATTCCAACGTTCATTCCCTCGTTCCCTTTGCCGAGCCCTAAGGGACGGCACTGCCAAGGGCTGGCGTTCCCAGGAATGGCATTCCCGGCTCAGGGCTCGCCTCCCTTCCCAGCTCAGGGCGCGGGCAGCGGCGGCCGGAGGCAGCGGGACCAAGGTGATCCCAGCGCAGGGATCCCCGCGGCGGCGGCACCGCCACACGGTACGGGCACAGCGGCAGGCGGCCGGCTCCAGCAAGGGGCGCAGCATCGCTCACCGCCCGCCCCGGGAGGCGAGGGCGAACAGCCGGCCCTGGCACCGCGACACGCCCGGGCACCGTGAGGGGCTGAGGCGGCGCTGCCCCCCCGCCGGCCTGGGCTGAACCGCCGCCGCTCGCAGCCCGCGCCCCCCGCTGCCCCCGTCCCGCCGGGCCGTACCTCATGTCTGTGCGGGCCCTACTCACAGCCCCGGCCGCGGCCAGGGCACCGAGGGGCCGGAGGGGCCGGAGTGGCGCCCGCAGCCGCCTCCGCCGGACGCGCCATCGCCGCCCTCGCCCCGTCTGAGGGGAGGGGGGAGGAGCCCCTCGCGGCCGCCGTACTGACGCGCGGCCGCGGCCCCCACGTGACGGACAGGGAGTGCCACCAGTCAGAGCCCGGGGAAGGGGCGGAGCCCCGCGCCCTTCGGCCAATCAGAGCTCTGACAGCCCCTCTCTGACGCGCGGCCTCCGTCCGCCCCCCACGTGACGAGCAGGTTGCTGTACCAATCAGAGACTGGAATAACGGCAAGACCCCGCCCCCCGACCAATCACGGCTTTGCCAGGCTGAGGGGCCAGCGCTCGGGGCACGCTGAGGGGCCTGTGCTGTGCATACGGAGTTAACTCATGGGGCAATCGCAGGCGTCGTCTCCTCCCTTTCCCCGGCGGTGTCCCACAGGTCGCCCTGGGCGCCGTAGCCTCCCTCCTCACCTCATTGAATGAGTGACATCCTCGCGGGCCAATCCCGACTCGGCTTTCACGATGAATGGCGGTCACTACGACCAATCGCAAGCGCTCAGGGTGCTGCCGGAGGCTGTGATTGGTTGCATTGTGGAGGGCGGTGCCTGAGGGCGAGGCGGAAGTGAGGGAGTGTCATGGCAACCGCGGGCGCGTCGCGGTGCTCGGGAGTCCCGCGGAGCCCCTGAGGGCCGGCCCGGGGCTGCTGGAGCCTCTCGGTGCGGGCCGGGGTCGCTCCCCGGGGGTGGCGGGACGGGCCCGACGTGCGGGGGTCTCGGGTACTCCTTCAGGGCTTAGAGCTGCATAATGGTGCCATGATTTCCTGCCTCTCTACCCTCTGCTTTCCCTTTTCCTAGTTAACTCAATTTTACTGTTTGATTGTTTGTGGTTTTTTCCCTTTCTATAGGTTCCTGTTCGTTGAGGACCACACGGGAGAGGAGAAGCCGAGTCGGGAGAAGAGCCAGAAAGCCAAGTGGTGATTTTTGGTGAAGTCTCGTGTAAGTTTTGCTGTATTCCTGCCCAGGAGTTCCCCGTGTTCCCTGTGCAGTGCCCCGGTGTGAGTTGTGTGCCTGGGGGGCAAAGAACCCCTGGGTGCTGCAGGGCCTGTTCTGCTGTGCCAGGAGAGCTGCAGAGGGACTGGGGACAAGGATGGAGGGACAGGAGCCAGGGAATGGCTGCCAGTGCCAGAGGGCAGGGCTGGATGGCATCTTGGCAATGAGGAATTGTTCCCTGGCAGGGTGGGCAGGCCCTGGCACAGGGTGCCCAGAGCAGCTGGGGCTGCCCCTGCATCCCTGGCAGCACCCAAGGCCAGGCTGAAGCAGCCTGGGACAGTGGGAGTTGTCCCTGCCATGGCAGGGGTGGCACTGGGTGAACTTCCATGTCCCTCTAACCCAACCCAGTCTGGGGATTCTGTGATCCTCAGTCCTGAGGATTTTCTCTGTTATGGGCATCTAAACTGTTGATCTGGGTTAGAGCTTCTGTATCCCAAAGACTCAAATTGCCTGCAAACAATGGCTGTGATTCTTATAGAGTGGTTTAATTTAATTTAATTTAATTTAATTTAATTTAGCAGGGCTTTAGTGCCTTGTTTGCCCGCAGCCACTGCAGCTGTCACAGTTTGGTCGCTGTGTTTTTCAGGTCACTATGAAGGCCCTGTATGCTCAGCAGAATTCCCCTGGAGAGGAGATGACATTTGTGTTCCAGGAGAGGGTGAGTTCCCTTCAGAGCTTCTCTGTCCCTCAGACAGTGGGACAGGAGAGTTTGGCTGGGAGCCACGGGGGAATCGAGGCACAGAAATCTTGTGCAGCCTTGGGAAGGACTGGTGGGAGCCTTGCACACACAGCCAGAGGAAGGAGGGGAGGGGAGGTGCATTTTGTCATCAGGCAGCACTTGCAAGACCACTGCTGGATTTCTCTGCAGTTTTGGTGTCCAGGCTTTACAAATAAACTTTGCAGGCATGAAAAATAAACCCTGGGTCTGCATTTCCTGGCTGAATTTTCTAGTCCCTGAAGAAGTAGAAATGGAGATGAGGAATCTATCAGGTTTGGGGGGGAACACCAGTTCTTACTGGGGTTGTTCCTTCGACATCATTATGATTTCATTTTGGACTTGAATGTTGACCTCAGTGGGTCTGTCAGGATTTGTGCCTCAGACAAAGTGAAAAATAACCACAACAGAAAAATAATGCCAGTGGCTGATGAGGTTTAGTAAGGACTGGTTGTCAGTTTGCAATAATAATATCAAAATATGGTAATGTAATATAGTAATATACTATAGTATTTTTTATATTATATTATATTATATTATATTATATTATATTATATTATATTATATTATATTATATTATATTATATTATATGTAATATAATATAGTAATGTACCAGTTTGCAACAATAGTATAATAATATAATGCTAATGATGATGATTATGATGATGAATAATAATAATAATAATAATAATAATAATAATAATAATAATAATAATAATAATAATAATAATGTGCTCAAAATGGTGTTGTAAACCCCTTTTCATTGACAACTCCTGCCTGCTCTCCCCACAAAACAACCCAAGAAGAGGAGAAGTGCTTTCAGGAGCTGGGGAAGCTCCTGGGGGCACATGCAGTGTGTAACAAGGACCTGTCAATCTGTCCTAGGAGAGCCTTCCTCCCAGCAGAGACCACGATGTGAAGGTGCAGGTCAGAGCCTGTGCTCTCAGCTGGGTGGACACAAAGGTATTTGCTGGGTGTTGTTTTGCTGGGGGTGTCTGGGGTTCCATGGGCCTTGGCTGGTGGCTGGCACAAGCTCAGGCTGTGCCTTTGCTGCTGGCAGTGGGCACAGGACTTTTTAGGGGTCTCCCCATCAGGGGGATCCTCGGGGAAGGTTTCCACAGGCACAGGACTGGGCTGGGCTTCTTGCACAGCTCTGATTAAAAAGCACCTGGAATTTGATTCCTAATTCATGGGTACAGATCAGTTGTCAGCTGGGAGATCTCTTGCAGTAAATCCCTTTTATCTGCACTCTAAGCCACAGCTTGGCTTGGCTGGTAGTAACTCCCTGCTTTTAGTTTTTAATGTTTCTAAGTTAAATACAGAATTCAGTGCCATGGTTTAATACTGAGGAAGGTGTGCACTTCCTTCCCCTGGGTAACATTTTGGTAGTGGCCCAAGCTTGCTGTGATGATCCAACACTGTGAGATGGTAATACATTTATAAATGCAGAGCTTTAGCAAGCATGCTGCCAGCATTGTTTCCATTTAGCTCCTGGCAGAAATCAAACTGAAGAAGGAACTTGTGCCTGTTGGGAGAGAAATTTCAGGAGTTGTGCTGGAAGGTGAGTGAGTGCCAGTGCCCAGGGAGGGAGGGAGGGAGCAGGGATTTCCCTCAGAGCCCAGAACTCTCTTTGGAGAGCTTTTTGGAGCTCTTGGCTTCCTTGGCTGCTCTCCCAGTGCTGGTACCACTCCCCTGAGGTGGAGAGTCCAGCCTGGCTCTCAGACACCCCCATGTGTTCCTGCATGGAGCTCCTTGTGCCAAAGTTTGGCAATTCAACATTTGAGCTTGGCATCAAGAATCAATCAATAATTGTAATGAATAGAATTATGTTTATTCACAAGAAATTTGTATCTTTAGTTTTGTGAGCTAGTGATAAACAGTTCCTCCAAATGCACATCCCATTCCTGCTCTAAATATTTCTCTTCTTCCCTTCTTCCCCCCTTTTCACCTCTCCATGGTGAGTTGGAAGCAAGGTGACCTTTTTCCAGCCAGATGATGAAGTGGTGGGTAAGTTAATGCCTGTTTGCCTCAGCTGACACCAGCAGTCATCTTTTTATAATGAATGACTGAGCTTAGAATAATTGGTAAGGCTAAATCGACCATGTATTTTCAAAATTCAGCTGCTGTCACAGGAATAAACTTATAAATGGGAATTCTGTTCTAAGAATGTTCCCTTAGGATTTGAAATGTGATGTTGTGTTAACCACCAAGTTGTGTGTGATGCCTTAGGGGAGAGGAGGTATTTCTTAGAGCATTCTGTCCCACATGTTTATATTTTCTGGGCTGGATGAAAGGATTAGAGGATGACTGAAGTTCTGAAAGCGGGACAGAGTGGAGGTGGTGGGGGAGAGTGTGTGTTTGGGCATGGTGGTCCTTGCTGCATTATTCCCTCATGGCACAAGAACTGCTCTAGGCAGCTCAGCTCCTGGGGTCTGGCAGGGTCCCTGCAGGAACCCTGGGGACAGCTCCAGGTGGGCACAAGCACGTTTTTAATGGCAACTGGGAAGGACTGGACACAGCAGCCACATTTGCAAGGCAAAGCCCTGTGTTCTGAATGGAGTGTGAGACTTGTGGGGGAGAGGGAAGAAAAGAATGATTTCCCCTGGGATAGAGGGGATGTTAATTCAGGAGATGGAGCAGGTGCCAGAACCTCCTGCTCAGGAGAGTTCTGTGGCCAGTGAAGGTAAAAAGCTCAGTTATAACCAGGATGGAGGGGCTTTTCCTGCCTACTCTGCTTTTGCTTTCTCTGCCTTCCCTGGTTGGTTTTTCCTGCACTTCCTCTTTCCTATTCCTGCTTTTTAACACTTCCACATTCCTGTGTGTTCATCCTCTGCTTCTTCCTGTGCCCTTGGTGCTGCCTTTGCAAAGGCAGGGTCAGGAATTGGGAGAGGAGAGGAGAGGAGAGGAGAGGAGAGGAGAGGAGAGGAGAGGAGAGGAGAGGAGAGGAGAGGAGAGGAGAGGAGAGGAGAGGAGAGGAGAGGAGAGGAGAGGAGAGGAGAGGAGAGGAGAGGAGAGGAGAGGAGAGGAGAGGAGAGGAGAGGAGAGGAGAGGAGAGGAGAGGAGAGGAGCTGTGGGGTGGCTGCTCTGTGCCTCAGATCCCTGCTCTGTGATCCATGGCCTGGAGTGGAAGGAGAACACTCAGAGTGTGGAATGAGCTCAGACATCACCAGACAAACATGGCACCTGCCAGTACCAGACAGAACTCAGTGGTGTCCCCATTCTTTCTCCCTCAATCCCAAAATGCTCTAGAAGCACCCCTGGAACTTCCTTGTGCCCAGGGACACCTCGGGCTGGGACCTGGCCAAGGTCTCTGGCCTGTCCTAAACCTGCCAAGAGGGGACTGAACCCAAACAGGAGCAGGGAATTCCTTGGGAGAATGCTTTGGTTGGAATGATTGCTTGTGTGAAATTCAAGGTCTGTGTTCCTTCTTTTTCAGGAATTCTGCCCCTGGATTCTGAGGAGTCTGGTGTCTGTGAAGTTATCCTGGTTCACGAGCATTATTTGGGTTTGTAGACTATAAATTTTGCTAATAATAATTTTTACTGTAGACTTTATTTTAGCTTTTCTAAAGGGGACCCCATTACCTTGGAGCTCTGGGCACGCTCCTTCCATTCCAACATTCCACAGTTCCAGCTGCCCCACCAAGTCACAGAAGTTTGAATACTCAAGGGCTTTTTCTTTGCTGTCACCATTTCACAATTCATGATGGCCTAAACCACACAAGCTGACCCTGGTTTTTTCCTTTTCCTTTTATTTCCCTTCTAACTTCCTGTTCTGTTGCTTCATTGTTGTTATACTTTTTCCTAACCTGTCAAAAATTTAATGAGGAGAAATTTGCTTTTTTCTCCCCTTTAACTCAGTCCAGGAATATCACCTGGGACCAGACTAACAGATGGGGTGAAACAAGGAGACTGGAAATGGAGACTGGAATTTTCAGGGATGAGGATCAGGGAAAGCCTAGTATTAAAACATTGTTTTCAATTATTGTGAGCTTCCAGTTTTCCCTTTCTGGGCATAGATTACTTTAATGGGTAGGATACTAAATGTTGGAGTCCCTGTTCTTCTTCCAGCAGTTTGTTACCTTGAACAAGCTATTCTTTTGCTCAAAACTTGCTCTTCCCAAAGAAACTGTGGCTGCCCCATCCCCTGGAAGTGTCCAGGGCCAGCTTGGACAGGGCTTGGAGCAGCCTGGGACAGTGGAAGGTGTCCCTGCCATGGCAGGAGTGGCAGTGGGTGGGCTTTGAAGTCCTTCCAACCCAAACCACCCTGGGATTCTAAAAATCTAAGTTTGGGTTGTGTTTTCTGTGACTGCCATGAATTCCTGAGTAGTTATGAGGTGGCTCCCTTAAACTTGGTTATGTCAAAGTTGAATCCCCGATTTAATTGTGTAAAATATGGCAAAATATCCTCTCCATGGCTTCTTAATAGGAGAGGAAACAGGAGCCAGTGGTGGTGACCTGTTAGCAGGTGGAGCCTTCCTGACTCACGGTGGACAGCTTTTGCTAAATAAGCCCTGGGGTTTTGCTGGGGTTTTTACCATCTCTGGTGTGTTTGTTGGTGTGTGTGGTGTTACATTTTAGTTACATGGTATGCTCTGTCTCACCCCTCGAAAATGTGGGGTTTATTGCAAGCCTGTGTTCCTCCCCTGCAGGATCAGGTATCTGCAATCCCATGGGCCCCAGTTTTATTCTGTGCCCACTTTGAATCTCCCGGTTAAGTTGTGTGAGGGAGGAGAGGCTCTCTTAGCTCTTTGCTCTCTCTTGGCCCTTTTCTCCCCAGGCTCTCCCCCTTCCCCTTCTCCCTCAGAAACCATGCTGCTCCCCAATAAACCCTCAGCTAATGAGCACCCCCAGAAGCTGTGTGGAGTCTCCTTGCCTGCCTGCTGCTACCAGGGAACACACAGCTTAGGGGGCTCCCAGGGGATCCCCAGATGAGCTGCCTCAGGTGTGTTTGTGTTTGTCCTTCAGCTCACAAGCCCCAGAAGCTGTGCTGGGCAGAGCACACAGCTTAGGGGGCTCCCAGGGATCCCCAAAGGAACTGATCAGGTGTGTTTGTGTTTGTCCCTCAGCTCACAAGCCCCAGAAGCTGTGCTGGGCAGAGCACACAGCTTAGGGGGCTCCCAGGGATCCCCAAAGGAAGTGCCTGAGGTGTGTTTGTGTTTGTCCCTCAGCTCACAAGCCCCAGAAGCTGTGCTGGGCAGAGCACACAGCTTAGGGGGCTCCCAGGGATCCCCAAAGGAAGTGCCTGAGGTGTGTTTGTGTTTGTCCCTCAGCTCACAAGCCCCAGAAGCTGTGCTGGGCAGAGCACACAGCTTAGGGGGCTCCCAGGGATCCCCAAAGGAAGTGCCTGAGGTGTGTTTGTGTTTGTCCCTCAGCTCACAAGCCCCAGAAGCTGTGCTGGGCAGAGGCTGCGGGGACGCTCCGGGACGGGCTCCGCGCATACACGGCCCTGCACTACCTGGCCCCGGTGTCCCCTGGCACCAGTGTCCTCGTCCTGGATGGAGCAAGTGTGGGTACCTGGGCTCACACATTCCCCCTCAGCACACAGCCATTCCTGGGAGTGCTGGCAGTGCCCTTCCTTTCATGGCTTTGCAGGAAGGGCTGTCCCATGTGGGAGCCTGAGCAGGGATATTGTCCTGCCTGGGGTGTGGGGTGCACACAGGGAGGGTGTTCTGGTGTCCTGCACTGACACAGTTTTGCCCTGGGTCCTCAGGGATAACTGCAGGAAAATGCCTTTTTTTAGTCCTCTCCCACCTCTGCTTTTTACCTTTTCTTGGATATAAATAATTTGGTTTGCATCCCTGCAGTTCTTAGTGCTAATGAAGATGTGGGGTGCCCTCAGCCAAGGTTCTGCAATGTAAACATGGCTGGGGCCTTTTTCTTGGAGCTTTTTTCCCTTCAAGCTCTGAGTTCCAGCTGCAGTGAAGGTGGCAGTGGTAATTAAAGTGGAATCTGAGCTATTTTATTGATGACAAGAACCAGTTACTGACCAAAAGTTCATTCAGAGCTTCCCAGTCACTGAAGAGCTGTTCTGGCCTCACTTAGGACAGAACCAGATCTGTGAATATTCAGTTCTTGGTTCAGCTGTGGGTTTTTTTGCAGGAGTAAGTTCATTTCTGGGTATTCTCCTGACTGTCCTTTACGATATAATTTTTATAAACAACATCAAATTGTTGGTGTAAATAAATGAATTAATTAATTAATCAATGACCCTGCTTTTCCCTTGTCAGCCATTTGGTACCATTGCAATTCAGTTGGCCCAACACAGAGGGGCCAAAGTCATCTCCACTGCCCACAGCCTGGAGGACAAGCAGTACCTGGAGAGGCTCAGACCTGCTGGGGGTGAGTTTTATCCTTCAGTGCTGAAGTTTGGCCTAAAGAATGTCTCAAAATATTTTTTTTCTGTCAGGTCTAGAGACTAAGTTCTGTAAAAATTAAACACAAATTGATAAATAGTCTAATTAAACAGTTTTCAGGTTTGTTCTGAGCTCCACAGGTGTTTAATTTCTGGTTTAGGTGTACTTAATGGCATTTAATTCTCCATTTCAGTGGTAATGACTGGCAGTACATCCCAGCAGTGCTGAGTGCTGGCTTTTGGCCCAAGTGCTCAGGAAATCTTTCCATGTGATGAAGTGGTTGCTGTGCAAGGAAGGATTGCTGACTCACCACTGCCCCAGTGTGTGCCAGAGCTCACACACCTGACACCCAGCACTCAGTAGCTCAGATTGCTCCTGCCAGGGTTTTATCAGGTGTCAGGTGCTGCCACAGCTGGAACTGGGCATGCACAGGCTCTGCATTCTCCCCTTTCCAAAGGAGCTTGGCCTCACACACAACACTTGCATTCTTCCCTGACTTCTCTTTCATGCTTCAAGTTTGGGATTTTTTCCCTCTGAAAACAACATGAGAAGATACTCTGTGTAAGAATCTTTTCTGATCAAAATTTTGGTGGTGTTTTGTGGAGGGAAGTGGAATATTCCTTTATTCTGACAGTTTTAAAATAAAGGATGGATTGTCAGTCTGGCTGGATTGCAGCAAAAGGTTCAGACTGGTGTCTGCTAGTTCCTCCTGCAGATACCAAGTGCTGCAGTGTGATTGCCAGGTTTGTTTTTCAGAGTATGATTTTTGTTGGCCTTCACTGGAGTTACAGAACTGGAAGATGCCTTTGGGGGAGCCTTGTGCAGCCCCATCTGTGTGGTTACAGCTGCAGCCACCACAGCAGCCCAGGGCTGCCACTGCAGCACCTGCCAGACTCATTTCTCTGGAGCTTGAGAGCAGCAATATTTTTTTTTTTTTGCAATTTGACCCAAAAAACCCCTATTTTTCCTGATTTCAGCAGCCTTTTTTACTGTCTCTGTGTTTATATATTTTACTGCACTAGCAGTTGTGACAGACATCAGAACTGGAAGATTTTTGGGAATGCTGTTGCTGTGCAGAGCCTTGTTGCACCAGCTGTTACAGGGCCAAAGAGGGAATACTGAAGACCTAAAACTTCCTTTTGTAGCATTTTATGGGTGTATTTTGCTAATTATATGAAAAATTGATGAGCTAGGAAAGGATTTGGCAATTTTATTCTCACAGTCCTGAGTTACTTTTTACAGCATTTTTAAGTTCTTTGAATGTTAATGTCAAATAGAGCATAAGTAACTCAAGCTCTAATTGGCTTCTTGTGTGTGTGGGTGGGGAATTTTCAGTTTTGTGCTTGTTCAGTGGATTTTTGGTTAGTTTTGGGCAGTTTTCAGTGAGCAGCAGTTTGTGTTATCATTGTTGAGCATACCCAGCTGCTTCCTGGAATGGCTGAGGGGGAAAGATGATAACTGCAACTTTATTTCAAATAAAGAAATAGAACCTGGGTACAGCATTGAAGAGAGAAACAGTTTGAGTGCAAAAGCAAAAAGCTTTTAAAAGCGTTCAGACTTTCTGGTTTGTTTGTTAATTAATTTGATTCCAGTGCCTGAAGTAGAAGTTCTGGTAATGTTTCAGGCTTTGTATTTAGACCAACAGGATGGGGCTTTTTTTTGTCTTTAGTAATCCCTGGAGTAAAAGTTATAATAGAATGAAGGAGGGGATTTTAACAAATTTTGACATTTTAATGCCTGTGCTTCAGGCTGGAGACAGAATATTCCATAAGCAATGGGATGAGTTTCTGTTAGAGAACCCAAGGAAGAGTATCTGCACATGCACAGATATTTCCTCTGCTCCCAAGGGCGCCTCCTGCTTTTCTTTTAGTTTGCTTTGTGAGGTTTTATTCTGTGCCACCAGCACTGAGCTCTGTTTAGAACCCCCCAGAGCAAACTCTGAGGACAGGCTGTGGAATCCTGGGGTTTCTGTGCCCCCAGCAGTGGAGGAGGAGAGGAACTGAAGTTTTGCCAGTCAGAAAAATCTTACTTTGGAAGTTGTGCAAGTCACAGCAGAAGAAACTGAACTCGTTTACCAGTATTTTGTGAGAAATACAAAAATGACAAAGGATTATGTAAAGTTATATTACAGTTTTTTGTTTGGCCTTTTCCACAATGGTGAGAAAATTTTCCAGCATTTTTTAGGAAGGAAGTGGACCAGGATTTTGATAAGTACTGTTTGACTATTGTACTGAGTTAAGGAACAAAACTGGACATTTTTGCTATACAGAAATCAGAAAACAGTCAAACTGGTGGAACTCTGGCCTTTTCTTTTTGATTGCCAGGCTTTGGGTCTGTGAAACCAGAATTATTTTCAAAAAGTGAAATTATTTGCAGAAATAATACCATGTCAAATTGCCCTGGGTAAGGAAAACCTTTTAACTTGACTGAAGAAAACTAAGAAGAAAAGGATATTAGGGAGGTTTATTTGCATAGGGGGAATGTGGCTATCATTAATAATTAATTCTTATCCCATCTTTAGTAAATTTTGACTGTGTGTTCTCTCCAGTGCAATCATTTGACTTCACTGAAAAACAAAAGAGGGAATGACTTGGGATTTGAGTGCATCCTATGATTAGATTGGGGGTTTGAAGGGACAAAAAGAACCAAACCCCAGGCATTTATTGATGATTTGTTAATATCCATAATGACCAGCTCCTTGCATTTTTCTTCCCTCCCTCCTTCCTTCCCTCCCTGCTGCTGGGATCCCATTCCAGGAGTCCGGCAGCCTTTGGTGGGTGAGTGCAGATCTGAGCTCCACATTTGCTTGATGTTCTTTCAGTTCTCATTTTGCTGTGAAGTCCTTGCCCTGTTTTGTTTCTAAATGTTTGTTCTACCTCGTAATGATGAAGCAAACCCTGTGGCTGCTCCTTCTCTGTGTTACTGTTATAATATTAAAAATGGCTTTTACCTGAAAGAGAGCAGGGCTGGATGGGATCTTGGCAATGAGGAATTGTTCCCTGGCAGGGTGGGCAGGCCCTGGCACAGGGTGCCCAGAGCAGCTGGGCTGCCCCTGCATCTCTGGCAGTGCCCAAGGCCAGGCTGGACACTGGGGACAGTGGGAGGTGTCCCTGCCATGGCAGGGGTGGGATGGGATCCTTAAGGTCCTTTCCAACCCAAACCATTCCAGGATTCTCTCATTCCTGATTCTGTGTTTCCTCTTTATAACCAACTATAATCAGGGCATCATAGATCCATGACAGGAAAATGTCTTTGTGGCTTTCAGTTCAGCAATATTTGAAGAGCAGATGTAAATCCTTCATCTAAACATTTAATTGAGACCCAGAGAGCCAGGACTTGGACAAGAATTGCAAAACATGAACTTAGAGAAGGATTTGCCACATTTATCCTTTTGGCCCAACAAACTCATGAATTAACTCTGCATTCATGCTTTTTGGTGTTGATTTTGCACTGTGTTGAAAATGAAAAAAAAGAGAAAGACGTGCCATGTTTTTTGGGTGTAGCTGCAAACCCGTTTGTGGTACCTGCAGAGAGCAGAACCTGCATGTACTGCTCGGGATCTGAGCTCTCTGGGAGCACCTAAACTCCTTTTCCATGGATCTGAAGTGGTTTTTGCTGCTGTCCTGCTCTGGCAGCCCGGGTGATCGATGTGTCCCACGGGAAGATTGACGTGGCCGAGAGCTGCCTGGAGGAGACGGGTGGGCTGGGCGTGGACATCGTGCTGGATGCCGGAGGTACGGGGGCGCTCCTGCCTCCCTGGCTGTTGGGTTGTGAGTTCAGGGTTTATAATTCCCTGATAATTCCCTGCCAGGTGTGTCAGTCACCTCTCCTTTCCCCTCGCAGCACTGTCTGTCAGTCCTGGAATTCCAGAAGGGCGTTGAGTTATTGGCAGATTCAAAAGATGCCCTGTACCCCTGGGGGGCATTGGGCCATCCAGGTGTCCTTTGTCCCTTTGTCCCTCCCCTCCTGTACCTGCTTGGTGGCTCCCTACCCCTTCCCTGCCCCTCTCCCCGGGGTTCAAAGGAGCAGCAACCACGGGGCCAGGGAGTTCTGTTGGAGTTGGTGCTGCATTCAGAGGCCTGTGGGCCAGAATAAAGCTCTGGATCCAAACCCTCCATCAGAACCGACTCCTTTCCTTCACCATCGCCTTAAAGCTTCTCCATCAGAGGGAAACCTGAGGAGCAGACCCTGTTATTGGTGGGAAGCTCCATCCCAGCACCACCAGAGCTCCTGCATGCCTGGACTTGTCTCCAAGTGCCCAGCTGCAACATCCAGCCAGCCAAAAGTGTCTGTGGGGTGAAACACCACACACCCAGCCAGCCAGAAGTGTCTGTGGGGTGAAACACCACACACCCAGCCAGCCAGAAGTGTCTGTGGGGTGAAACACCACACACCCAGCCAGCCAAAAGTGTCTCTGGGGTGAAACACCACAGTGCTGCTATTTGGGGGCCAGACAAGCTCAGGCACATCCCATCCAGCTATATTGGTAATATTCCAATACCTGGCAATGGCATCCCCTCATTCCCAGAGCTCGTCCGTCACCCACTGCTGCCTGCCAGCACCTCCCAGGCAGCTGCTAAGTGGGGCTAAAATAGTCCTCTCTTTGAAACTGGAAATTAAAAATGGCTCTCTAGTAGAGCTCTGATATTGTTGGTTTACTGCCTTGTTCGAATACAGAAATTAACCCTAATTAACAGCACTGTCAACCTCTATTGGAAACCAACTCTCATAGGTGAAAACTCTGAAGTTACTATTCAGAGATATGTAAATAAAAGATTATTATACTAGATATTATATATATGTATTGCTAGAAATAGTAATAAATACATGTTGTATATTTGATATATATTATAACAATATATATATATTTGACATATCAATTATATTTTATGTATGTTATACTGCTGATATATATTTATATATAATAGTATCTAAATATATAATATTTAGAGATTTTGTATCTAAATATATAATAGTATCTAAATGTATAATTTATAAATGATCTATTACTTTTTAATATCTATACAATAATATATATACTATAATATACTATATTTTGTAGTTGTTATATATGGTATTTTATACGTTATGCATTAAGTCATATATACTATATATTATATATATTTTACATCTTATATATAGTATATTATGTATAATATATTCTATTATGTATAATATACTACATAATATATAATATACTATATAATATAGGCTATATTACAGTCTATATTGTTACTATAGTATGAATATGAATATAAACAAAATATTACACTGAATAGTAACTTCAGAGCTATTATAAAATATTGTTCTAAGTAAAGTATATAAAATACTCAGAATAATAAATTCAGAGTTTTCTACCATTTTTAGCTGAAACAACCAAAACCCTTAGAGTTCCACTGAAAGGTGTGGCAATAAATACATATTGAATTTTGCACACTTTCTGCCGAGCTCAGAGGAATTTGTTCTCCCTCCCAGTGAGGTTGTACAGTGCTGAAGATGAACCAGCTTCCAGGTGCCAGCTGCTGCCTCACAAGCACGACATCATCACCCTGCTTGGGGTTGGGGGACGCTGGATAACCACCGAAAGGAACCTGCAGGTAAAGGTGCCTGTGGCAGGGAGGAGTTTGTCCCACAGAAAACAGACATACAGACACATACAGCTGTTGTTTCAACCTGTCAGTGTTACACTGACACTCTCTTTTAAGAGTGGGCAAGGGGTGTTTTTTGTTTGGTTCAACCATCTCTATAAGATAACCATTTAACCTTTATATTTGTATGGGAAAATGTAACTAAATAACATTTTTCTTCAATTTGCTTCAGCTGGATCCTCCAGATAGCCATTCCTTGTTCCTTAAGGGAGCCACAGTGTCCTTCCTGAACGAGGAGGTGTGGAACTTGTCCAATGTGCAGCAGGGGAAGTATCTCGATATCCTTTGGTGGTGCTGTGGAATTCTCACTGCTCAAAGGAGTGAAAACACAACTGGGAATTCCCACTGAGAGGTTCTCCTCTGCTCAGTGCTGCAACCCAGCTGGAAGGTGGAGATAACATATGAAAGACATTCAGGTTTTAAGGTATTTTCTGCATTCTTTTTAAATTCATCCCAGACTGGTTTGGGTTGGAAGGGACTTTGAAGCCCATCCAGTGCCACCCCTGCCATGGCAGGGACACCTCCCACTGTCCCAGGCTGCTCCCAGCCCCAGTGTCCAACCTGGCCTTGAAAATGTCTCTACAAGCTTCATTAAAAGCAGTGCTGCAAAACACCCATTCTGGGGGGAAAAAAATGCAGTGTTTCAGTTCATTATTGAACCAATTAATTGAAGATGTGATTCAATATGTTTTTAATCTATGCAAGTGCCATTTTGGATTTATTTTTTTTTTTAGTTGTTGTGCTTTTGGGCATTAGATGCATCACCTGTAAACTTAATGCACTCGTGTTCACTGCAAAAGTGGAAACGTTTTGGCTTCCTAACTTCTCCTTTATTTGCAATGTACAGAACATGTACTGATTTGTTTTGTACAAGAAATTTATGGAGGGACAATGTTGGTTGGGAGCAGGAAAAGGAATATCTCCTACATTTGGGCTGATGCAGCTGGACTGAGCTCCCTGGGCAGGACATTTTCAGCCCTGAAAGGTTTGGGTGCTTTTGGCTTTAGGAACTTCTGTATCTTGTGAAATTCTGGAGCATCTGGCATTACTGTCATCTGAAGAAATCACAAACTGATCACTTTTTAAAAGAAGTTTAGCTTCAAGTATCAGCCTGATTGCCCTTAAAATGGAGGATGAACCTTGTTGTTTGGGTTTCCTACAAAGACTGAATACAATCTTGGCTGGTGGTCACTAACTCACAGACCCCTCATATGGCGGTGCACTCCAAGAATTTCCAGCCACTGCTGTGTTCCCAACTCCATTTTGGCTTTTTATCAGGTGCCTGTATGAACAGTCACAACAGCTGCCTGGTCCCAAAATCTGTTCTCTTCATGCTGCACAACAAGTGCCATTGATTAATGATTGATTGATGTTGTACTAGTGCAGGCTGCACTTGTGTTTCATATTGAAATACTGAATATTTTCATATTGAAATAATTGAAGTATCCCATATTTAATTTCTGCATCCTATTTCAGGAAAGGAGATTTCTGATACAGAAACAAGTGCAAAAATCTGATCTAAAGCCTGGAATTAAGGTTCATTTTTATTTTCCCTTGATCTTGCTGAATTTGTATCAGTACAGAGCTGTGACCAGCACGTGATTGTAAAGAGATTTCTCTCCAGCATTATAGTTCCTTAACAGTCCTCTTGGATACCCATCCTGGAAGATATCATGGACAAATTATCAAATGGCATTTTCAGGTGAGAGATGTGGTGTTGTCATCTTATTGCAGGGGTTCTATACTGTTGTCTCCTTATTGCAAAAGCTTCATACCTTCTCGGTGTTTCTCATGGGCAGCTCCTCAGAGCACTGACTCTTTCTTCTTCACAAAGCAGCCAACTGACTCCAGTTCCCTTCTCACCCAGCCACCCCACTCTTTTATAGCACTCTGCTTCTCATTGGGTACAGCTGTGGCCTGTTAAAGCCAGGCCTGCTCCTAATCTTTGATAATGGCCCAGCTGCAACTCCTTAGGGGTAAGATTACTTTCTACACTATCTTTGTTTTCTTATATTCTATCCCCCTACAGTGTGGAGATTTTTGTGGGTTTGTAAATGCAGCATTAGAAGTAGAAAACACTGGCCAGCACTAACACTCCTGAGCAGAGCTTCAGGAAGTTATAGGAAGATTTCCATAATAAGGTGGGAATGGGAGATCCCTTCCCTTAAAGCAGGATAACAACTGCTACTGAGCAGAACCCTCCCCACCACCCCCATTTTCCCCCTGCAAGAAGGATCTCTTTTCATTTATTTGTGGCTCCTCTTTGCTCTGGGGCTTTTCCCTTCTTCTATGCACTGGAGCAAAGCCATAAACCTGTTACTTTGTTTGAGGAGGGAGGTTGACACAGTGAAAGTAAAGTCTGTCCTGTGATATTTCTGGTGGTCTGAGCGTGCTCACCAGCACTTTTTACTGTTTCATTTCAGGCCTCAGCTGGATGAACCCATCCCACTGTATGAAGCCAAAGTTTCTATGGAAATAGTTCAGAAGAATCAAGCAAGAAAGAGACAAGTCATCCAGTTCTGACACAGAACATTTGATTTCTCAGCCTGGGGAAGATAAAGAAATGTATTTGTGGAATAAATCAGTGTACACTTGCAGGCAGTGAACAGAATTTAAGTATTCTTTGTACCTCAGTTCAAATGGTCTCTGAAGCCTCCATGACTTCAGGGTTTTTTAATTCCTTGAGCAGAATGTTCCCATCAGCAGCTTCTAAAGAAGCAGCCTTGACATAAAAATCTTGTCTGCCCTGCCACACTTAAAAATGTCAGAAACATCTACAGGCAAGCTCAGTCACTGTTGGTTTCCAACCCTAAGAAATTAAAGAGGGAAAAAAAGATGTTTTTATTAGTCTTTTGTCTCCAACCCCTACCAGTAGTTACCTTTATAGTTACCTTTTGCTTTTGAGTGCACTGAGACTGAACGCTACACTTAAAAATCTTAATCCACATTTAAATTGTTGTTCAGTTGAAGGACAGGCAAAACTATCGAGGTTGGCAAGGGTGGCAGATGGGAAGAACGCGGTACTGACAGCAGGAGTTTCCCCCAGCTCTTTCCCTTCCTCTCAGCACTAAGGCAGCAAACCTGGTAAATCCGGAGTTGCCAAGCTGGTGGAATTGTGTGAGTCAGGTGTTTGAGGCACTTTGTGTAGCTTGTTACCTTTGGTATCTCCCCGTGCTATGCACGTTCATTTCCCCTCTTTTAACCTCAGCACAGCCCAGATCTGTCTCTCCAGCATTATCCATGATTGTGGCCTGTCTGAGAGTCAGCAGTGGGGAAGGAACTGCATTTTGCTTTCCTCAAAGCATGTGCCTCCCTACATGCTCTGATTTGAGAACAAAAATACTTTTTCTCTTTCAGCCGTGTTGCTCATTTTCACTGTGGATCACTCAAACCATGGACATGGCCACTTCAAAGCTGTGTCAGTGGGAAAATGGGAGAGAAAACAATTAACCAGAACCACACTTGATCTGTGTCCTCTCTCCTCGCACTTGGAGGAGGTTCTGGATCAGTGACGCAGGGCAAGCCTAGGAAATCAGGAGGAACTCTGATTTTACTCCCGTGTGCTGCCATGCAGCCTGGGAAAGGAGAGGGGCTTTTGTGCACGGCTGAAGCGTGGCAGTCCTGCGGGAGCTCCACAGCCATCCTGCTGCCTTGGAGCCAGCTGTTGGGTTTTCCCTGGTGTTGCTCAGTTTTGCTTCCATGTTTCCACAATAAAGCCGATGAAGTAAGATATTAACAAGTTTTAAAAACCAAGACAAGCAGTGACAAAACTGCCGATGAAAGATCTTTTAATAGTATCGTTTTTCTTTTATTAAGTCTTTTGTCAGTAAAATTGTTGCTGCTGACTATCTCTTCATGCCTTTTGAACCATATGTATTTCTATTACTTTTCTGATATTTGTTATGCCATTTGAACTCCATGTATAACGAACGAGTGCCACCGAGAGTAGTTTTCTCTCCCAAATAGCCTCAAACACTCGTTTTTTTCTCCCAAAGAAGATGAACCCCGTGTGGCTCGTGTCCCATTGCACACCCCCGGCCCCGGTATCGGCACGGGATTCGGCCCGGGGGCAGCCGTGTGGCGGTGCTGCCGCAGCCGTGCCCAGCCCCTGGGGCCGCTGTCCGGGTGCCTTTTGCAGGGCACGGACACAATTTCAGCGCCGTCTGTCTTTGTGTTCCGCGTTTGTGTGGCCCGTGCAGGCGGAGCGGGGCTGGCGGGAGCCGCTCTTCCCTCAGAGCCCCTGACAGCGGCAGCAATGGCGGCGCCGCTCCCTCAGCGCCGCCCCGGGGCGGAGCGGGCGCTCTTTCGCGCCAAGACCGGAGCGCGGCTCCTCCGGGCCCCGTTCAGCCATGGCTGCCCCTGCCGAGCCCGGGCACTCGCCTGCCTTCAAGAAGCCGCCGGCGCTGCTGCGGCTGAAGCGCAAACGTCCCGGGCGGAGGAGCGACCCCGCCGCGCGCCGCCGAAGCCGCCGCCGCCCCGGTCCCGCGGGGCTCTGGAGCCGCCCGCCGCCGGAACCCCTTCTCCAGCCTGGACAACGCTCCGCGGCGGGCGGCGGCCGCCCCTCAGCCTCCGGCAGCGGCCCCGGCAGGCGGAGATCCTTCGGCAGTGCCCTTCTGGCAGGTGGGACCGAGCCCCGGCAGCGGCGTCCTCCGCTCTCAGCCCTCAGCCATCGCCCTGAGCTCTCACCATCACCTTCAGCCATGGCCCCAAGCCCCGAGCCCTCAGCCATGGCCCCCAGCCCTCAGCCCTCAGCCATGGCCCTCAGCCACCCTCAGCTATGGCCCCCAGACCCTCAGCCATGGCCCCCAGCCCCTCAGCCCCTTCCCGATGCAGCCCCGGGCTTGTCTCGCCTCCTCCAAGGCCCTGCTGGGCTCGGGCTGTTGCTCAGCTCTGGGTGCGGATCTTGTGCTCACCCCAAGCAGGGTTTGTTTGCAGCCCAGGGTGCTGAGGATCACTCGGGAAATGTCACTGCGAGGGCAGTTTTTAAAATGATCAGCCCGATGCTTCCTCTGTGCTGTGCCTAATGCTGCTCTTTCATTCAGTTTTTAGAGCTGGCCTGTGAGGAGAAGCCCCCCGGGAGAGCAGAGCCTGCTGAAAGTTCCGACATCCTTGCCCTAAGCCAGGTATGAAACTGTACACGCTGCTGAAAACATTCCAGCTGTTCTCAGGGCACACAGAAAGCTGAAACTGTTTCACTTGGTATTTGGTGTCCCATCTCTGCATAAAAGAATGTACTGAAATGTCAGTTTTCAAGGAAATTTCTTACATTGATGTTTCCTGTTCTGGTGACAGTCTTTTAAGCCCAGCCTTCTGCCTGAACTCACTGCTGCTGTAGTTCCATGGACAGAGGTTGTTGTCTTTCAGTTTTCCTGACTATAATTTTGCTGTTTCTTAGTTTTATATGCAGTAGAGATTAGGACGTTTTTCACCAGACAGACCTCCTGCCGTCTGGTTTTCAGCTACAGAAATGGAGCACTTCATCAGGCACATAGGAAAGAAAGAATTCCTGAAAACCAGCCCTTGAAATTCAAACAGATTTTCAATAGATATTCACTAATGTTGTTCTAGGTACAGAAACTGAAGTTCAAACTAAATTAGAAGGATAGAAAAAAGAGAGCAAACTATCCTGGAGGTGCCCAGGGCTTTTTTCGGCTTGTGACCTTACAGTCACCAGGAGAGGATGAAATGAATTAAGCATTTTGGCATGGAAATTCTTGCCTTCATAAACATCAAGCTCAGGGCTTTTTTGTTTTAATCATTTATCTTTTTATTTGTTCCTAGTTTATACTGTTGGAAGGAGTCATGAGTGCAAATCCTCTCATGTGGTTTTATAGGTAATAGAATGGAGTATTTTTGTATGAATCTGGTGCTGAGTAAAAGAATCAAAATAATAATGTATAAAATAATATAAAAATAATAATATAACAATTAATAGACTATAATATCATATAAATATTAAATAATAATATTAGAATAAATAATATAATAATATATAAAATAATAACTGTCTGCCTGTGAACAGGTTTAATTTTCTGCGAGTTAACTGTTGCTGTTTCTGCTTGCTCAGGACCTTCATTCCCCTCTTGCTGTACCCAAAGCTCCCTCCTCGCCGCGACAGGAATTCCCTGCAGACTGGAGCATTAAAACACGGGTTCTCTTCATGTCCTCCCAGCCCTTCACGTGGGCAGAACACCTGAAAGGCCAGGAGGAGGCGCAGGGGGTGGCTCAGCACTGCAGAGCTGCGGAAGCCTCGCTGCCCCGGAGCGTGCAGGTGAGGGCTGGGCGGGTGCCAGGGGCTGCAGCTCTGCTCTCTGCAGCTCTGCCGTGCCCCTCACACGCTCTGGGCCCCGCAGGAGCCGCGGCTGTGCACGGAGCTGCGCTGTGCCTTCCAGCAGAGCCTGCTCTACTGGCTGCACCCCTCGCTGCCCTGGCTGCCGCTCTTCCCCCGCCTCGGGGCAGACAGGAGCATGGCTGGGAAGGCCTGTCCTTGGGCACAGGATGAGGCCCTGCAGCAAGTGCTCATGAGTGACTGGTGAGTGCAGCCTGGTGGGCTGGGTGAGGGTGAGGTGAGGAGATTTTAATTAATCACAGAGTTGTGGCATGGTTTGGGTTGGAAGGGAGCTTAAGGATCAACACATTTCAGTCCCTGCCATGGCAGGGACACCTTCCACTGTGCCAGGCTGCTCCAAGCTCCAGTGTCCAACCTGGCCTTGGGCACTGCCAGGGATCCAGGGATGGAATTCCATCCCAGCCCCTGCCCACCCTCCTAGATAACAATTCCTCATTCCCAATCTCCCATCCATCCCTGCCCTCTGGCACTGGGAGCCATTCCCGTGTCCTGTCCCTCCATGCCCTGTCCCCATTCCCTCTCCAGGGCAGGGACCCTGCCAGCCATGCCAGCACTGTGTGTTCCCCTGGCAGGTCGGTGAGCTTCACCTCTCTGTACCAGCTGCTGCGCGCCCGCCTCTGTCCCTATTTCTACGTGTGCTCGGCGCAGTTCTCCGTGCTGTTCCGTGCCGCGGGGCTGGCGGGCAGCGCCGAGCCCACGGCCGCCATCGCGCCCACCACGCGCGGCCTGCGCCACGCCATGCGCGCCGAGGGTAAGGGCACCCACTGGGCATGGGCACGGGGATGGGCACGGGGATGGGCTGGCACACAGCTGCCATCGCGCCCACCACGCGCGGCCTGCACCACGCTGTGTGCGCCGAGGGTGAGGGCAGCGGGCATGGGGATGGGGCACAGGGATGGCACACAGCCCCTCACTGCTGCCTCTCCTCGCCACAGGCATAGAGTTCTCCTTGCCTCTGCTCGAGGAAAGTGGAGCCAGGAAACAGAAAAACTCTGAGGAGAGTTTGGACACGGAGACGGCTGAGGGTGTCAGAGCGGGCAGCAGTGTGGAGGATGTGGGGTGAGTAACAATGTTGTGTATCATTGCATAAAGGGATGGGGCCAGCATCGATTCATTGCTCACATAAACACCAGCTCAGAGGCCGTGAGATTTTAAAGGAGCAAGCATTCAGCACACAGACCCCCCCAGCTTTAATGGTGTTTATCATTGCTCAGATAAACACCATCTTAGAGGCTGTGAGATTTTAGAGGTGCAAATATTCAGCCATAGATTCATTGCTCACATAAACACCATCTCAGAGGCTGTGAGATTTCAGAGGAGCAACTCAGCCATAGCTCAAAGCAGTCACAACTTTCTTCGTTAGAAGGCAATATAGAACTTTTTGCATTTCTTATTTTGCATTTCTAACCTATCACCTTTACTTACTTCTGCTGCACTGTGGATACTTTTATCCAATGGGTTTCTAACTCACCTACACACATACGCTTCTGTTATAACTTCTAAACTCTTAGTTACTCTATACAACCACACCCTTACATTGTAAACCCTTCACCACCTTATCAATACAGTTTCTCACTTACTTAAGGCATATTCTTACTTAAAACTGTAGGAAATAAGTTTATGGTTTTTCTACTTAATGTCTGTTCTTTGTTCTTAATGTCTCTTATTCCACTTAATAATGTCCTTTATTTTTGCATCAATCCAAGCTCCTTCCAAGGCTGCAGATCCAGCCCTCCTGAATGTGTGGAAGTTTCTATCTTTCCATTTCCCACAGTTGTGCAGTGCTGGAATTCAGGGGCATCTCCAAGCTCCTGCACAGTCCATTTGGAAAACCTCCCTCAGAGGCACTGCCCTCCTCACACTGATCCTGTGTCCCAGGGAACCAGCTCCCAGTGATGATGATGATGATGGAAGCTTCTCTTGGCTTGAGGAGATGGGAGTCCAAGACAAGGTGAAGAAACCAGATACCATTTCTATCCAACTGTATCCTTCCTTTGACCTTCCAGATGTGTGACACCAGAAAACCCTGCAGCTTTTACAGTGTTGTGTACTTATATTTAAGTTCTGTAGAAGTTTTTGAGAACTGTTTTCCAAATATGAATCCTCACGTTCCTGGATGTTATGAGATACTGCATTTTTTTTTAGTTACTTTGCAAGTATTTCTAGGATTTGAAGCCGGGATGAAGATGCTGCTTAATATCTGAAGAGCAGATGTGGGTGGGTGCACAGCTGGGTGGGGTTTGGGGATTTTGGTCAGGTGGGGTGAGGGGGGGCTCACTGCTCCAGCTTTTTGGCCCATGGATGCTCCCCACTGCTCCGTGGCTTTCCCTTGACTCGGCTCCCAGGCGCAAGGAGAAGCACGAGGTGCAGGTGGATCACAGGCCCGAGTCGCTGGTGCTGGTGAGAGGCAGCAACACCTTCAGGCTGCTCAACTTCCTGATCAGCTGCCGCAGCCTGGTGGCCGTGGCGGGGCCGCAGGCGGGGCTGCCCCCGACGCTGCTGTCCCCGGTGGCCTTCCGGGGCGGGACTCTGCACACGCTCAAGGTGAGGGACACGCCGGCTCCGGGAACGGGCAGGAAGCGCTTCCTTACCCAGGGGATCAGACCCTGGCTTGATGGCGTTTCCCTCGGGCACCACAGCGGGGTTTTTGTGGCTAAAGCCTGAGTCAGCATTTTGCCTGCAGGCACAGCCTGTTCCTAAATCCCTACAACACATCCCTGCACTGAACTGACATCCCTGCACTGAACTGACATCCCTGCACTGAATTGACATCCCAGTGTCCCCTTCCTCACCTCCCAAGAGACAAGAGGCTGTGCAGGGCTGCCCAGAGGGAAAATGGTTGTTAAGATTCTTCCCAGATCTTATGGGGTCTCAGACTATCCCAGCCCCTTGCACGAGGAGCCCCTGAGCCACAGCTCACCTTCTGTTCCTGCAAGGAATGGTTTGGATTGGGAGGAACCTTCAGGATCATCCCAGTCCCAACCTCTGCCAAGGCCAGGGACACCTTCCACTGTCCCAGGTTGTTCCAAGGCTCATCCAACCTGGCCTTGGACACTTCCAGGGATCCAGGGGCAGCCACAGCTGTGCCAGGGCTTCCCCACCCTACAGCCAGGAATTCTTTCCCTATATCTAACCCAATTTTCTTCCCAGTAAGAACAGGATCAGTTACTTGTTCTACCAGAGTTCATCCTGGTCTTGCGCCCTTCCCTTTCCCATCCCTACGGCGTTCCTGCAGTCCAGGGGTACATTTTAGGAGTTGGTACAGGGACATTAAAACCTCATGCATTGCACAGGGAGTGAGTGGACAATACTGAGAAGTGTTTCCATTTTCAGTGGGGCTGTGGCCCTGTGGTGTCAGAGAGCTGAGAATTCCTGGCTGTGCTGTGTGCAGCACTGACCGCGGCGTTCTTTCTGTCCCCAGGCTCGCACTGTCAGCGGCCGTGCCCGGGTGCCGGGGGGCTTTGAGGATGTGTTCAGCCTGGAGGTGCTGGGGCCCGTCCTGCCGCACGCCCTGCACGCCCTGACGCTGGTGCTGGGCCCGGCTCAGCGCGGCTCCTTCCGAGCCCTGCTCAGCCCCCACGAGCCCAGCGCTGCCTTCAACACCCGCCCGGGCCCGTCCCAGGTGAGGAGGAGCAAACACCGGGACAGCCCGGGACAGCCCACGGCGGGGAGTGCACACCGGGACAGCCCGGGACAGGGAGCAAACACCGGGATGGGGAGCGCACACCGGGACAGCCCGGGACAGCCCAGGACAGGGAGCGCACACCGGGACCTTCCCTTGGCAGGGGGAATAGCCGGGAGCACCGCCTGCAGCCCCGGGGCCCGTCCTGCCCCAGCAGTGGGTAACGGGAGCTCCCCAGCGGGATCTGATTTCCCCCAGAGAGCTCACTCCGTGTGTGTGCCTCCACAGGAGGACGCGCAGCAGGACCTGCCGGCCTGCGGGCTGCATCCCAAGACTCTGGATCAGCTGAGGCAATGTCCCACGCTGGGGAAATCCTCCCTCCGCCTGCTGGAGATGAAGGATTACAGCTACACCTGGAAGGCCTAGGAATGCTGCTGGTCCCCGGAGCAGGACTCTCCCTCCCTGGGCTGCAGGTGCTGAGCTTGGGGCAGGGTGGGAGGGACACCCCACACAACTGCTGCACAGGAACACTTCCAAGGGCTTTGAGGGAAAGGAGGGGAAAGGCCTTGGACATCTCCTTTTTTATTGTAGAAAGTGTTTTTAAAATAAAACGTGGTTTTATTGGTCTGGTTTGCCCCTGGCAGGTTGGTCTTCCCCACGCACACACAGCTTCTCTTCCAAGCACGGAATTTCTGCTCCTGCTTGGGGCAGGAACTCATAACCAGGTCAGAACTTGAACCCCCCCAGGGCAGGGGATAGGAACCAGATGAGCTTTAAGGTCCCTTCCAGCCCAAACCTTCTGGGATCCTATGGATGGGTGGAATTCTTGGCAAAACCCCTTCACAGACTGTTCACAGCCCCCTGCCACCCTCGGCAGCTGCACCTTGGTCTGTGGCACCTCTTGGGTTGGGGTCATCTTTGAATTCCACAGGGAGGCATGGAGGTCAGAGGGCCCCAGAGCTGCTCAGCAGAGCTCCCACACCCACCCTGGGCCTACAAACCACAGCCTGGGGGGGAACAAGGGGAGGAATCAAATGGCTGCAGCACCTGGGCACCAGGAAAGGGAGCTCAGGCCTTGGCAGGGGCTGCCCAGGGAGCTTTGCAGTGCCCATCCCTGCAGGTGTCCCCTGGAGGTGGCACTGAGTGCTCTGGGCTGGGGACAAGGTGCCCATGGGGCACAGCTGGCACTCTGTGGGCTGGCAGGGCTTTGCCAGGCCTGGGGATTCCATGGATCACAGAGAAAGAGGAGCAGGGTCTGACCAGGTGCCCTGAGTGTTTCCCTGCAGGTAGAGGCTCCCAGGCCTTTTGGGGAGGGTGTCACTTTCCCACAGCTCTTGGCTGAGCCCGTTCCTGCAGCAGGAATGCCACAGCTGAGTAGGAAGTGGAACCAACTTGTGTTTGTGCTCTCCAGCTGTATTTCTATAATCCGGTGTTCCTTACTAGAACTGAAGCCATGGGCAGCAAAGCTCAGCTTTCCCTGCTGCTGCCCCTGGGCTCTGGGATCACCCAGCAAAGCCCCACAAACCAATCACAGGCACGGAGCAGCCCCTGAGCCTGGGCCAGCAAAAGCCTCCTCTGCCTCCAGAGCGTTTCTGTGTGCAGCAGGGGCAGCGTCCTGCCCCAGGATCCAGCAGGGATGCAGCTCTGCTGGAACTCTTGGTGATTCCTCATGGCTCTACAGAACTGCTGTGAGCTGTCAGCCCCAGGAGCAAATCCCAGCTGCTCCCAGGATGCAGGGCTGTTCCTGAAGGATATGTGGCTCCAGGGAACACACAGATCCCCCAGCTTTAAGCCATGAAATCCAGACCTTTCTGAGTAGTTACTTTTCAAATGGAGTCTTTAGTGGGAGAGGATTTCTCTGCTGCTGGGAGAGAACTCAGGTCTTTACCTTAGGCATGGAACACAGGGATACAGACAAAGGAAGCAAACAAGCACAGGAGCTTGTACATTCCCAAATTTGATCATGTCCAGCTCTGAATTCTGAGGCTACCATGGAGAGAAACCTCAGCAGCTGCAAGGTCTGAGCTCTGCCAAGCCTCTGAGTGTGGAGGGAGCTGCTCCAGCCTCAGGGTGGAGCCAGACACCCCCAGCACCTCCAGGGATCCCAGATCTCCTGGGATTTCACACCTCCCAGGCAGTTGCAGGACAAGCTCCACACATTTAGTCAGAGACCAAAGGCGAGATGCCAAAGGGAAAAAAGTTTAATTCAAGACAACAACGTCCATGAAATGAAGATCAACTGAAGCATTTTCAGAGCGCTTGGACAGACTCACAGGGGCTTTTCTGTCTCCAAACCAACCCCAACTCCCTGCTGCACAGGAAACACCAACCCTTGTCCCTGCAGAGCAAGGAGACTCCACGTTCTGTGACACTGACGGGATCCACACGGCTCCAGGTACCAGGAGTTCCTCAGCTCCATGGACCTCCATGGCCAAAGGGTCCCTCATGTGAGGCCTGAGCAGCCTGGCTGGGTTTGTTCTGTCCCCAAACCCAGCTCAGGTTCACACCTCACAAAGACTTGTCTGGGACAAGCACCTGAATGAGCCCAGTGCAGAAATCCTGGCAGCCTGCTCCTAACTCAGATCCCTCAGGGAGGGTGCACTGTCCCTTCCAGTCCCACGTGCACACAGATCAAAGATTAATGCTTCTTAAATAAAAACTAAAATAAAAAGCAGGAAAAGCTTTCTACATCCTCCCTGCTGTCCAACTGTCCAAACTCTGGATCAGGTTCCTTGAGGGCAGAGGATCCTTATCCTTAACATTGCATCCCAAGGAGTTATTTTGTAAAAGTTCAAAAAAACCAAAAACCACCAGACCGGCTCCTGCCATCCCAATGGCTGTTGGGAATCCTCGCAAAGCCACTTCTGTACTGTGTGTGTTCCTTGCAAAAGGCATTTTGGCGTGTTTCAATTCCTGTTTCCTGGCTTGGCATCCCTCGGAATTACTGTTTACTGACCAGGGGTGAAGATTATGAACTTGTGCTGCTTTATTGACCAAGTTGGGTACAACAATTGAAGCGTCATTCTACCCCCTCCCTCCCCCCAAATCCAGTTGTAGATTTGTTAAAGAGTTTAAAATTCACATGAACCACAAATCCGTACAATCAGCATCAGGCAGTGGATTCACTGGTTGGGAAGAGCAGCCCCCTGGGAGGCTGGGCCGGGTCGTGTCCGAGCCCCCGCGTCCCCCTGGCTGTCCCAGGGTGTCACCGAGGGGCAGAGCCCGGGCACGGCCCCAGGGTGTCCCCAGCACCTCCCCGAGCCCAGGGAACTCTGCAGCCACTACAAAACTGTATCAAAGAAAGGGTCAACGCTCTGACAGGAGAGGAACTGCAGGAGCTTCAGCCAAGGGTCTGGATTTCTGATGCCTCCAGAGTCTGTCATCTGATTTAGTCGTTTAAGAAATAATTACATCACTAATGTAAACAATATAAACATACCAAAAACTAAGTATGATTTAAATACATTTGGATGGTACAAAAGAAAAACCTGCGGGTGTCTGTACAGTTTTTACAAGGTGGGAATCGCCGATGTATTTACAACATGAGAGGGGCAAATACCATTTCTTGTGCAGAGTAAAATGCTCAGAACCAGTGTCCCAGTAAAGCCAAGCTTAGCGGTGTGAGGCACTCCTGAACATGGTGGTATTGACCATGCTTTCCTTTGGTACGAGTCCCATGGCCTGCAGCGCCGCCGTGGCCGCCGTGGCTTTCGCGTGCTTCTTGTTAAGGCTGGCAAAGGTGGGCCTGTACTCGTTGCCATTGACTCTCACCTGGCACGGGGGAACCAGGGGTTAGCGAGGGGGCCGTGCCTGCCCCAGGCACACTCTGGGCAGCTCCTTTTTAGGGACACAGATCCCATGGCTGCCTGTCAGCAAGGGCATTGCAGGGGATCCCACCGTGCTCGGGGCTGGGAGGGACCTCACAGCCCAGCCGGTGCCACCCCTGCCATGGCAGGGGCACCTTCCACTGTGCAGGGCTGCTCCAAGCCCCAGCGGCCTTGGGCCCTGCCAGGGACCCAGGGGCAGCAACAGCTGCCCTGGGCTCCCTGTGCCAGGGCCTGCCCACCCTGCCAGGGAATTCCGAATTCCCAGGATCCCATCCAGCCCTGTCCTCTGGCAGAGGGAAGCCATTCCCTGGGTCCTGCCCCTCCAGCCCTTGTCCCCAGTCCCTCTCCAGCTCTGCTGGAGCCCCTTTAGGGCCGGCAAGGAGCTCTGAGGTCTCACTGGAGCCTTCCCTCCTCCAGGTGAGCACCCCCAGCTCCCCAAGCCTGGCCTCAGAGGGGCTCCAGCCCTGGGATCCCAGAATAAAGTGCTCCAGGGACTTGGTTTGGCCTTTCCAGGAACAGGACTTGCACGTTCCAGCACCGAGACGGCTCCACCATCCTCAGCCAGCCCCGTGAGGTGTTTCTATCAAACAGAAACATGGATTTCACCCCTGGCACAGAGAAAGCAGCACAGGGGCAGGCAGCCCAGACCCACCTTGAAGATGAAATGTTTGCGGTGATCAGGCCCACTGTCGTCCACCAGCACGAACTCGGGGGGCGTCCACCTCCTCTTGTTGCAGATCTCCATCAGCGCAGACACCGGGTGCTTCCCTGGCACACAGACATGGCAGGGTCAGTGCCCACCCAGCCTCTGGGAACTGCATCATTCCAGACAAGAACCTCACCTGAAAGATCCTTCATCACCACGTAATGGCCAGACCTCTTCTGGGCCTTCTCTCCCACAGCAACCAGCCCTGCAAACAACACAGGCACAATGACATTCCCTGTTCCCAATGACATTCCCTGTTCCCAATGACATTCCCCATCCCCCTGACCCCTGAGGCAGCAGCAGAGCACAACCAGGGACACCTGGAGACTCCACCCAGCTCTCAACCCTCCACCTTGTTCTGTCCATTCCATGTAGCACATTTTTCCCAAAGAAGACTCTGAAGCAGCCAGGAGGAAAAAAGTCTGAGCAGTCTCACACAAGGCAGAGAACACCTGGTTCTCCATAGAAACCTGGTTTTCCATGCCCTCTTTGGAGAAACAATCAACAAGGGAGACGGTGAAGAACATTCTCCTACTGTTTTGTGCAGCCCTGAGTCACCCCCTGCCTTCAGTTTGCCACAGACACAGGAGCACAGGAACCATTCCCATCATCCAGAGATGTCCCTGTGTCCCCTCCTGCCAGGAGTGACACCATGGACCTGGATTCCCTGTGCTCTCTGAATTGACAGGGTTCCAGCAGCCCGAGCTGGGACCTCCATCCCACCTGGGAGCAAAGCAGCAGAGAGTGGAACAGCCCCAAAGGGCTGCAGGGAGCACAGGCTCTCCTGGAGTCACTGCAAACACCAAAGCTCAACACTGTTCTTCTGAAAATCTTACAAGGGCAGGAAATGAACTGAAGAATTGCCAGAAATGTCTGAAATTCCAGTTACAATCCACCAGAGAAACTCAAGTTTCTCCCCATGGATTTTGCCTCTCTCAGACTTCAACCTTTCAATATTCCTTTGTTTCTTACCTCCAGTTTTCGTGCTGTGGCTTTGGTGAATAAAGACAGGGAGATACTGCAATTGCTTCCAGTGTCTTCCTGTTCCTTCAACTTTTGTGGGTGGCATTTGGGTTTCTTTTGCTTTACAGGAGAATCCTTCCCCCCTCATCAGATAATCATCCCAATATTCCTGCAACCCCTAAGCAGGACCTTCCCAAGGGGCACAAAGCCATCAGAGACAATCCCTGAAGGAAAGGCTGAGGGCTTCCCCCTTTACAGAATTTCAAACCCAAACCTAAGAAGGGATTCTCATCCTCCTCATTAAACTCTCTCTGTGCTGCTGAGTCCCTGACACTCCACTCCACCTCCTGTCCTTGGAACTTCAGCTGGGAATTTCAAACAAGCTGCAGCCTCCTGAGTCACTTCCTGGGACCAGGAATTGTATTTTATTTGGGCTGGTTTATATTTATAAATATATATTTATTAGAATAGATATTTTAATAATTATTAAAATATAAATGCTAATATTTATAAAATAAAATACTGTTTTCTACGTTGAAAAATGTCTAATAAATTCCTTACAAAACAAACCTGGGTGGTGGGTTAATAACAGCTTTCCTGTCAAACACTGTGGACTTTAAAACAGAAGTTTAAAAAAAAAAAGTATGTTTTACCCATTTAATCACCCAAGAACACAGATGTCTGAAAAACTACTTGTCCTCAATATATAATCCCTAAATATATTATATAATATATAATAATATATTATATTATATATAATATATAATCCTTTGTCCTAAATATATATTATATATGAAATATATAATATTTCCTGTCTGTGAGCAGGACACCTCCTGGCCCTCATCCCCCTGTGCCACAGACCTGGGTGGCCCAAGAGCAGAGGGAATTCTGCATCCAGGCACAACTTCTGTGGGAATGATCAGGTGAGGCTGCACATGAGCAGAAGTATTTGACAGCCAGGAAATACAAAGCCCAGCTGGGCTGTCTGAGGGCTGGCCCTGGTCTCAATGTCTCTCACAGGCCAGGAGGAGCCCCTGGCAATCGCTGCCACCAGGCACCTTTGGGGTTGCATTTCTTTCTTTGCACAGAAAGGTTGTAAAGAAAAACATGTGAGGGGTTTGGCCATTCCAAGCTCAGTTCTGAGCAGTGACAAAAGCCAACACAAGTCCTGAAACCCCAGCATGGTGTGGGTGGGAAGGGACCTCAAAGCCCATCCAGTGCCAGGGGCAGGGACACCTTCCACTGTCCAGGGTGCCCCAAGCCCCATCCAATGGCCTTGAAATGAAAATTCTGAGTGTTTCCACCCCTTGCTTTGAGATGGGATTGAAGGTTCCTGGTGCAGAAGGAATCTTTAGAACAGCAGGAATCTGTCTCACAGGCAGGAATCTGTCCCACAGTCAGTGTGGAGTTGTTTTGTGCCACGCAGAGCAGACCAATTAAATTAGAAATCCTGACTGCTGAATTTTGGATTTAAAGCAACAGGTGTTTCAGATGGAGAATCTCCAGCAGCACCCAGCACACAAACCTCAGTGGCCAAGCTGAAGGAGCAGCAGCACTGGATGGCTCTGCTGCACCAACAGAGTTCTCCCCTGTGGCCATGGACAGAAAACCATGGGGAACAGGGGAGGTTTCCAGGGAAAGTGGAGGCTAAAGCTGCCTCTGGAAGCAGCCCTGAGGATGAGCCTTCAGCAGGATCAGGCTGGAGATGAACAGCAGGGAAATGAGGGACAGAAAATGGACCAGAATCCCCAGAGAAGCCCCAAAGGCCTGAGTGTGAGTCGGTGACAATGCTCAGCTTTGGGGCTCTCAGCTCTGTCCTCACCCCTCTGTAACACTGACCCCACTATTCCATCTTCTACCCCTGCTCCTGCTCCAGCCACTTTCTCCAGAGCCACCACTGCAGCTTTTCCACAAGGACAAAGCTTTGGACTGACCCCAGGCCTTGGCAAACCTGAGGCAAAATCCCAGAACCTGTTGATGTGCCAGTGAAGCCCCCCAGACAACCCAAGGGCCTCTCCAGGCAGCTGAGAGCTGAGAAGCCACAAAGATCTCTGAGGCAGGACTCACCTTTTCGATCTGTCTTAAAGTCCACCATGATGGGCTCAACGCTGCCTTCCTTGTTCTTCCCAAGGCCTTCTCCTTCTCTCCAGCCCATCTTCCTCATCAGCTGAGCTCCCATTCCTCCAGTTACAGGGGCTGCTCTTAAGAACTGATCCTATCCAGAAAAAGAGAAGTAAAACAAGGCCTAAAGTTAGCGCTGGGATTTTAAGTAAGAAGTGGAAACTTCCAAAAAAATGTTTCTAACAACTTTTCACAGACTCAATTAAAAATAAAAATAAAAAAAAATCCACCTGAGCTCTGCGGATTTTTAGCCCAAACCAGTGCGTGGAACCCGGAATTCACGCGGACACACGAGACACAAATCAATGTTTGGCAAAAAAGAACAACTTAGGAAAAGTCTAAGGTGATCCCAAAGTGGCAGTGACCCTTGGCAGACAGATGTGTTTAACCAAGCAACAACCTAAAGACTCTAAAGGCTCTAAAGACTCTGCTCTGATCCCAGAGATGTCCTCAGCTCGGGAAGTGGGAACTGATCCCGGCACAGCTGTGCCAGGGCACCTCCTCGTCCAACAGAACACAAGCACATTTAGTCATGACATTCACAGGCTGTTTAGGCGGATTTAAATCTAAAAAAAAAACCTCTCCCCACCTGATTCATTACACAGCAGTTGCACATTCAAGTTCTACTCTGAAATTCCACATGGAACAAACAGCTTTTGCTTTCCCCTCTCGTTATTTAACGGAAAAAGGCGCTTGGCCCCCCAGTTTAGCAGCAGCAGTCGTCACATTCTTTCAAATGAGCATTAACAAAAGTTGTTAAACGGTGAAAGCTTATCAACAGAAAGTTTAAACATCTGCTTTGATGTAAAGAACTGTAAAAACTCCTTAAATGTTACGTACCTAGGCCTCGCTGGCCGCAGTGTTGTGAATAGTAGGGCTGGCACTGACCGTGGCAAGAAGGCGGCTACAAGGATTTGACCCTGAAACAAGTTTCCATATAGAGGGGTGAAAGTTCACAGGTTATTCTGTGAACTATCATCTCTCGTGCCCCCCCGCTGACCCCAAAGCAAGTCAAGCATTTCCATCACAGCAGAGCCTGGCTTTGCCTGCCCCACGCAGCCGGGCAGGGCTGGCTCGCTGCCCGGGCACACCCACACAGCCTCGGGGCTCTGCTGCCCTTGGAGCTGTGCCTGCCAGGGCAGGAGATTCCCAGAGGTCACAGAGTCACACACGTCCTGAGCTGGAAGGGACCCATCAGCACCACGGGCTCCGAGCGCTGACCCTGCACGGACAGCCCGGCAATCCCAGCCTGGGCATCCCTGGGAGCTCCTGGAGCTCAGCACAGGCCTGGGGCTGTCACCAGGGCAGGACTGAGGGGTCCCTGCATTCCCAGGGCTCCCTGCATTCCCAGGACTCCCAGGGGCCTGGTTTCCACGGGCAGAGAACAAAGCCACAGGGCTCCCTTTGGCAGACCGTGTGTTTCTCAGGGATTCCCTGCACGTGTCTGTGTCCAGCCCCCACGCTGGAGGCTGGCAGAAGTGTGACAGGAAAGCCTTGCTGGAGGCTGTGCCTGGAATGCTCCCAATCTCTGCCTGGGCCAGGAAATCCCTGTGTGGATCCACATGGATCCACGAGGCTGGAGGAGCAGAGCTGGGGCTGGTGCAGAGCCACCCCTCAGACACAGCATCCACAGCCCTCCAGAGCCCTTCCCTCAGCTCCCACTCCCTCCTCCCGTCTTCTCCAGGAACATCCTGCAAGAGCAGCTCCCTGCAGGCTCTGGAGCAGGTCTGGCTCCCTGGCTGCTGCAGCACCACGGGGTGTGTTCAGTTCACAAAGGACACAGCGCAAGCTCCTGCTGAGGTCACTGCGGCTCCTTTCCCAAACACCTGGACACGGCCTGGCTCAGGGTGCAGCAAGGACAGAGCAGAACCAAAATATCCTGTTCCTGCTCAAAGCCCTGAGCTCCTGCAGAGGAATTAGCAGAGCCTGAACAAACTCCAGAAACGGGAACTGGGAAGTTCTAGGTTCCCAAGGGCCGTTTGTTAAAGCATCCCTTCCATGGTGAGTTCAGGATCCTGGAGGGGAACTGCAGCAGGAACTTTGTGCTGACTCTTCAATGTGACATACAGAACCAGCACAACCATGACTTACACGTTTATTATTATTAATAATAATTATTATTAATAATAATTTAATTCCAGAACACACAAATACTTGTGTATCCCACTAAAAGGCATGGGGAAGGAATGCTGGTGGGAAAGGAGCCAGGAGAAGCCCCCTTGGACTCAGGTCTCTGGGGAAGCAAAGGTCTGCAGCAAGGAAAAAGTTCCTGCATTTTTATTCTGGTTTTTTGGGTTTTTTTTCGTTTTAATAATGAAGTGAATGTAAAGCTCTAATGCCACCTGTACATTGTATTTTTCTGTAGCTTAGTAACAGACAACTTCCCTCAGCCCATGATTTAATGAGTGGGGATAAAACTGGTGCTGGGTTTGGAACTCGCTGAAAACCACAGAAGCAACAGAAATGTTCACAAAAGCAAGTAAGCAAGAGGCACAATTCTTCTCATTCTAAAAACCATCCAAGGGTGAGTCTCCCAAAAACTCCTGAGCAGCTCTGGACCTTTGCAGATACAAATGAAAGGGGATGGAATACAAGAAGCCCCAGGTTTCTGAGCATTTGGTTATTGCTGTCAGAACTAACTCATTATTTACAAAAGCATTTCTCTTTCATTCCCTCATCTTAATTTGAGGAACAATTTGATACTTTTTTCCTTATATTTTGAGCTCTAAATTCCATGAAATCCCACTTCCATTCTGCTAACACATGGAGACACTCAAGAGCCACATTCTTGTCAGCACTTGCTTTAAAGAGAAGGTAAAACCTGATTCCTTCAGAGGCTTTAGAGCAGTTTTAATGAACTTTCTTGCTGATTCCTCAGGCTAACTCTTTGGAGCAACAATTTAGGAAGCAAAGACAACCAAGCCTTGAAGGCAGGAGGTGGCAGTTCGGGGCAGGACTAAAGGCTGAACTCCAGGGAAGTCCAAGTTCCAGGAACAAGCATTGCTTTGGAAGAACTTGTGCCAGGCAGAATTTCCCATTAAATCCCAGCATCTTCTGGGTGGGAAGGGACCCACAAGGACCATCCAAGTCCAGCTCCTGGTCTTGCACAGCCCAACAATCCCAGCCTGGCATCCCTGGGAGCTCCAAACGCTCCTGGAGCTCTGGTCTGGTCCCTGTGGCACCTTGCAGGGATCCTGAGCAAGGGAATCTGGGCTGGGTGCTGAACTGGAAGATGCTCTGGCCCTTTCAGCAGCAGTCCCAGTCCTTCCCACAGACAGGAGCAGGAATTCCTTGCTGAAGAAGCCCAGCAGATGCCTCACAAGCCCTGTGCTCCTCACAAGCCCCAGCTCCCTGCAGGTGCTGCTCACAGCTTCTGACAACAGCAGGGACAAAGGGATGGCTGGGAAAGAAAGCAGCCAGTCCAACAAACTCACCTCCCATGGAATCACAGAATTCCAGACTGAGTTGGGTCAGGAGGGACCTTAAGTCCCACCCAGTGCCACCCCTGCCATGGCAGGGACACCTCCCACTGTGCCAGGCTGCTCCAGCCCCAGTGTCCAGCCTGGCCCTGGGCACTGCCAGGGATCCAGGGGCAGCCCCAGCTGCTCTGGGCACCCTGTGCCAGGGCCTGCCCACCCTGCCAGGGAACAATTCCTCATTGCCAGGATCCAGTCCCAAGTGAGCACAGAGCTGCTCTGCCCTGCCACGTGAGCCTGGCTCCCAAGGAAATCTCCTTGTGCCTGCAAGAATGGAAGGGAGGTTTGCACTTTCCAGAACTTTCTGCACAAGTGAGTGACCCAGCAGCTCCCCAGGGCCACCCCTGAGCACAACCCTGGGTTTGGGGAGCAGGTTCAGGCTCCAGAATTGAGCTGGTAAATCCAGAACCAAGGGGTGAGTCTGGGAAAGGGGGAGTAAACAGACCTCAACAGAATTTGCTTGGAGAAACAAAAAATATTTGACCACTTGCTCTGCCATTTCTTCAGCAGCACAGTGTGTTTGGAAGGAAAAAGGGAATAAAAATAGAAGCAACCTTCAGAAAAGATGAGTCACATTTGTGAACTGATTACACTGATGGTGACAAACTGAAACAGAAGCCACTTTTTCAAAGAGAAAGGTGAGATTGTTCATAAATTTTTTATACCTAACACCACATCACTGTTATAGACCCTGCTTAGGCTCCTGCACATAAACACCAAGAATTAATTAGTCCAGGAATTAAAAACATAAACCTTATTGCTAGTTATGTCCCCACCCCAGGGCTCCACATGAAACCCTGCAGTTCCTAATTCCCAAACTGAGATTCTGAGTCTGGTTTGAGTGCACATTTCCTCTCCAGAGTCACTGAGAAAGCCAAGAAAAGGTGAAATCCACAAAATGCAAAGTGAAGACAGAGCTCAGCAAATGAGTTCCCCAAGTCCCCTGCTGCCCTCCTGAGTCACTCTCCTGTTCCACCTCCCTGGTGCTGTGGTGACCCCTGTCACACCCAGTGCCTGTGCCTGCTCTAATTCCTTCTTTCCTCAGACCCAGATGGAGTGGCTGCCACAGGCTCAGTCTGTGCTGGATGGTCCCAGCTCCTCCCACGGCAAAGTCCCAAGGGAAATGCCTTCAGCAAACAGCCTCAGCCAGAAATGTGCACTCACTCACAGACACAGCATCCCCCAGGAAACCCACAGCCCTGCTGGCACATAAACCCACAGAAACACACAACATCCCCAGCTGGAAGTGACCCATAAGGATCAAAGTCCAACTCCTGGCCTGAGTGAAAAATATCTGATTTTTTAATGTTAAGACGCAGTTTTTAGGCCAAAAAGGGAGCAGAAGCCTGACTTAGTAACTGATCAGTCACACAATTTCAGGTGTCCAAGTAACACACAACCAGTACTTTGCACTTCATGGCTGGTTTGTGTTCCTGTCCCTGAGGAAAATAAGATGGATTCAGAACCACGTGCCTGCTCCTTCCTGTGAAACCCTCCTGCAGCCACAGCAGGACTCCACAGGAAGCTGTGTGAGGCTTTCCCACCATTCCTGGAGCCCCAGGGCACTTCTGAGCAGCTCTGGGCCCTCCTGGCAGAGCAGGAGAGCAGCTGAGGAGTGCCAGGGCAGGGAGAGGACTTTGTCCTCACCTCCCTCACCCTCCAACTCACAGAGCCTCCTCTGTGCCCAGCCCCAGAGCCTGCACTGTGGCCACAGCACATTCCCAGCTCTGGGCAGGGCAGGAGAGCTGCTGCTGCCTCACTGAGCCCAGATCCAACAAAATGTTCCAACATTCCTCTGCTCCTTGCAGTTGTGTCCACAAGCACAGACCACACTCTTCTCCCATTCTCTTCCCTTGAAGCATTTTGTTTGGCTTGTATCTGGTTTTTTGGCTATTTTGGTTTGGCTTGTATCTGGTTTTTTGGTTGTTATTTTGGTTTGCTCAGTTGGGTTGCTTTAAAGCAGATCCCAAAGTGAAGCTGGAGGACAGGAAAATCACACCTGGTCCTTTCCACTTCACCCTTGTGAGCAGCCCCTCCTGCCACTGCCATCACAGGAGACCCCAGGGAGGAGGTTTGGGAAAGAGCTGCTCAGAGCTGCTCCCTTTCCAGGGCTTTGGGAACCCATTCCAGGTGCTGCAGACAGGGAGAACCCTCCCCTCACAGCCCTGCTGATCTCCTTTCCCAAGCCCCTCACTGGAAAAACTCCTTCCTCACCAACACCTCCCTGTGCTTCACATCCTCTGCCAGGAACAAGGATTGTCCTCATCAAAGGCAGCATTTTGCTACAATCTCAGTTGTTCATAGCTGCTAAAATCAGACTTTATCATGCACATTGTGCATTAACACTGGCAAGATCCCAGAAGATTCCCATCTGGCCAGTGACTCAAGTCTGTGTTCCCTGGCTCTCTGCACTGCTTGGCTATATGAAGTAGAAAAACAACTTAGTGAATCCTGGCAAAAAATGTTTCTATTTTCAGGATATTGTAATTCCAGACTTTGGTGTTCAGCTAACACCAACTTCTATGGAAAATTCCACCTAAGCCTCAAATCTGACCTCCCAGCTTGGAGGGTGTCCCAGCCCAAGCTGACACAGACTCAGCTGCAGCACCTGCCACACTGACCAGCTTAACTCCTTATTCCTTGTGCCTGCAAGGTGGATCTCCTCAGATCTCCTTCCTGACAGAGCACCAGATCAGTGCTCACAGGCAAAGGTGCAGCTTGAGTAACTGAATGTACAAAACACACGGATGGAGGACGCAGCACAGCCCAAAATCAGCCACAGCAACAGGGAACCACTGCACTGTATCTAAACAATATCAGAGTGAGAGGAACTTATCAACTGCAACTCCTGCTTTAATCCTCCACATCTCTGGCTCCCAGAAAACCCTGGTGATGCAGAGAGAGGCAAAGGAGCAACCAGAGAAAACCAAGGCAAACCCAAGGGCAGTTTGGACCTTGGTTCGCTGAAGCCGATAACAAAAACCTGATTTCAACAGCAGCAGGATCAACCCTGCCTGACATGTGCCAGTGCCAGGGAGGCAGGGAGGGATGTGCCACTGCCAGCACAGCAGGGAGGGATGTGCCACTGCCAGCACAGCAGCGTCCTGGCAGTGGCAGGCTGTGTCTGGCTGGTCACACCTTGCCGGTGACACCGAGGGACAGGGGCTGAGCCCAGCCTGCTGCACTGGGCACATGCTCTGCCACAGGGTGAGGCACTCGTGGTGCACTGTGCAATCCTTGGCTGCTGTCAGTGTGGTCACTGCTGGGACAGCAGTGGCTGTGTCACTTCTACCTTTCGGATCCACGCCTGGGGCCCGCTGTTGGTGAGCTCGTCCGAGGACAGGATCTGTGCGCCGGTGCTGCCCGTGAACTGCCCGGGGATGGAGTTGGACTGAGCCCAGGCATCGATCTGCAACGGCAAAACCCACACTGAGACCAGCACTGGCACCTCCACATTCCCTCTGCACCCCTCTGCTGCCCCTCAGGAATTTTCACAGCATGTTGTTGGGATTTGGTGTGTTCACTGACACTCGGATGAAAGTGGGTGCTACCAAAATCTGAGCATCTGAATGGTCACCCTGAAACCTGAGCTCCAACTCCAGCCAGTTCAGGGTCTCCTCATCCCCAGAACTGCTGAATCCACTGGTTTGGAAAGAATTACCTACATCTGTGCTGCTGAACTACTACAAAATTTAAAGAAAATTAAATTTTAAACTATGTTTCAGAGTGACTTGGGTGCAAACATGGAATACACAAAGCAGCTCATCAAAACTCAGCGTCAGAAGTGCAGAACTTTGAAACACTGGCCCACAGCTGGGTTTCCAAACTTAAACAGGAGAGGAAAACCAGCTGCCATGAAAGGAAAATCCGGATTTCCCTCAAGCTCCCCAAATGCTGCTGAAGGCCCCAGCTCACCTGCTCCTGCGCCCGGTTCAGCATGCACATGGCCTCCAGGTCAAAGGAGTTCTCATTGAGCCTCTTCTGGGCCACTGCTCTGTCGTTCATGGCTGTGGTGATGTCCACACACTAGGAGGAAAAAGAGCATTTGTAAAAACACAGCAGAGCACAACAGTGTCCACCTGAGCTGGAAAAAGCTGCTGGAGGATCCATGCCACCAAGAGGGGTTACAGAGTGAATTGTTGGTTTGACAAAGACAATGTGATGGAAATCCTGGGACTACTTAAATCCACACAAGATGGGCTTTCCTGAACAAAGTCAAGTCTGAATTTAAACTGTAACACCCTGGTAATTTAAAATCACCTGCACACACAAAATAGCCAATGACTTATTTTCTAAGAACTGTTTGTCACAAAGAATTCTGGTGTGTAATAAACAGAGAAGCATTTTACTGTGCAATGAGATCTTCTTAACCAACAGAATTAAATGCAATTCAACTATAAACTCATGCAGAGCTGTTCACATGAGCACTCTGCTACTAAGTCACAAAAAAGCTGGTCTGTAGAAAGTAATTCCAGCATGAATCAGATGCATTCAACAATCTTGACTTTAGTGTTTTAAATTTTCATCTCCAGCCTAAACCAGAAGGGAATGAAGATGGGGAAGGGGCTGGAGCCCCAGGAGGGGCTGAGGGAGCTGGGAAGGGGCTGAGGCTGGAGCAAAGGAGGCTCAGGGGGCCCTTGTGGCTCTGCACAAGTCCCTGCCAGGAGGGCACAGCCGGGGGGGTCGGGCTCTGCTCCCAGGGAACAGGGACAGGAGCAGAGGGAACGGCCTCAGGCTGGGCCAGGGCAGGCTCAGCTTGGACAGCAGCAGGAATTTGCCCATGGAAAGGGAGCTCAGGCCTTGGCAGGGGCTGCCCAGGGAGCTTTGCAGTGCCCATCCCTGCAGGTGTCCCCTGGAGGTGGCACTGAGTGCTCTGGGCTGAGGACAAGGCGCCCATGGGGCACAGCTGGCACTCCATGGGCTGGCAGGGCTTTGCCAGCCCCAGGGATCCTGTAAAACCAGGCTGTGAGCTCACAGAATCCACTGCTTTGGAAAGTATTATCTACATCTGGGCTGCTGAGCTGCAGTAAAATATAAAGAAAAATAAATCTGAAATGACATTGCAGAGTGACTTGGTGAAAATGTGAAATACACAAAGGAGCTCTCTGCAAACCTTCACTGTGGGCAAAGCCATGAGAGAGAAATCCACAACATTTGGGGCTGTAATGAATTCTGGCTGCTGTGCAGCTGTTTTATAAAATCCCTGGGCCCTGCTCCTCAAAGGATGTGCATTATGGATCATTCTCTTTGGAAAGCAGGAAGGGAAGAGTGTGCAAAGACGAATGGACTTTCTTGAGATGTGACAGAAGCTGGAAGGAGTGGGACAGTTTGAGGCACAGAATAAACCCAATAATCAGAAATGCAGCTGGCACACACACATCAAGGTGATGGGTCAACCTGAACTTCATTTCATTTGCTTTGTAAAAGCTTTGCCTCTTTTGCTGCCACAACCTCTACCTCTAACACGTTTTGTACTAAAGGGCCAGGAAGAGAAACTCAAACTCCTTTAAAATTGACTCAGCTGAAGAAAACAAACACTGTTAAACCACAAAGCCTGTCCCAGGAACCTGGTCAAGAATTCAGCAAATACTGAAAGGAAGAGACAGATATGAACACCTACAATGGCATCAAACACAGGAATTGCTTTTGTGCTCTATTAAATCTGATTTTAAGATGAGGTTTTTTTGCCAGCGTTTAGGACAAAAATATTTCTAATTGGGAAGATCCCTGCTGGAATATCTGGCACTGACCAAAACAGCTAAAATCCCACAAGTCCCAGGTGTTCACACTCAGTCTATGGACTGAGTTCAGTGCTTATTTCTTGTCACACAGAACATAAAAAAGGCACAAGAAGAATTAAAATCTTATCTAACAACCCCCTCACACAACAGCAAGGATGTAAAAATGCCTGTTTCAAATGCACACTGGCTAAGTTTTCAAGTTTCTCTCGCCTACTTAAAATAATTATTTAATGCTCTGTTTATGAACCTGGTCCAGGAGATAAAGAAAAGTTCTTCTACTCACCAAAAGTTTCAATCCAGCAATACACAAAGGCATGGAAGCAGTCCATGAAAGCGCAGGGGACCACTGCCATGCTAAAGAGGTGTGTTAGTGCTTTACTGGGGCCTAGCAACACTCCCTGCTGGGTTAATTCCCAAACACTTCTCCATTCTGGAGACCATCAGCTCTGTGTTATGTCAAAACACTCGATGGCAGCTTTGGATCTTGGAAAAAAACCATCTCTGCTTGAGGTATAAGAAGTTGTTGTTATTCCTGAGTCAAGGTGGAAGTGAGGTGCTGCTCTCTCGCAGAGCTCTCCTGCCTGATTCCCTTTCTCAGACTTACCCCACAAATCACAAATACTGAAGCAAATAAAAAGCAGGTGTCTTACACACTCTGGAGCTCCATGAATGCTTTTACTGCAGCCCCAGATCCCAGCACTCAGCACAAGTCACCTGGGCTGGCCCAGCCCTGGCACTCTACACTTCCAACACTCCTTCCTCAGAGGTCTCTGCCTGCCACAGACATGATGAGCCCTCAGATCACTCCAGACCTTCCCCTCCATCTCCTACTGCCACACACAACTCCTTTAAGGTTTTATTAAAACAAGCTGTAATGTACTAGCAGGGTCATTTCAGACCAAGCCCATAGCTAATATGTGAATTAGAACACAACAACAAAACCAATTGTGTGGGGTTTCATGTCAGGACTTGCACCAGAACTGTCACAGTATTGCAAAATCAGCAATAACAAATGGAGGTCAATTCTAGGTGAAACTTAAGTTCCAAGCACTGCCAGCTCTCTACTCCCCCAGCAAGTGAGCTGATCTGCCTGATGCTGCTCCAAGGGAGCCATTTCCACCACAGAGTCCTCCTGAACATGAAAGAATTAAGCAGAGAAGCACTGTGTTACCTGTCAGGCTCCCTGGAGAAACACACAGCAGTTCTGTACCTGCACTCCCCAAACCCCAGGGGATGGATGGAACAGCTTGATGGGAGCTAACACCCCTGAAATCACCCTTAACACAAACCAAGTTAAGGTAAAGGCAAATAAAAATATTTATTTACAAAATGTAAAAACAGACAACATAGTTACAGTCATTTATAAAGGTACATACAACAGAAAGGAAAGGAAGTTATGTTAAATATATTTACTGCAATGAAACTGGGAATGACATTCTGCACAAACATCTCAGGGTTTTACTGGAGCAGGAGAGCCCAAAGTGCAGCTCCCACCTGTGCTGAGGAACTGGGTGCCCAGCCATCAAATTCCGAGGGATTCCTTGAAAATGTTGGCTAAGTTATACCCTCCGTGCTTTTGGTGCTGTAGAAGACCCAGAAGAAAATTCCCTTCTGTGCCTCAGGGAGTGAACTGACCAGTATCAGAAAGGTCTTGAGAAACAAAATGCACCAAGTGCTGAGATGGCTTTGTCAGAAATTGATGGGGAGGCTTTGGGGTTTGGCTTTGGAAGGTGTGAGAACAAGGCTGCAGGTGCACTGAGGCAACACACACCTAAAAATATTAACATCTCTCTTAAATATTTAATTTACTTAATTACAACAGCTCCCAGAAACGTTCTTTACAAGAAATTTCGAGGAGAAAAACACTTGCTTTGGTGTTTTTAGTTCATTATCCATACAATTAGATTCTCCTTTGGAAGGCCACGTGCAAGACAGCCATTGGAGAAAATATGACTGGAAAGCTAAAAAAATGAATACATCCAGAGAAAGTGACTTTCAATTTTTAATTGATTACATTCCAGTGTGATGTTCTTGTTCTAAGACTGGTGGGACAATTTTAATTAGCACTACACACATTATTGTGCAAATCTCAAGGTATTATTAATTAACCTCTGCAGGAAACTGAACGAGGAAGTTTTTTCACCTTCCAGCTACAGTTTAAATTCTGTTGAGACCAAGAAGCCACCAGGTGCCAGAAGCAGGATGGGTGCAGGCTGCTTCACCCCTGCCCACGTGGAGGAAGCAGAGCTCAGCTCCTCAGCTCAGGGCAGTGTTAGGCACTACCTTTTTAAGTGCCTTTTTTTTTTTCCCCCAGACTGCAGCTGGGTACCAGACTGCCCAGGTGATGGTTTTGGTTTTCTTACATGATATGCTCTCCTTGCCTTCCTTACCTCAATGGCTGGCTTGGGGAAAACATCATCCTTGCCGTCGTCTTTGCCGTTCTTGTCCACGGGAACCCACTCTCCATACACACTGTCTGCCTCCTTCTTCCTATGCTGAGACCCAGAGGACACAGGGAATTCCTTGGACAGGCTGACCTGGTTTTTTGGTTGGGGTGGTGGTGCTGGTTTTATGCTGGGAGTCTGAAAGAAATAAAATTATAAAGAGTTCAGGCTTGGAAACACCCAAGAGTCATGAGGTGGTTTTGTTGCAAACACCTGGGATCTGGTTTTTACTCACTCTAGAGTAATAAGCCTTTGTAATTCATCATTTTGGCACAGCCCTAAAAACACACAAGTGACCACAAACTGTGCTATGAGAGAAGATGAAAAACCCCTAAAAACAACTTCAGCAACCCAAAATCCCTGACCTCCTCACCCAGCTGACTCCATTCACCTTGAGAACAACCACCAGTATTTTGTAACGTAAGCTCCAGGGTGAAAATCCTGGGCAGCAAAACATTGCCTGTGATCAAAAGCTGCCCATGAGTGGAGAGAAAACAGCTCTCAGCATTTGGGTTTCCATCCTGGCCTATTTTTAGCAGCAGCCTGAGTCTCTGAGCAGATGATGTCTGTGGCCCTGTTTTGCCTGGTGTTGTTAATGTTTTAAAAACCTGCAGAAATCCCTGCCAGGTTCCCTTCCAAGAGGCAAAGACAGCTGGCAGCACTGGATAATATTGGATAAACTCCTAGGAATATGGATGGGAATGGTTTGAGGAGAGAGAACAAAACTGAAAGGATCAAAAACAAGACCAAGAGGCAGAGCAGCTCACAACCACTGCAGAGCACTCATTCCTCCTCAGAGCCTGGAAAAATTCCAAGGTTTCTTGAGTTTCCCTGTAGCCTTTTCTAACAATAAAATAGAAACTCTAAATCCATTTCTACCTTACACCTTATGTAAATGTGCACTACTGCTTATTTTGTGTACAGCACAAGCTCTACCTATTTATACATACAACCAGGAATGTCATTTCTGTTTTTTCTGTTTTGCATATTAAAGCCTTTTTAGTGCTTTATATCCTGCAAAATCAGAACAGACTTTCATGGGGACAACCCCCCACCTCAAATAAAACTTAAAAAAACCCACCCACCACCCCAAAAAACCCCAAACCCCAACAATATTTAAACAAACTGTAATCCACGCTTCAAACCATTTGATTTCCAGATGCATTTAAAGAATTGGTAAAATTGGATTATCAATTTAATCTTGATAGAATTTGGAATGTTTCTTTAAATTGATTTAAAAATACTCCTAGTTTCACCAAGATTATCAACCCTTTAAAATTTCTACAGAATTACTTGCATTATTTAAAAAGAACAAGGATTTATTTTTAAAGTAAACATAAGTAAAATATTAAAATATATAAGTAGCACTTATAAAAATATAAGTAAAATATATTTTAACTTATATTTTTATAAGGAAAATAATAAAAATATAAGTAGCACTCACACTTAAATTGAAGAAAATAGGTTTGGGTTCACTCAGCTTGAAAGGATGGTTATAGAAAGGACGTTCCTCCTCCTCCTCATCAGAAACATGAGGCTTGTTCACTATCACATCATCAGTGCTCTGAGCAATCTTCTTGCATTTCTGAAAAGTAAAACAGAGGGAAATGTCAGCTCTGAGTAAACCTGAACTTTCAACCCAAACTCACAAAGCACATTTCTATCCAAAAAACTGGTTTTCTTTACTAAACCAGGAATGGAAAATCTTCTAGCAACAGCACAAACAGACGTACTTTGGATATTGTACACAAATTATCCAACCATGGCTTTGCCAGGCACTCCTTGGTTACTGATTCAGCTCTCTGGCAGAGCAGGGACCCTGTCAGAAGTGATGGCTCCAAGAGAGCTCAGATTCTTCTGGAATATTGTGGTGCTGGCCAGCTACGTAAGCCACCCCCTCTGATGTGCAACAGAACTAAACCACAGAGGTGTCATGGGGATACCACAAACTGGGAGGAGCCTCCAAGGGGGGATAAGAAAAGAGAGGACAAAAAGGACCAAAGACAAAAAGACTTTCTCAAGAGGCCAGAATTTCATGGTTAAAATGTCTTTACTGATTTCCTACCACCTGCACTGCTCTGTGGACAGTTCTGAGTCAAAAGAACAGAAACATAATTCAACAGATCTCCAAGCTGGAAAGGAAAGGGAGGTGCAGATTCGGGGCCTGCAGATCAGCACAAGCTATGCTGGATCTTGGTCAGGGTATGTGAAAAACCACCCAGGATGTCACCACAGGGCACCTGCACCAACTCAGCTCTTGCCCAGTACTTCTGTTCCCCCAGCCCAGACACAACTGCAGATTATCTCTGAGCATCTGGACATTGCTTCCTCTCAGATTATTTCTAGAAACCCAAGTTCAGAACTGTCACACTCATGATACAATTAAAAAAAAAATTAAAGCACTTTTCTATTCCAGATTTTCTCCATCCTGAGGGAAGTCCAAAGCCAGGCTGGACAGGGCTTGGAGCAACCTGGGACAGAGGAAGGTGCTCCTGCCCATGGCAGGGGGTGGGCCAGGCTGAGCTTTGAAGCTCCTTCCAACTCAAACCATAACTAACACCACCAGAACAAAAAATCAGGAGTGAAAGCTTCGGATGTCACTGACAGGACTGCAGGGACAACCACCAATTTCTACAAAATTAGAACAGAACCAAAACCAAAAATAAGGAAAACCAAAATAATATGATTTCATACATTTCCAGAGAATTAAAAAATACCAGCTTTAATGACTTTAAAAAACCTGTGGGGAGAGTAAGGGCTCAAAGGACTGGTCAGGTTTTGTCAGGGACTGCCCAGGGAAGTGTGGAGGTGGCCAAGGAAGGCCTGGAGGTGGCACTGAATGCTCTGGGCTGGGGACAAGGTGCCCATAGGGCACAGCTGGCACTCCATGGGCTGGCAGGGCTTTGCCAGCCCCAGGGATTTGGGGATTCTGAACACAAGGCAGCTCCCACGTGCCAGCAGCACAGAGTGACAACCTCCCACAGGTCACCAAGCCCAGTGTGCTCATTTCCAGGCTGGATGCTGCTGCTCCCCCTCACCTCAGTGAGCTCCTTCAGGGTGTCCCTCGAGGACTTCTGGTTGGCTTTGTCATCCTTCTTTTGGGACAGCAGAGGCATCAGGCTCGGGGGCAGGGGCACGCCAGACTTCGCACACATGGCGGCTGCGTTGGCCTTGGCGATCTCCAGTAGCTGGGCCTTGTCTAAAAACATTTGGGTTTTTTCACAGGGAAGTAATTATTTTTATAGATTCTTGTTTTAATAATAAAGAAACATTTCTGGTAAACTAAACAAGATTCTACCTGTACTGTGCATTTTTAATGTTCTGTGGAAATAACTGGAATTGTACTGAGCTGCTCTGGACTTTAAGCCTGGGCTGTGCAGAAGGCAAGTGAAACGGCAATGTAATCCAGCAGTCCCAACTACAACATCCTCCAACCACCCAAGCTCTGACGTCTCTTACTTCACTGATTCATTCCTGTCCTGGCAATACTGAGTCCTTCCTACACAGCATAAACTCCAGAGTTTCCTCATTATCTACCTCTGAAAAGCTCTCAAAGCTCTGGAGGAAGCCTCATCTCCCCAGAGACAGCCCAAAAGCTACTTACAACCACCAAACAAAAAACAAGCTCTGAGGAAGTAAAACATGCTCTTGCTTAAAACACAATTAGATGCAAAACTGTTGGCAGAACAGTATTTTGCTTTAATAATGAGAAAAAGGACAGCCCTAACATAGAAATAGCAAATGAAATTAAATTAAGCCTTCTGCCAGTTTGCAACTAACTCCTTAACTGGAAGGCTTCCATGGCAACTCTGAGGCAGGACTGGAAGGTTCAGAACATCAAGTCCACCACAGGAGGTTTCCTCACACACTGAACAAGAGCTGATTTCCCAGTTCAAACCTTCTTTCCCCTTATTAATTCATTACCTGAGAAACAACACAGTCTCTCTTCCTCCAAGCACAGAGAAAAGATGCAGCTCTTAAGATTTTATTTTCTGACCTGCTGGGTCTGGGAGTATTTTCAGAAACAAGTCTCTCTTTCCTTTATGTTCTTACCATGGGAAAGAGGCAAGACAGAGTTCTGGGAACAGCTGATGTTAAGAGCCTGGGACTCTCCAACTGGTACCTGAATGACCTTTGTTCTCAGGAGTAAAAATTCTAAATTTTCTTACATACAAGTACTTGAAGTACTTGGCCTTTACTATTATTCAGAATGTTCCTTGAGGCTGCAACATGCCACTTCTGCACAAAAACTCTAGAACCAAGGTAAAATTGTCTCTAAAGAGGCTTCCATTCAAATGCTCAACATTGATAAACTTTCCTGCTGAAGTCACTGCCTGAGATTAACACACAGAGTGACTTCTAAGAAATCCCTTATGAATGAATGCTCCAGAGCTAAAATCTGACAGCGCAAACCCACCCACTACCACCTCACCAGGGAACCAGTGAAAACAAAGCACTTACCCAGGTCTGTAAGACGTTTGGGTGACCTGCTGGAGAACTCCGAGGACCGGGAGCGGCGCCGGTCGGGGGATCTGCTGTAGCGCCTCCTCCCCGAGGAGCGCGAGCGCCGCAGCCGGATCGGGGACCTGCTGGAGCTCCTCCTCCTCCCCCTGGAGCGCGACCGCCTCTGCCGCAGAGGGGTCCGGCTCCTGCTCCGCAACCGGAGCGATATCCTGCGGTCCCTGGAGTCGGATCTTCTCCTTCTCCTGTCAGTAGACCTCGACCTGTTTCTCTGAGACCTCTTGCGCCTGTCTCTGGACAAGGAACGCCGCCTTCGTGACGCTGACCTCGACCTGCTTCTCCTCCTGTGCCTGGAACGTGACAGGGAGCTGGAGCGAGACCTGGACGCTCTTCTCCGTGTGGCCGACCTGGAGCGATTCCGCCTGGAGCGCGAGTCCGTGTCGTATCTCTTGGACCTGCGCTGGGAGGACCTGGAGCGCCGGCTCCTGGACCTGCGCGAGGACTCCTTGTCTGCTGCTTTCTCCACAGACTTGGACTGGCTCCTCTGGCGAGCAGCGGACCTGGAGCGTCTCCGCCTGGACCTGCGTGAGGATTCCTTGTCTGCTGTTTTCTCCACAGATGTTGACTGGCTCCTCTGGCGAGCTGTGGACCTGGAGCGTCTCCGTCTGTACCTCCGCACGGACTCTTTGTCTGCTGTTTTCTCCACAGATGTGGATCGGCTCTTTTGGTGAGCAGGAGACTTTGAGTGCCTGCTTACAGATCTCTGTGGAGACTCTTTGTCAGATGCTTTATCAACAGATTTGGATCTGGATTTTTCACGCTCGGAAGACTCAGAACGTCTGCTTTCAGGGACAAAGGAAGAGTCCTGTTCCTCTGACTGCTCAAGAGGCATGGAATCCTGCTTTTCCTCATCTGCCAAAGAGGGTTCTGCATCCTCTCCCTCCTCTTCACCACTGGAAGACTCTGACTCATGCTCATCTGACGATGTGGACTCTCTTTGTTCAGCTGTCAAGGAGGGCTCTGCATCCTCTCCTTCTTCTTCAGCAGTGGTAGACCTCGATTCAGCCCCATCAGGGGATGCGGAACGTCTGTGTTCAGCTGTCAGAGGTTCCACATCCTCAGCTTCTTCACCAGCAGTAGACCTTGACTCTTGCTCGTCTGATGAGGTGGAATCTCTTTGTTCAGCTGCCGAGGAGGGTTCCACATCCTCTGCATCTTCACCAGCAGTAGACCTTGACTCCTGTTCGTCTGAAGATGTGGAGTGTCTACGCTCAGCTGTCAAAGAGAGCTCCTGGTCCTCTGCTTCCTCACCAACGGTTGACCTTGACTCACGTCCATCAGGAGACACAGAGCGATGATCAGCTGTCACATCCTCTGCTTCTTCATCAGCTGAAGACCTTGACTCATGGTCATCAGAAGATGTGGAATGTCTACGTTCAGCGGGCAAGGAGGGCTCCCCATCTTCTACATCTTCTCCAGCAGCAGACCTCGACTCACGGTCATCAGAGGATACGGAATCTCTTCTTTCAGCTGCCAAGGAGGTCTCTGCATCCTCTGCCTCTTCTCCAGTGGTTGACCTTGACTCGTGCTCATCAGAGGACTCAGAGCACCTACGTTCTGTTGTCAAAGGCTGCTCCAGATCCTCTGCTTCTTCACCAGTGCTGGATCTTGACTCATGCTCATCAGGAGAAGTGGAACGCCTCTCCAGATCATCAATTTCTTCATCTGCAATAGACTTCTGGTCATGGCCCTCGGGGGACAGGGACTGTCTATGTTCAGAAGTCACAGAGGACTCCAGACCCTCTTCCTCCATGGGAGACCTTGGCTCATGACCTTCCTGATAGGAGGATGTGGAGTCTCTACGCTCGGATCTCACAGAGGGCTCCAGATCCCCTGTTTCTTCAGCAGGGCCCACACTGCAGTTATCAGGAGACACCGAGCGTCCTTCAGGCATTAAAGAAGGCATTGCATGATCCATTTTCTCAACAGGGATGGAATTCAAGTCGCTGCCATCAGGGGACATGGAGGCTCTATCGTTCACTGTCAAAGGTTCAAGACCATCTACTTTTTCAACAGAGGTGAATCTCAACTCCTGCCCATCAGCAGATGCTCCATGTTCATTTTCAGGTATTGGAGAATGGTCCCGCACATCTGCTTTCTGAAGAGAGGTGAAACTCACCTCCTGGCTCTCAAAAAACAGATGGTCACGTTCAGCTGTCACAGTAGAATCCACACCCTCTGTCTCCTCAGCACACTCCAATCTTGACTCGCGCTCTTCAGGTGACAGAGCATGTTCAGATGTCAGAGAAGGTTCCTTGGCTAGAACTCTTTCAGCAGGGCTGGACTGCAGTTCCTGAGCTTCAGGAGTCATGGAACATTCACCTTCAGACAAGGACAACTCCTGCCCCTCTGTTTTTCCAGCAACAGCAGGCTGCAACTCCTGGCTATCACTGGATATTGAACTTTCACTTTCAGATGCTTCAGAATGTTCATCCAGTTCTTCTTTTTCAACAAAGCTGGATCTCAAATGATGTCTTTTGGGGGATGCCTCATACTCGTTTTCAGACAGCAAAGAACACTCCTGCACCTCCTGCCCCTCGGGAGATACAGCGTAATGGACCAGCACTGGAGCCTGCACTGCTCTGCTTTCCGTGGGGCCAGACTGCAGTATTTGGCCTTGATGGAAGATGGAACATTCGCTGCCAGGTGTCAGAGAAGGTTCTTGCACCTCCTTCTCAGCAGGGCTGGCCTCAGCCACCTCCTGGCCCTCAGGAGACTCACCATATTCACTTTCAGGCACCAGAGAACGCTCCTGCACTTCTGGTTTTCCAGCCAAGAAAGAGGGCAATCTGTGATTTTTAGAAGACACAGCACTGTCCGGAACCACAGCCTCCTCCTGCATCTCTGCCTTCTCAGGAGAGCTGGACCTCAACTCCTGGCCCACCCAGGACACAGCATGTTCATTTTCAGACACCAGAGCAGGCTGTTGTGTTGCTTCAGCAGAGGGTGACTGCAGGTCGTGGCTGTCGATGGACTCCAGACATCTTTCTTCAGGCATCTGATAAAGCTTCCGCAGCTCCGTTTTTTCAGCAGGGGTTGATGTCAACTCCGGGCCATCAAGCCCTATTGTGCACTCATTTTCAGACACTTGAGAAGGCTCCTCAGCTCTTTCAGAAGTGGTGGATGCCAACTCATGACCATCGGAGGCAACAGAACACCTGCTTTCTGGTACCAGCATGGGCTCCTGCGCTTCTTCACTGTAGGCAGATCTTAGCTTGTAGCCATCAGGAGATGTCAGGTGTTTCAGTTCGGATGAATTCAGCATTTCTGCTTTCTCTGCAGGGACGGGTCTCAGCTCCTGACTGTCAGGCAACAGCAGAACCCCACCTTCTGATGTCACAGCAGCCACTGGGGGCTGTAGTTTTTCAGGTGTGCCCACTGATTCACAGCCGTCAGCAGACACAGAGAAGCCACTTTCCAGTGAGAGAGAAGGCTTCTGGATCTCCACTTTTTCAACTGCAGCAGATGTCAATTTATAGCCTTCAGGTAAGATGGAACAGCGGAGCTCAGATGCCACTGACAGTTCTGCACTCTCTGTTTGCTCAAAGGAGTTGTACTTTGCTTTGTGGCCATCGTGGCATATGGGAATCCCACTTCTAGACATCACCAAAGATCCTGCACCGTCGATTTTTCCAGTTAGATATCTTGAATCGGGCATTTCTGAAGATCTGGAGCAGTCGACCTCAAGCACTTGTGGAAGTGCTGGACCATCTAAAGCTTTGTCAACAGATGATCTGGACTCATGAACTTCAAAAGAAGACACTGAAATGACGTCAGCAGACACCTCAACAGAACCACGCACCGATGTCAGGGAAACATCCGGAGTCCTGACTTTTTCAACAGATAAAAAACTTTGTTCTTTTCCATGTGGTGACTTAAAGGACTCGCCTACAGACAACGGATGCTCCTCTATTGGTGCAGCGAAGCTGGATCCTGACCCACGTCCATCAGGAGACACAAAGTGTCCACCGTCAGAAGCCAGAGACGGCTCCTGCATCTGGCCTGACTCACAGCCATCGGGGATCACAGGGCGGATCATCTCAGGTGGCAGGAAAGGCCTCTGAGCTTCCACTGCTCCAGGGCTGTCAGCCAGCTGGGAAGACTCACGTTCAGGTACTTGCAGAACCTGTGAAAGCTCTTTGTGTTCACCAGGGATATGCTGTGAATCGTGACCACCAGACAAGCTGGAGACCCCACCTTCGGACAGGAGAGCTGACTGAGTTCCATGTCTCTTTTTAGTGCTGGAGGAAGCTCTGGACCTTCTACTTCTTTGAGAGGTGCAGTTCTGGACTCACCTTCACAGGATGCAGAGACATGAAATTCTGCTACTGAAGAAGTTTCTAGATCTCCTCTTTTTTCAACAGATGAGGATCTTGACTTCGATGTGGAGTATGTAAGTTCAGGTTGCAATGAAGACTCCAGAGCTGCTGCTTTTTCAGTTGATCCATTTTCAGATGTCATAGACAGCTCTGAATCCTGTGTTTTTTCCACAGATGTGGATCTCAGCTCCTGGTCATCTGGGGTTTTGGAGGTATCAAATTCAGATGTGGCAGAATGCTGCAGATCTGCTGTTTTTTCAACAGATGAGGACCTTTCCTCAAGGCTCTCTGAAGTTTTGGATAATCCACTTCCAAATGATGGTGGCAGCACTGGGCCGTTTACTCCTTCATCAGACAAAGCTACTGATGTGGGACCATTAGAGGATTTACCTTCACTTCCAAAAGAAGACTGAGGAACATCTTCATCAAGACCTTTGGCTGACTCCTGAAGTTCAGAAGACTCATGCTTGCTACTGGACTTTGCTGAGGATGACTTATCCTTTTTTTCTACAGATTTGGACCTTGACTTAACACTGTCAGAGGACTTGGAACGTTTCCGTTTGGATTTTTTTGAAGACTCCTTGCGCTTTTTTTCAACAGACCTAGACCTAGACTTGTAGCGTTCAGAAGATTTTGAGCGTCGACGCTTGGATTTTCGTGAGGATTCCTTCTTTTTTTCCACGGATTTGGATCTAGACTTGTAACGGTCAGAGGACTTGGAGCGCTGACGTTTAGACTTCCGCGACGATTGCTTTCTATCCCTTTTTTCTACTGACCTGGATCGAGACTTGTAGCGATCCGAGGACTTGGAGCGCTGACGTTTGGACCTCCGCACAGATGCCTTCCGACCTCTCTTCTCAACAGATCTTGACCTGGATTTTGAACCATCAGAGGAACCAGACCGATGTCTGAACCTCCAGGAGTACTCTTTGCCTCCTCCCTTTTCTGAAGACCTGGATCTAGATTTTGAACGGTCAGAGGACCTGGAATGTCTGCGGCGGGATCTCCAGGAGGACAACCTCTTTTCCGCTGACCGTGACTTAGACCTGTAGCGGTCAGACGACCGCGAACGTCTGCGCCCGGACCTTCGGGAGGACAGCCGCTTCTCCACGGACCTGGACTTGGATCTGTAGCGGTCAGAAGACCTGGAACGTCTCCTTCCGGACCTTCGGGAGGACAGGCGCTTCTCTGCTGACCTGGACTTGGATCTGTAGCGGTCAGAGGACCTGGAACGTCTGCGCCCGGACCTTCGGGAGGACAGCCGCTTCTCCACTGACCGTGACTTAGACCTGTAGCGGTCGGAAGACCTGGAACGTCTGAGCCTAGATCTTCGGGAGGACAATCGCTTCTCCACGGACCTGGACTTGGATCTGTAGCGGTCAGATGACCTGGAGCGTCTGCGTCTGGACCTTCGGGAGGACAGCCGCTTCTCCACTGACCTGGATTTAGATCTGTAGTGGTCAGACGACCTGGAACGTCTCCGTCTGGACAATCTCTTTTCTGCTGATCTGGATTTAGACCTGTAACGGTCAGATGACCTAGAATGTCTGCGCCTGGACCGCCGGGAAGACAACCTTCTCTCTCTCTTCTCCACAGATCGGGACCTAGACTTGGAATGCTTTTTTCTGGAAACGGAATAGTTTCTGCTCCTAGAACGCGCTCTTTTAGAGGTCAAACGCCTGGAAGTGGAACGTGACCTTGATTTTTTCTTCCGCTTCCTAGACCTGGACTGAGACTTGGAACGGCTCCTTTTCTGCTTCTTTGAATCATGTTTTTTCTCACTGGTTCTATGACTACTTTTTTCAACAACATTCTCAAGCCTCATGAGAGTCTCCTTCATTCGTGCTGCCACATCAGGTTGCACATCAGATGTTTCTGAGTCTCTTTTCTCTGAGTCCTCCTCGGGAGTTGCTTCTTTGACATCCTCAGCCTCTGGAGTGTCTATCAACTGGCCTTCCTCTATAAGCTCTGGACCTGCTTCTGCATCAGTCTCAGGCGCTGGACCTGCTTCCAAATCTTTTGTCTCTGCCTCCAACCCTGCAGCTGCTTCTGCCTCTTTCAGCTCTACATCAGTCCGAGGAGCTGTTTCCAAATCTTGTGTTTCTGCTACAGGAGTCCCTGTTGAAACTTTTTCCTCTGCTGCATGTGAAGAACTAAAAACTGTTTCTGCTACTAAAGGCTCAGATGCTTGAGTCTGTTCCGCATCTTCCTTCTCAATCACCATATCCTCCACCTGTACCCCTTCTACATATTGTACCTCAGCTGTCACTTCATGTTCCAGCGTGGTTTCCAGGCCTTTCACATCCCCTGGTTTTGGAACTGCTTCAGAAGATTGTATTTCAGAAACACCCAAGATTTCTGGAGCCTCTTCTGAACTCTGCCATTCTGCAGCAGGTTTTGCTTCTAGAACTACTTGAAGATCTTGTTGCTTTTCAGCATGCAAGTATTCTGGAACAGCTGATGAAGCATCACCCATGGGTACCTCAAGCTTTTCACCTGTTTCAGAACCTTTCACCTCTACTGTTGCAGACTCTGTCGTGCTCTCTAACCACCTCATTCCTCCAGCTTCTGATGCTGGCTCCAAATATTCTGCTTTCTCCATTTCTGAGAGCTCATTTCCTTGTGTGCTGGTCCTCCTTGCTGCAATTCCAGGTTCTACAGCAGATCCCTGAGTCTGCATATCTGTCAGTACTCCTGATGCCATACTGTTTTCTTCCACTCTGGGCAAACACTCCAATACTGCTGCTGAATGACCTACTACTTGTTCCTGAATAGATTTTGAACTGATTTCTGAAGTTTGCACAGTTTCTAGGATTGCTTCTCTGCTCCTTGTCTCTGTTTCTGGAACATGTTCCGAATCCCTCCTCTTCCTCAGCACCTCACTGTGTGAGGTTCCTGTGTGTGTCATCCCCTGCGACTGTGCAATGATGGAACTCTCTGTCAGGCCTGCATGGAGAGGTTCTCTCTCTGCTGTGGCTTGCCATGGCATCACCCCTGCTGATGCCTCAGCCCCTCTAACTGGTTCCATGCTTTCACATGCAACCACAGGTTCAAGAGTCCTTTCTAAGGCAGGAAGTCCCGGACTTGCAACAGTCCCACAATGCACAGCTTCTTCTGAAGCTTTCACACCTTCTACTTGTAAGGACATTGAAGCTGTTGCGAAAGTTTTTGCTTCCACCCCAGCCACTGGTCTCAGGGCTCCTCCTGGACCTTGTGTGTTTTCCTTCTGCAAAGACAGCGAAGGTGACAAACCTCTCACATGTGATTCACTCTCAGGTCTTGATTCTCTCAGCAATGAAATACCTTGTGAATCTTTTGCTCGTGGACTTCTAAAACTCTCTGCCATGTGGACTTCTGGAGCTGGTTGGGGAACGAAGGTCTGTACAACTGCTGCAGGTTCTGAAGTTGCTCCTAATCCTCTTGTCTCTGCAACCACGTTCATACCTGTCAATCCTGCTGGAAGTGCAGATCCCTGGGTTCTGTCCACATTCCTTGTTTCTGCCAAGACTCCATGCTGTAGGAACACTCCTGATGCACCCAGCGCTGCTGCAGAACCAGTGGTTCCTTCCACGCTTCTGCCTTGCAGACTTTCATGAGCTGCTTTGACATCTTTTGCTACAACAGGTTCCATGGTTGTTTCTAAAGCTTTCACACTCCCCATAGCTGGTTCCGTATCCTTAATATTTGTAACAGCCCCTGGTCCTGGAGGCGTTTTGGCACTTATTTCCACGTGGGTCACAGGGGTGGCTGCAGATATTGTCAAAGGATGTTGTAAAGGTACACCTGCTTTCAGAACACTGGAAGCCTCCAGAGAGCTGCCCTGGCTCATGCTCAAACTCCCAGACATGACTGATGGCTGCAGGGATGGCTCCAAAGTTCTGCTTGCACCCCCCAGCTCCGAAGGTCTCTCCACACTTCTCACATTTCCCATGTGCAGAGATTTTTCATTTGTTTCTGGAATTTTCACTTCCTGCCCAGCCACAGCCATGTGAGCTACAGTCACAGCACCTGGATGTGCCCAATTTGCAGGTGTAGGGTTGTTGTCACACCACTTGCCAAGGACACAGATTCTGAAGCTGTTTCCAACCCCTGTGCTGCCCTCTGAGACACAGACTGATGAGATGCTTCCGAGTAAGTCAACACCTCCATGGTCTCAGGCTCCAGAGCTGCGTCCGAAGCTTTTGCTTCCCCAATGCCTTGAGATTTCAGAGTGACTTCTGTACCTCCCAGTGCTTCTACTGAATCTTTCTGAATCTCTGATTTATTGACAATTCCACAAGGGATGCTGGAGCAAGTATTATTTCCAGTATCAACAACACTGGCATTAATAGCTACAGGATAAATATTTTCATGGGACTGTTGAATTTGTTCTTCGCTAGTGCAAATTCTAGTTTGAACTATACTAGTATTTTCTGGGATATTAGACTGAATGCTTTCTAAATTAAATGGAGGATTTGCTGCACACAATATCCCCTCCCCACTTCCAAGATTTTCTGCAGACTGCTGAGAATCAGTCACTGAATGAGAAACAAGTCCTAAAGCTTGATTATCAAGCCCCTCAGCTGGTTTGGAGCACAGTTCTGGCTGCACGTGGCCAGCCAGGTTTGCCTCTGCAAACACTCCTTGCTGTACATTCACTTGGGAGCTGGACTGCTCTGGCACCAAGGGAGGGGCTGGCTGCACGCCTGCAGGCTCTCCGGGACGTGCAATCAACTTGGATTCCTTTGGTTGCTTTTTATGCTTCTTCTCTTTCTTCCTTTTCTTCTTCTTTTTCTTCTTCTTCTTGCTTTTGTGCTTCTTGTTTTTCTTTGCTTTTTTCCTAGGAATTTCATCTTCACCTGTAGAGCTCCTTTTTGTAGACTGAGTACTATTTTTCACAGTATTTTTGTCTACATCTAGAAAAAATGACATTTACCTTGTAAACATTTGTAAGACTGTATATAAAAATTCCTTTCAGATTAGTTGTGAAGTACATGGACAGAGGTACAAAACAATTAAACTTGCAGACCATGCCAATTCACTAAAGTTACACACACACGAACAGGACACACTCCCTTTCCAGCTCTCTTTCCTTCCTCTCAGAGTTACTTTAAGTAATAAAACAACAATTCTTTCCAAAAATTCCCTAAATCCTGTTAGTCAGGACAGAGGCCCAGAAGGAACACAGCTCTTTCAAAGTAGTATCATAGTCATGGAATGGTTTGGGTTGGGAGGGACCTCAAAGCTCATCTTGTTCCACCCCTGCCATGGCAGGGACACCTCCCACTGTCCCAGGCTGCTCCCAGCCCCAGTGTCCAACCTGGCCTTGGGCACTGCCAGGGATTCAGGGGCAGCCCCAGCTGCTCTGGGCACCCTGTGCCAGGGCCTCCCCACTCTCACAGGAAGAATCCTCTAATACATGATCTAACTTTGCCCTATAGCAGTGAAAAGCCATTCCCTTGAAGAGGGGAAGAGAGGATGATTCTGGGAATTACCACTCTGTCAGCCTCACCTCCGTGCTGGGAAGATCGTGGAACAGATCCTCCTAGAAGCTCTGCTAAGGCACATGGAGGACAGGGATGTGATTTGAAACAACCAGAACAGCTTCACAAAGGGAAAATCCTGTCTGACCTTCTGTGGTGCACTGACAACATCAGTGGGCAAGGGAAGAGCTACAGATGGCATTTATCTGGACTGCTGTAAAGTATTTGACCCAGTGCCCCCACAACTGCCACTCTCCAAACTGGAGTGAAGAATTTGACAGGTGCACTGTCAGGTGCATTAGCAATTGTTTGGATGGTCACATCCAGAGGACAGTGGTCAAAAGCTCAGTCCTGATGGACACCAGTGACCAGTGGTGTCCCTCAGGAGTCTGTACTGAGACCAGTGTTACTTAATAGCATCATTAATGTATCAGTGTTACTTAATATCTTCATTAATGACAGAAGGATCAAGTGCATTCTCAGCAGGTTTGCAGCGACACCAAGCTGTGGGTGCAGGTGACACCTCTGGAGGATGGGGCCATCCACAGGGACCTGGACAAACTCAAGAAGTGCTCCATGGGAATCTGCTGAGGTTTAACAAGGCCAGGGGCTGCACTTGAGTCAGGGCAACCCCAGGATCTGCTCAGCCCAGGCTGGGATGAGCAGATGGAGCAGCCCAGGGAGAGCTGGACCTGCCCCAGCCCAGAGCCCCCCATGCCCTGGGCTGAGCCCCAGCTGGGATCAGGAGAGGGATTGGGATTGTGCCCCTGAGCCCCCTCAGGTGATTTCCCACCTGCAGAGCTGCCCCAGGCCTGGGCCCAGCCCAGGGAGGAGCTGGAGCTGCTGCAGAGAGCCCAGAGGAGGCTCCAGGCTGAGCAGAGGGATGGAGCAGCTCTGCTGGGAGGAAAGGCTGGCACAGCTGGGATTGTTCACCTGGAGAGACTTCAGGTGACCTAACCATGACCCTCCAGTACCTGGAAGTATAGTAAAGGTGGTGGAAGACTACTGACAAGTGCCTGGAGTGACAGGACAAGGGACAGTGTGTTCGAAATGAGGGAAAGTAGGGTTAGATTAGATTTTAAGAAAAAATTTTCCCCTGTGAGGGAGGTGAGGCCCTGACACAGGCTGCCCAGAGAAGCTATCCCATCCCTGGAGGTGTTCAAGGTCAGGCTTGACAAGGTTTGGAATAACTCAGGATAGTGGAAGGTGTCCCAGCTCATGTCAGGGGGTTTGGAACGAGACAATCTACAAGGTCCTCTTCCAACCCAAACCATGTTATGACTCCCCTGTGTGCTGTCCCTGCATCCCCTGGAAATTGTCTCTCTCCAGCTTTCCTGGGGCTCCTTCAGGCCCTGCAAGGCCACCCTGAGCTCAGCCCAAAGCTTCTCCTGTGCAGGTGAACAATGCCAGCTGTGCCAGCCTTTCCTCCCAGCAGAGCTGCTCCATCCCTCTGCTCATCCTGGAGCCTCCTCTGGGCTCTCTGCAGCAGCTCCAGCTCCTCCCTGGGCTGGGCCCAGGGCTGGGGCAGCTCTGCAGGTGGGAAATCACCTGTGGGGCTCAGGGGGTGCATGTCCCACCACCCACACTCAGTGAGGCAACACATTCTAACAGCAGGCTGGAGATGTGCTTTCAAACCCCCAATGCTCAACATGGAAGACAAACGAGAATTCCCATTTTCCAAACAAATTACCAAAGTGGGGATTTATGCTATGAGACCTGACCAGCCACTGTCCCCTGCTGTGCTTTAACCCCTGAGTGAATGCAGTGCTGCTGCTGTGTTAGAAATTCCCTGGGTATTTACTGACCAAGTTACTCATTAGGCTCTAACAAATTTGGGAAAAGAGCATCCATGCCCCCAATCCCAAACCCACTCTAAGGCACTGCAGGCTGGAACAGCTACTGGGACAGGCAGGACTGCAGCTGCAAAGCTGCGTGTTCCTCTGAGAGTGTTTGCTTCCAACAGGAAAGTAACAAATTCAGATGATTGTGGGGACAAGCAAATCACTGATGGGGAAGGGAAAGAGGGAGTCTGGGGTTTCCATCACCACCTTTTAATTCTGTACCTCATTTCCCTCTGGATTTAACCTCTGTCAGGTTCTTGCCCTTCTGGAGCCCTAGTGCCATGCTTTCAGGAGAAAGGCACCTCATTAAAGGCAACTTGCTGGGATTTCTGTGAAATATGAGCTGTACATTGGAGTCTGCTTGCATGTTCCTTTCAATGATTCTATTTCTGCAGGCCAGGGCAGCAACACAGACCCTCCAATCAGAATCTGTGATCCCAAAGCTCACTATTTTCCAGTATCCAAAATCTTGCAAAAGCATTTGGTAACTGCAATACTGTTAAATGAATGTGACTTGGGATTCCACAACAAGTACAGCAGGTACATATTTATGGGATAAACAACTTAGAAAAAGTTTTTGCACCAACATTGCTTTGAATGCATTGAGAGAGAACAGTGAAGTCAAGTTTAGGGACAAAATGTCCAGCCCACAGCTGGAGAACTGTGTTACTCAGTGGGTGAGCAACGCACCCAGGGGCTGACACCAGTCACTACTAGGGTTCTGCAGGGCTCCATTCTCAGCCCAGTTCTCTTCAACATCTTCACTAACAACCTGGGCACAGGACTCAAAGGGATAATTCGTCTGCCGAGGATACTAAATGAGGAGGAGCTGTTTACCCTCCTGAGGGCAGAGAAGCTCTGCAGAAAGACCTCAACAAATCAGAGAGATTGGCAATCCCCAACCACATGGAGTTTAACAGGGGAAGTGCTGGACTGGGCAACCCTGGCTGTGTGGATGGAGAGCAGCTGTGGGAAGGGCCCTGGGGGTGCTGGTCCACGGCCAGCTGGAGCTGAGTCAGCAGAGCCCTGGCAACCAACAAGAAAATGGTGGGGAAGGGTCAGGAGGGCCCCCCGAGGCGCCTTGGCCAGCCCAGCCTGGAGCAGCCTGAGCTCAGAGCTCCCCGGGGCTGCAGCTCCTCCCGAGGGGCAGCGCAGGGACAGCTCCGAGCTCTGCTCTGGGACAGGGACAGCACCAGGGAGCGCCTGGGGCTGGGCCAGGCCAGCTCAGGCTGCAGAGCAGGGAAAGGTTCTTGCCCAGAGGGTGCTGGCACTGCCCAGGCTGCCCAGGGAATGGGCACGGCCCCGAGGCTGCCACAGCTCCAGGAGCCTTTGGCCAGCGCTGCCAGGGATGCCCAGGCTGGGCTTGGTGGGCTCTGGGCAGGGCAGGGGTGGCACTGGGGGATCCCTGGGGGTCCCTCCAGCTCAGGATATTCTGGGAATCTATAAAATGAACTTTTCTGCAAAGATAATTCATTAGATTCAGATAATCAGATACTGCCTCTTGTCCAACTCCTTTTTAGAGATGGACAGAGGGAACATTTGCCACAGGTAAGTTTATTAACTTCCAACTTAACACCTCTCACTTCTTTATTAGCCTGTGACCTTGCCTCAGTCCTCCACACAAGAAGAGAACAAAAATAAACAAATAAAAATAAAAATCACATCACGAAACAAAACCAACAGAAATCACCAACCAACCAAGAAACTACTCAAACCTCCCCATGTCAGCCTCAAGTGCTGCTCCTACAGCATAAATCAAAAACTTGAAAATGCTCAAGGTACACAAACCACTGAGCAAAAAAAAACCCAGAGCAATCCCAAACTCCTGCCAGCAGAATCTCTGAAATGAACACTTTTCTGCGTTGCCTCTGGAACTGTACTCACCCAGCACACTGCAGTCACCTGTGTTTGAACTCCCAAAAATGAGAAATGCAGTAATTACAGTTTTCATCACCTCACCAACCCTCCACAGTCAGAAATCTTACAGCAAGGACCAGTCCCACAAGAGGGGACACTCAGACGTGACTTTTTAGCCTTAAAAATCAAGTAATTTATTCAAGATCTGAGACCGATACATCAAAATCCCTTTGCAAGCCTGCAATCTAAGTATCTACACTTAAAAAAGCAAATCATCTTTTGACTGAACAGTTCATCACAGATCTGTTTTATAATAAATATTCTTTCAAAATAATCCTGAAAACTAATCCAAAGCAAAAACTGCTTCTATCAGCATCAGCTTTGGTACTAAGAAATGTTCAGTGACCCTGGAGTAGATATATATAAAATAATGCAGAACTTATGGACACATAGATGCATACATATGGAAAATATTTATCTGGGAAGAAAAAACTCCAACTTTTCCCCATACCAATGCTTACATATAACCACCTCAATTTTTAAACCATTTATTTCTCTGCCCACCTCTGGATGTAAAAGAACAGTAAGGAGAATATTTAACCACATTTAATGCACAACTTGCCAGAGGAGCAGCTCCAGGAAGCACATTTTCATCTCTATGAAACTGATTCCATTTCAAGCCCAGTCACAACCTTCTTACCAAGAACAGATTTGCCAGAGGGAGTTTTATTACCTGGGTTGCACTGCAGCTCTGTCCCGAGGGCTCCGGAGAGCACTTCCTCTATTTTCTGCACTATCTGATCACTCTGACAACTCCCAGCAGCTCCAGAGGCTTCGGAAGGCCCGGCCTGCTCAGCTGGGATCGTGTCACCATTGGGCTGTCCTTCCACATTTGCACTAACCAAAAAAATAAAAAAAAAAAAATCAATTTAATACAAGCGATTTTGAGCATTTTTGGGGACATTTTTTCGTCCACATACGTTTATTATACCCAGCTCTTCAGAGCAGTATTCCAGCCTCCTGAAAAAGGCGTGCTCTTAGGGAAAACTCTGCCCTTGGAGAAATTCTCACTTTATCAGTCCCGACACTCTGTGACTGCTGAGGTTAAGACGCAAGGGAAAAAAAACCACACTCTGGAATGTGCCACATCTCCCGTGCTCGTACGGCCTTGTAGGGATTTGCTCCACAAAATAAATACATGCAACGCGCTCTCTTCCAGCTTTTTCTTGCTCTTACCAAGATCTTCCTTTTACGAGATAAACTCGGCAAATTTAGCCGTAAATCAGACAAATCATACAGGCGCCTGCCCCGACGGCAGGACAGCACCGAAACCGGGGAGAGAGAAGGTGGGCGCGTCCCCCCACCGTCTTCTCTCGGCCCCCGATCCGTGTGTCCCTCAGGGCACTGGCTCGGCCGCGACCCCCCCGGCCCCGCCATGTTGCCGCCGACACGACCCTCAGGCCGCGGCCCGTCTCTCTCCGCCCCGCGTCCTTCCCCGCCGCTCCCCACCGCCCCGTTACCCGCCGTGCTGCTGCTGCTGCTCCTCCTGGATCTCCCGGAATTTGCTGACCACAAAGGACCGAAGGATCTGCTCGATATTCGTCGCCATGACACCCCCCCTTCCTTCCTGCCCCGACGCGAGGCCTCCAGCATCCCACAGTGCACCGCGGCCCGGGGCGCGCGCTGACGTCCCCGCCGCAAGCCGCCTTTGCGATTGGCTGCGTTCGCTGTAAGCCCTGTCGCCATTGGCCGAGGCGGCGTGCGGCTGCGAACGGCCGCTCTAGCGCGGCGCACGGGCCATAGAGCAGCAGCGAGTTCCGGCGGGGGGGGAGGAAGGTCTCGTGTCCCCTCAGCCGCCGCCGCCATGTTGTGGCGCTCCCGCCGCCCCCCCGCGCTCCGCGCCTGCCGCCGCCGCCACCGGCAAAGCCGCCCCGAGCGCGTCCCCGTCCACCAGTGAAACCATTAAACCAGTCCCCGGCGCTCCGCGCCCACACCGCCGCCTCACGCAGACCCCTTCCCCGCACAGACACACCGCCCCGCCACCGCCGCCGCCGCTCGCGGCCCCTCTCGCGCCCCGTACGCCGCGTCCGAGCCCCCGCGGCTCCGCGGAGGGCAGGAAAAGGCACCGCGGCGGCCGCGACAGCCGGTCCCGTCCCCCCGCGCTCCCGCACGCCCTTCCCCGACGCCGCCAGAGTCCCCGCGGCGGCCGCTGCTTACCCGGCCGAGGCCATGGCGGGCTGAGGCGCGGCGCCGGCGGCTGCGATCGGGAGCGATTCCATCGGTGCCCATGGAGCGGGGCCGAGCCCCGCGTGTGCTCCGGGCAGGCGGCGGCTCTCAGGGGGCTCTGCCCGCACACGGGCGGTGCTGCAGCTGCTGCTGCATCACCACGGGGCCCTCAGCCCCGGCTCCATGCGAGAGGCGCCCGCCCGCGCTCCCTCCCTCCCCCTCCGCCCGGCAGTGACACGCACATGTGCTCCGGGGGCTGGCAGCGGGGCCGCGAAAATTAAAGGAACAAAGGGGGGAAACCGAAGGGAGGTGGTTAAATCAAGTGCGCCTTTTGCCCGCCTGGGAAAGTCGGAGCTTTTCTGGCGGTGATGGAACGCACAGAAATGAGTTTGTCCAGAGTACAGCTACCCTGGGGACCCCTTCAGTGCTGCCCATGATGCCTTAATCAAATCAAATTTTAATTATATGGCTGTTCAAACAGGCTGTAAAAACGAATGATCCTACGGCTGGAAGACTCCCCGCACATAGTTTCTGTAGTAGTAACTTAGGGGAGTTAGTTGACCTGAAATAAATTTAAAATACCTCCAAACCTGATCTGGTGGGTGGCATCCTTGCTCGTGGTAGTTACTAAATGGTTTTTAAGGTCCCTTCAAACCCAAGCAGTCCTGGGATTCTATGAAAACCCAAGTAAAATTGTTTAATTACTGCTGGGGTCTAAAAATTTTCACCGTCAATATTGTTTAATGACCACTTGCAAGACCCCTTAAATCAGCATAATTCTTCACTCTGTCCTGCTGATCTGCCTTAATACTGACTTTGGAGAAAAAAATGAATCAGTGACTTGGATCAATTTGCTTATTTTTTTGTCACACTTGATTTATTCCATTTAAAATATAAAATAGTTACAGTTAAGAAGTCCTTTTACCTGTGCATCCCATGCTCACATTAATACATGTTAGATTTACTGGTAGAACACTATGTAATTTTTGATAGCAAATTAAAGTCTGAAAATGTTTCAGTTGAACAATTTCAGATATATTTAGATTCAGCTAATGCAAATGGCCTTGTCTCAACCAGGCATGTCAAAAACAGGAAAAAGGTTCCCCAAAAAAGCCAGAGAAGGACTTTAGTGTGTGCTGCATGTTTCCCTCTGACTCCTTACAAACAAAACTAATCTGGTAATTACAAGAAGTCTCTACTTGTACACATGAGGATGCACAGCCCTATGGGAAAATAACTGTTCTTACTGTCCCCATCTCTGCTTGCTGAATAAACTCCCTTTATTTAAACTCTTTTATTCAGTTTCAGTGGCAGATGGTTTTCAGATTAATTAAATATTTTGCTTTCATTTTATTAAGACCAGTGATTGTTGCTGGTAATGTTCAATTAGTAACATTAGTAATATATTAGTATTACGTTAGTAATAGTAGTTCTGCTACAATCATCAATACTACTTAGAGCATTTATTCATGTGACTTTCCCTTTCAAAGGAGGAGTCTGGTCTGGTGCTTAAATATGCAAAAAATAACATTAAACCTTATTCCCTAAGATATTTTACAAAGAACAGTGATGTTTTCACATTATAACTCTTGAAGGGAGGAAAACTGTGGATGAAATTTTGTTTTATTAACAGTATCATAGCACAACGGTAATGCTAAATTAGACTAAACCAAAAACTAATATTCTTTGGCTTCCTAAAGCAAAAAGTTCAAATGTGGGACAAACCAAGGATGCGGTATTTCAGGGGATGTAGAGACAAAACCCGCCTTTGCACAGCACTCACAGACTACCACCCTCAGCCTCTGAGGCGATGGATAAAGTAAAAACAACCTAGGCATCCCTAAGGTCTTTGGGCCACCTCTCTCCCTTTCCCCACCTGCCTCATAGTCCCAGACTTGAGGCATTTCTGTGCTAAAGGAAATTCCGGATGCCTCAGCCGAGACACTGCTCACAGGTTTCCGTCCCTCCTCCCCCCGCGGTGCTCGCTCGGTGTTGTAGTTCCGGAGGATTTCTTTCCACGCTCGGATGCCCTCTGGAGCACAGTAAGTCCCCGAGCCGTGCTGGAAGCGTGCAGGAGCCGCGGTTCCCTCGGGTGCGTGGCTGCCGCTGTCCCGGCGCTGCCGGTGGCCCCGCGCTGCCCGCGTCGGGCTGGGGGCGCGGGGGGCGGCCCGGGGCCGTGTGCGCCCGTGCCGCACCGCAAAATGGCGGGACATGCACAGGGCATACCCGCTCTTCAGGGCAAATGCCCTCACGGCTTGGCCCTCATGGCACCCCCCTCATAGCATCCCGGTCATGGCTTGGCCCTCATGGCAGTCCCCTCATGGCTTGGTGCTCACAGCATAGCCTCCACAGCAGTACCCTCAGGGCATCTCCTTCATGGCAAATGCCCTCACAGGCACCCTCCTCATGGCAGTCCCCTCATGGCTTGGCCATCATGGCAGTCCCCTCATGGCCTGGTGCTCACAGCATAGCCCCCACAGCAGTACCCTCAGGGCATGGCCCTCACGGCATCTCCTTCATGGCAGATGCCCTCACAGCACCCCCCTCACGGCTGTCTCCTCATGGTTTGGCGCTCACAGCATAGCCCCCACAGCAGTACCCTCAGGGCATGGCCCTCACGAAATCCCCTTCATGGCAAATCCTCTCCTGGCATGGCTCTCTTGCCATGGCCCTCTTGGAATCCCCATCACAGCTTGGCCTGGTGAGAAATGCTACTCACTTTCAAAAATTTAAAAGTTTTGTTAAAACTTTATCAAAATACGACAGAAGACTGAATAGAGAAAGTATTACAGGGCTGGGAGCAAAGGATTTTTTCCCGCCATGTACTTTGAAGCCTTTGGCCCCTCCCAAAGCTCAGCCCAATGACTCCTTCCCTGTCCAGTGGTGGAGATAATTTCCTTAAATCTGGTTTGGAGGGAAGCTCTTGCCATAGCAACAATGCCACCCTCCCAAATGTCCCAAACCCAGGCCACCCCGGATAACAACACAAGGGGGGGTAAAACATAACTATAAATCTACAAAACTTCTAACAAATATACATGATATTTGTATTTGAATTGTGAGAGTCAGCCATGGCATTACTCATCTATCGTAGCCCTCGTAGCAATCCCGTCACAGCCTGGCCTTCGCAGCCAAAGTGGTGAAATATTTACTTGAAGTAAGTAAATATTTCGTCTCTGGTTTTGGACTTTGATTCACTTGAATTCTTTCCCTGCTGTTTGCAAAGTTGGGGGCTTACCAACTTTTTAAGCATTTTTTAAAATTTATCCAGTAGTTGTTGGAATTGAGCATAGTTAATACTTATGCTAGTGTTTTGGGTATATAGCTGAAAGGGTAACACAGAAAGTGCATTTCAAGGGTTGTGCTGCTCCCTCATCATGGTACAAAACACTGAGTACTTCCAGCATCCTACTTGCTTGAGGTGTCAAATTTAGTACTATGGGGGTGGTTGTAAAAGTTTATGATCCTGTTTATTTTTAGCAGCAAATCTCGAGGGAGTGTTTTGCCTAGAAAAATGCCAAATCCAGCTGTTTGGAGGATCATACCTGGACACAAGGGGCCTGTCTGACAGAGCTTTAGCTTGGGCCATGAAAGATACATATAATAATGACTTTTTTCCTTTTATTTTGTTTTCTACACCACACTGACTGGCAGGAGGTGAAACGAGATGATCTTTAAGTTCCCTTCCAACCCAAACCTTTCATGATTCTGTATGGCCAGGTGAGAGCCGGGAATTTATCCTAAATAAAACATATGAGTTAAAAGAAGCTTATTTAACCCAAAGCTCTTACTAAAAATAATAATTGCCACCAGATTCTGGAGGCCTCCAAGCTACTTAAGCAGTTCTTCATGTGTTGAAGTCTGAGGAAGTGAAAAGTTTTCTAAGGCTGTGTTTTTTTCCTTCAGGATGAGCCTAATTGTGCCCCAACCTAAACCTGCAGTTCCCCTGTAGGATTCTGGCCATTTTGCAGGTTTGGTTGCCATGGCTATTTTTTGTTGTGCCTCAGAGCTGCCTTCACACTTGGCACGGTGAATTCCCTCTGGAAACTGAGCCACACAGGGAAAAAATGCAGAGAGAGGTGGATGTCTTCCCTCCACAGCCCCTGGTTCCCTGGTGTGTCTGTCCATGGGACCAGGGACAGGCTGGGGCAGGAGGTGGGAGTGGGAATGCAAACTTGAGTGTGTCCTGGTCCCTCCATCCATCGGGGTGATCGAGGGCACAGCTGGGTTTGCTCTCTCACCCTCCCTGGCTGCCTTGTGCTGTTGCTTCCCTTGTCCTGGCTCTGGTGATCCTTCGCCCCTCAGCAGCTGGGGGTGTTTCCTTTATATATCCATAGGGACACATTCACTTTGCTGCACTGCTTACCATTGCCATGTCTGCTCTCCAGCACTGTTCTCCTGCTCCAGGGGACCACACTCCCTTGGCACTGACAGGAGGAGAGGGAAGGAGAGCCTGCAGGGGGAGAGGTTGGGGTGGGACCAATGGGGAGCTGGCCCAGGCAAGGGCAGCTCAGCCCTGTGCACCCGCAGTCGCTGAACCTGCAGCTTGTGCATCCCCAGCCTGAACGGGGGCCAGCAGCTGGCGCAGATCCCCTGGGGAGGCTGGCTCGGAGCTCCCCTCCTGCCTGCCGAGCTCTGGGGGCGCTCAGGATGGGCAGAGAGGCTCGACCCATGGGGTCATTCAGAGGGCACAAGAGCTGGGTTCAGCCCACGGGGGTTTGGGGCCACGCAGCCTGGCTGTGGGTGAGTTTGGGGGCTGAGTAAAGGATGGCAGGGTGGATCCTAGGAGGGAATTGAAGTTGAGAGGAGAAAGTTTCAAGCTGGTAGGAGGAAGTTGCAAGTTTTGGCTTCTTCTCCAATCCCTTCTTTTGATTTTTTTTATCCCATAACAAGTCTATGAAAAAAAGCCATGAAACTCATAAACAGCTCAGACTGCTAGGGTCAGTAACACACAGCCCTCAGTGGGGTGGGAACTGCACAGCCTTCCCAATTTGGGCTTTTTTCTATCTCCTGTGAGAATTGTTTTTCTTCTCCTGCCTAACTGCAAGAGGAAGAATGAACTTTAGTCCAAAGCTGAGTGATGAGCCCTCTCCGGGGCTGGGAGTTGTGGATTTGAACCTTCACAGTGACACTGGGCTTGGGTCTGTAGTGTTTGGGAAAGTGCTGGGCGGTTCTTCAGACTCAGCTCTCAGAAGGATAGGAGTTCATTGCCTCCCAGGGTAGTTAGAAGGGACCTCAGAGCTCATCCAGTTCCAACTCCTTGCTCCTTTGAGGGACACCCTCCATTAGACTAGGTTGCTCCAAGCCCTGTCCAACCTGGCCCTGAATTAAGACACTTTGGGCAAAGACCATGTCTTTGATCTAAAAAAACTTGGATGCCTACATCAGTTTTCCTGAATCCCAGTGTTCAGAAACAAAGATGACCACAGAAGAAACCAACAGCACTGGAGCTTAATTAAAAAAAAAAAAAATACACTGTGTGAAGGAGTGAGCTTTGCTGTTTGTGCTGGAGTGCAGAGGTCTGATTGTAGTTGTACCTTTCCTGCTGTAGTTTGAGGTGAGCTGATAAGGCACTGCCTTTTTAAAATACTCCAGCCAGCTGAGATTGAATATTTAGGTATATTGCATCACACCTGAGAATAAATTGCTTAAGGAGTTTATGTTTTCTTAGAGAGTTCTGTTCATAAAGCAGACAAGGAGCTGAGTGTAACCCCCAGGTGTGTGCAGAGGGTAAGTTTGAGGGGGTCAGTGTGCCTGGGGAAGGGACAGAGGACAGGGACAGCAGCTGAGTAGCCTCATGTCACTGCTCCCTGTGTTTGGAGCCTGCCCTGTGCAGGAATCGGGGTGGGAGGGCTCTCAGGACTGTGGGGTTTGCCTCTCTCACTGGATTTTCTCTGCTCCACAGGCCCTGCTTGTGAGGAAGAGTTCCCTGGTTTGTTGGTGAGCCCCAGCTGCCTTCCTGCAGTGAGGATAAAGGTCTCTGAGCTGGTGCTCCCGCCTGCTGACTTTGTCCTGACATCCTCAAGGATAAGCTCTGGGAATCTCCTTGGCTCCACTCTGTCCTTGCCTCCTCTCCTCCTGGACACACGGACTGATTAACGCATTTCATCTTTCCTGCTCTCACTTCATATAAGGATCTAACAACTGACCCTCTTCTGAAATGCCCCTTACCTTCATTTTAAAGCATCTTTTAAACAAACATCTCCTCCTTCTTTACCAAAGCAGGCAATGGGTGCAGAAGGTAATGACATCCCGTGGTTTGGAATCATTAAGGATTTCACACGTTGCTTCCAAAAATCCTGGGGGTGTGATTATCCTCACAGAGTAAATATCTACCTTGTGAATGACTTTAGCTCTTTAGAGAACAAATTTTTGACTGCTGGATTAGTGACAAAAATAAAAAGGAATGTTGCCTCTTGGGATCTTCATTTTTAAAGTGAGGTCCTGTTCGGCAGCAGAGGGGCCTCCATGACATCTTTGAGTATCAGTGTAAAATAAAACAGTGGCTGCCATGGCTACATCTGAGCCTCCTAAACTGGCACTGCCACCACAACTTCTTCTCAAGCCACATTCCTAAATAAAAGTTGCTAGGATACCATAGTGGGATGCACAAATAACACTGAGCTTCACAACAGACGTGTGAAACCTAATCTTCACTCACGTTTTGATATAAAATGATCAAATATTATTTGACAATAGCAGACATGGCTTGTTCTGTTACTGCTCCCACAGAAAGCTTTGTCCTGTATGTGATGAATTCTTTCATCTGACAGTAGTGCCAGAATGTGTTACTTCAGGGAGGAGAAGGAGGTGACTCTTGGAGTGAGTTGCCATCATGGTGAGTCCCATGAGGTGGCCACAGTGTCACTGGGTCATCAGGCTGTGCTGATCAGCAGTGTGGGCTTAGTGGAGTGTGAATTTCACAAGGACCTTAAGATGAAGCAGGGCAGGGCTGGATGGGAGCTTGGCAATGAGGAATTGTTCCCTGGCAGGGTGGGCAGGCCCTGGCACAGGGTGCCCAGAGCAGCTGGGGCTGCCCCTGCATCCCTGGCAGTGCCCAAGGCCAGGCTGGACACTGGGGCTGGGAGCAGCCTGGGACAGTGGAGATGTCCCTGCCATGGCAGGGGTGGGATGGGATGAGATTTAAAGGTCTCTCCCAACCCAAAACATTCCATGATAATTTGCATCATACCCCTTATTTATCATGCTGCTGACTACATAGATTAATTTTTATTTATTGCAGAAGTGCAGATCCTGATTTTTAGATACAAAGAGAATGTTCACAAGCTGGGTAATTATTGGAATTAAATACAGGCAATGAACAGGTTTTAACTATAAAAAAATAATACCTGGGATGGGACAGAATTTAGAAACAACAGGATGAGCTGCTCCTGTCCTGCAAACCTCTTGCCTCTCACTCCTAGAGCACTTGTAGGGAAGCTTCTGTCCCCTGTTCCCAGCTGGAAGGGCTGGAGTTCCTTCCATTGGCTGCCTGCAGGGTCATCAGCAGGGCGGGAGTGTTGGGACAGGGACATTTTAACCAGGGGCTGCCAATCTTTGCTCTCTTTGCGCCTCTGAGCTCCTGAGTCCTGCTCTCCTCAGCCTGCTACACACAGCACACAGTGAGTAGGGGTTTAAAATCATGCTGGTTTAAAGTTTTAACATTTTTAAATTTCAATTTTTTAACATTTTAAAAGTTAAAAGTTTAATTTTTTTTTTGGAAAATCATGTTGTGTATAGTTCAACTTATTATTGATAAAATTTGCCGTAAAAAGTACAGTTTGGTGGCCACTGGCTCTGGATACCACTGGCAATGTTTATTTGACTTCAGAGACAGCTGCCTGCTGTGTGATCAATGCTCTTCTACCTTACTGTTATATTACTGTATTTATCTAATTCACCCCTTTGTTGTATCCCTCATTCTTTTACCTTTCCTTCTTGCTTGAGTTGTAATATAAGAGTTGGTCATCATGTGGTTTCCCAAACATCTATACCATAACTGACAATTTTTAGCCTAACCTGAGCATTTTTATTGCAAGTAATCATGGAGGTTTATAATTAAAACACGTCTGTAACTTTGCAATATCTACATTTGGCCCAACACTGGATTAGAAACCTGTTGGTCTCCCCCAGCATGGAACTACCATTAGATATTACATCTGGCGTGTTTAGTTGATAGCAAACAACTCAGTGTTAATTTTCTCTATTTTATCCTTCTATCCACATTTATTTTGATTTTGTTCTCTCGGGATGTTTTGCCTAATGCAAATATTTTCCCTCATCAGGGCAGCTTAAGCCAAGCTGCAGCAGCTGATGTGAGGGCAGGGCACATCCCTGCCTCATCTGAAAATCTGCTTTGGATCATTTTTGCTTTTCCCTTAGAGATCTCCTGGATTTTGTTTTGGTTTTTTTTCCCCTTTTCTAAGATATTTTTGTGTTGTCATCCCCTCTTGCCCTCCTGCACAGGGGGGCTCTGAGCTCCCCCTGGGCCCTGGCCACGTGTGGGTCAGTGACCGGCGGTGTGAAGAGGGTGACCCTGGTTGTGTGTTTTGTGTGCTGGGGTTACATCAGGGGCACTCGTGGCTCCTTTTGTCCTGAACCCCTCCTCTGGGCTCTGTTCCTCCCCCAGCAGTGGGAGAATGGGAGCTGATCCCTACAGCCAGGCTGGGAGAGCTGAGGGTGCTCACCTGGACAGGAGAAGCTCCAGGGAGAGCTCAGAGCCCCTGGCAGGGCCTGAAGGGGCTCCAGGAGAGCTGCAGAGGGACTGGGGACAAGGATGGAGGGACAGGAGCCAGGGAATGGCTGCCAGTGCCAGAGGGCAGGGCTGGATGGGAGCTTGGCAATGAGGAATTGTTCCCTGGCAGGGTGGGCAGGCCCTGGCACAGGGTGCCCAGAGCAGCTGGGGCTGCCCCTGCATCCCTGGCAGTGCCCAAGGCCAGGCTGGACACTGGGGCTGGGAGCAGCCTGGGACAGTGGGAGGTGTCCCTGCCATGGTAGGCAGGTTGGAATGGGATGAGCTTTAAGCTCCCTCCCAACCCAAACCAAACTATTATTTTAGCTCCAAATAAGGACATACATAATTAGTTTATAAATTATGTCCTTCCTTCCTGGAATCCTTCCTTCCTTCCTTTCCTGTTTTCTGAATTCTGGTGGATTTTGTCAGTGCAAGTGAGCTCTTCCATCAGTCAATAAGTGAGAGTGCACAGGGCGGTGAATCTCAGGGAGCAGGGGTTTCAGGGCTCTCAGAGAACACACTGTCCCTTTGCTGTGAGCCCCACGTGCGTAAGCTGGCTGTGCACACCCAGGGGATGACGTGGGCACCCGTGCTCCCACTGGCCAGCACAATGTCCATGTGTTTTTCCAAACCTCACTGGAATGGGAGAGTGCAGTGGATGCCCCACTCTACCTTGTGTGAGTGAGCTCCTTTATTAATTCCACCTGTTGCTGGCCTCGTGGTTGCTCTCTCCAAGGAATCCCAGAGCTGGAAGTTACTTCCTTGTCTCATTGCTCGGAGCCTTTCCTTTCCATGAGGTGTTCAGAGCTTTTCAGTCATTGCCTCTAAAATCTCTTGAACAGCTCCATCCATCTCCAGACACTCTCTGTTCATACCGTGGGTGTATCAGAAGGGCTTTGACATTTGCAGGTTTGGATTCTCCAAGGAATTGTTGCTCAGAGGGGCTGTGGACTCCCCATCCCTGTCCAGGCCAGGTTGGACACTGGGACTTGGAGCAGCCTGGGACAGTGGAAGGTGTCCCTGCCATGGCAGGGGTGACACTGGGTGGGCTTTGAGTCCCTTCCAACCCAAACCCTTCTGGGAGTCTGTGATTCTCTAGGCTGCAATTCCCAGCCCGGTCACTCAGCAGGGTTTTTTCCTCTATCCCAGATTTCTGCATAAGTGGGAGCAGTTTCCAATCAGACCCAGGATGGTTTTCCTGACGGGTTCCTGCTGTTCCCTGGGTCAGTTCAGCCTTGGAGGTTTAGTGTGTATCCCTGATGAGTTTAGCATGTATCTGATGAAGTTCTCCAGCACTTCATGGTCCCTGAAGCCCTCGCTCTCCCCACCTTCCCCAGCTGATTCCAGCTGTTTTCCTGTGTCCTGGTGTCCTGCAGGGCCATGGCAGAGCGGGTGCTGGTGATCGGCAGCGGGGGCAGGGAGCACGCCCTGGCCTGGAAGCTGGCCCAGTCCCCCCATGTCAAACACGTGTTTGTGGCTCCAGGAAACGCAGGCACGGCTGACAACGGGAAAATCTCCAATTCAGGTAAAACCAAAAAAATACCAGCTTTAAATTTGATTATACAACCAGGATGTTGCTGAGCAGAAATCACAGCTGGCAGTGTTAAAGGATGATGATGATGATGATAATGAAATAATGATGATGATTGTGGTGGTTTTAGTTTGAAGCTGAGTGGAAATATTAATTTTTGTATAGTAGTTTTGGTTTGCTAATTAAATTTGGTTCGCTGAACTAATATTTAAATCCTATTTTACACATTCATTTTTTTTATCCCTTTTTTTTTCATTAAATAATTAAACCATATATCCCTACATTATCCAAATCACTTATCATCAATACTTTCAATTAACCTTCCTCTGTGTTTCCTAGTATCAAAAACAATGGCCAACTGTCATCATCATTTCATAACCACCCCAAAACAAACATAGAACTAACCCCAAAAATAACCCCCCCCAAAAAAAAACAAACAAAAATACAAACCATCATCATAAATCATCAACCAGTCACCCACCAAATTTTATGTTCTTGTAGCTTATAAAAACCATGACACTGAAGATGCCAAGATGGCTGCCATACCACACCCAAGGACAAAAGACTTAGTCCTAACTTTACTGTTAGTTTTTGCTAGGTAAAAAGCTAAAAAAGCTAGTCAAAACTTTTTTTAATTTTAAGATTTACTGGTTAATGTATATAACTACAATCCCATAAAAAATGAAAAAAAAATCCTATACCCTTCCCAAAAATATTCCTAAAAATAACTAATTTTAGAAATAATAATAAAAACTTTTACCTTTAACCAACTCATCTTTAAAACAACACCCATAAATCAACATAACCCATAAACAAACTGATGATGATGATGATGGATTACCATTTTTCAACGTTTTGGGCATGTGAAATAGATTTTAGATGCAGCTAAGAAGAAGAAAAAGTATATGAACAAAGCCTTGTGTAAGTTGTGTAAATTATTTTATAAGATCTCAGCTGTGAAGTCTCATTCTTTAGGTTTGGGTTTGGAGGATTCAGCCAGAGCTGTTCCTCTGGGAATCCAGCTCAGGATAGTTGCTGTGGTTCCACCTAAATTCCCTCTTGTGCTCTCAGAAGTGTGTTGAAACCCCATGATCCCCACAGCCTGTGACAAGAACACTCTGTCACTGTGAGCATAAATTCATTCCTTTGTCTTAGTGACCTTAAAAAATCAAGGTTATCTTCAAATATTTCTCTGTGTACTGCCTGCTTGGCTGGAGCTCTGACTGGCTGTAATTGAGACTTTTCCTAGTTAGTAATTTTGAGAAATCAAGCTTCAGATGTTGCAAATTGAGCATCCAAAATTTGGAGCTGCATTTCAAAAAAGCCTGCTCTGAGGTGCTGGCACCCAGGGAACCAATCCAGACCACAGAGATTCCTGTGTCCTTTACACAACAGGTCCTGATTTGGGGGCTTTAACCTGCCTAAAACTTCAGTTTTCCCTTCAGAAGATGGGATAAGATGTGGAGTTCAAGGTAGCACATGGTGCATGTGAATGTGGATCAGACACATCCATTTTGTGCACTTGTGTGCTGTGGGAGTAGCTTTGTGTGTTGCTGTCTTGTGAAACTGTGAGTGCTGCCAGGTCCTTGTAGAGCAGGTAATTATTGAATGGAATTCCCTTGGAATGCTTAATTACAGGCTTTTGAAACAACTTTGTCATGAATTTCTTTGTCCAGTCACAGCATCATGAGTGAGCTCCTCTCTCCAGTTTTTTGCTCTGTTTGGCCTTTCAGGAGAGGCTTGGAAGGAAGAGCTTGACAAGATCAGAAAGTCAAAAAATCCCCTTTACCCTTGTGCTAAATGGGGTCAGTGCCAGGCTGCAGGGCCTGTGGAATGGGAATTCCAGCATTTTTTTTTCAAGCTGTGCCTTTTTAAACTCCCCCTGAGTTTTTTCTCTCTTTCATACCATAAAAAACATTGCACCAGTAGTGGGAAATGCTTGATCTCGAGCCAGGTCTATGAAATTTCCATGTGGAATAAATGGTTTTGTTCTGCACAGGGGCTCACCTGTGCTTTGGGAGAGAAATCTTCACCACCCCAGGAAGAGCCTAGGATTTATGAAGAGTTTGACTTGTGTTGGTTTTTAAGGAAAGAATTTGTCTCACCTGTTTAGAAATTCCAGTGCTGTCACTGGGCCTTGATTTAACTCAGGGTGGAAAATGGGGAACAGCCTGACAGAAGCACATGAGCCCTGTAATATTGTGTGGGCAACAATACCTGGGATATCTGGGAATATCTGGGAAATTCTCTCCCTGGTTTTTGGGCTTTTTTTGGTATAATCAAGATTTGGCTCTGAAAGTTCATCCTTCCTTCGTGGGTCATGGAATTGCCTTTAATTAGGATTGCATCTCTGAGTCTTGGGTGATTACTGAAACACAAAAAAGTGAGCTGAAAATTATAAATAACCTTAAATCTTTCAAACTTTGTATTCAAGTAAGATTTTTTTTTGGTGGTTGATCTGAGCTGGTAATTGTTTCCAGCAGTAAAGTGGGATTTAGGTTGGGTGCCTAAATACAGGTTTGTATTTAATTTAGGTGGATTATCAGGGCAGTTTTGGTGCAGAAGCACTGACAATGACTTGCTGAATGAGTAGGTGTGTCTGTGAATGGACTTCACCATCCTGACATCTCCTCTCCTCCTTCTGTCACATTTTACCTCTCAGTGTAACTTGTGCTCTGAAATTTAAGCTCCACCCTTGAAATCCTTGGACCAGGGTCCTCCTGTTTGGTTCCAAAGGAATGTTCAGCTGTTGCTTCAAGCAGTCAAACACAGCTACAGAAATGTCCCCTTTCAGCCAACAACCCAAGAAAAAGGATATTTGGGAGGAAAGTTAAAATCATGGATAAACAACACAATTTGTTCCTTCCTGTTTGTTGTTAGGACATTACTCCATCGTGTAAATCTTGTGCCACACTCACTGCTCATACCCTGACATCAGACCTGCAGCAAGAAATTTGGGGTGAATTCCAGGCTCTCTCCTTTCCTGCTTGGAGAGGGACAGGGGAATGGCTTCCCACTGCCAGAGGGCAGGGCTGGATGGGATATTGGGAATTAGGAACTGTTCCCTGTGGAGGGCAGGCCCTGGCACAGGTGTGTTGTGCTTTTGGGTGAGCCAGAAGTCAGCTGGCATCAGCTGCACATGGAAGTCAAGGAACAAAATACTTGGGCTGTGAAAGAGGTGCCAAGGAGGTGATTTTAATTTGTGCTCTGTCTGGGTGTTCCCCCACCCCACCTGAATAGGGTAAATCTATAACAAAATGTAGATTCTGTTGTGGAATCAGGAAATTTTATGGGAAGGAATTGTTCCCTGGCAGGGTGGGCAGGCCCTGGCACAGGGTGCCCAGAGCAGCTGGGGCTGCCCCTGCATCCCTGGCAGTGCCCAAGGCCAGGTTGGACACTGGGCCTGGGAGCAGCCTGGGACAGTGGGAGGTGTCCCTGCCATGGCAGGGGTGGCACTGGGTGGGCTTTAAGGTCCCTCCCAACCCAAACAAGCCTGGAGTTCAATGATTCTATGAATTAATTCATCCAGGCTAGGGGGAGCACAGTGGGACTGACCAAAATCCTGTCATGCCCTTCCTCTCTCATCACTCCCCAGAAACTGGAGGAGACCATCAGCTTGCAGTGTATTGCCATGTCCCAAGGGAAAGGACAAGAGAAAATGGCCCTAAATTACACCAGGGGAGGTCAGATTGGAAATTGGAAATAATTTTTCCCTGCCAGAGGGGTCTGGCCTTGGAATGAGCTGCCCAAGGAGTGGTGGAGTCACTGACTGTGGAAGTGTCCTAGAGGTGTCTGGATGTGGCCTTGGGGACAGGGTTTGGGGTGCTGCTGGGTGGCACTGGGTGGTCCTGGAGGGCTCTTCCAGCCCTGGTGATCCTGGGATCCTGTGCTCCCTTTGCCAGCCCCGTGCCCTGGTGTGTGCAGTCTCCTCCCTGCACAAGCAGCCAATCCCCACTGGGCTCATCTCTTTTCTCCCATCCCTGCAGACCTTGGCTTTGTTTATTCATGATAAAAGCAGTGCAATTGCAGGGCCTTTTGCGTAACTTCTGGATTATTGTCTTCAGTGCAGGACATTTCTTTTGTTTGCACAATTTGGGCCATTCCAAGTGTCATCACACTGAATGCTTGGTTTTGGAAAGATAATGGTTCTAACAGCCCAAGCCCACATATCCTCAGCCATAATGACAGCACAGTGTCCTTCTTAATTAAGTTTAACATCATGTAAAACAAAAAGTTCTGATTCCCCTTGCTTCCAGAGGGCTCAGTTTAGGGCAATTTTTAGGTAGCACTACAGAAAGAAAGAAAAAAAAGAAAAAAGATGGGCTGGAATTCTACCATCTGCCATTTGTTTCATCCCCAACATCCTCCTGGCACCAAGATCATAAAATCACATAATTGTGTAATGGTTTGGGTTGGAAGGGACCTTAAAGCCCATCCAGTGCCGCCCTTGCCATGGGCAGGGACACCTTCCACTGCCCCAGGCTGCTCCAAGCCCCATCCAGCCTGGTCTTACCTCTGTAAAGCTCCATGGTGACCCTCCCTATGGAGGAGACTCGCTGGAACAAAATTATATATTTTTTTTCCTTTAAAGTTTTTTGTTTTCTTGGTTTCTTTGTAATGCTGTTGTGCTGGCAAACAGGCTGTTCCTAGGGGTCAGACCAGTTTGCTGGCTGGCAGCAGGGGCTTTTTTCTCACTCTCAAAAGCAAGGTGGGTTGACAGGGCTGTGGAGGATGAGGAAGGGTCAGGAGGGGCCCCCCGAGGTGCCTTGGCCAGCCCAGCCTGGAGCAGCCTGAGCTCAGAGCTCCCCGGGGCTGCAGCTCCTCCCGAGGGGCAGCGCAGGGACAGCTCCGAGCTCTGCTCTGGGACAGGGACAGCACCAGGGAGCGCCTGGGGCTGGGCCAGGCCAGCTCAGGCTGCAGAGCAGGGAAAGGTTCTTGCCCAGAGGGTGCTGGCACTGCCCAGGCTGCCCAGGGAATGGGCACGGCCCCGAGGCTGCCACAGCTCCAGGAGCCTTTGGCCAGCGCTGCCAGGGATGCCCAGGCTGGGCTTGGTGGGGTCTGGGCAGGGGTGGCACTGGGGGATCCCTGGGGGTCCCTCCAGCTCAGGGTATTCCATGATTCTGTGATTTATGACTCTGACAGTGGATGTCCAGCCAGAGCCTTTGCCTGGGGTTTGAGGCTGTGTTTTGGATGAGTCTCTGTCAGTGTGGGCATCACTCCTCGAGGTTTCCAGTGACCTGGCAGCCCAGAAGGGGAGGCTGGGGGGTGCTCTGTGGTACCTCAGTGCTGAGGAGCACCTGTGGATGGGATCTTTCCCTGGTTTGTGTCTCCAACAGCTGTTCCAGTCAGTGACCATGCTGCTGTTGCCCAGTTCTGCAGGGACCAGGACGTCAGGCTGGTGGTGGTTGGTCCTGAGGTTCCTCTTGCTGCTGGTAAGAGACACAAGCTGGAAATCACAGCCTTCAGCATTTAGAATAAAAGTAAATTTTAGTCCTCCTCTGTGCATCACTCAGCAGTGTCTGAATGGAAACAGATCCTCTGGAGCAGTTTCCTGAAATCCAGAGTTGTGCCAAGGTGAAAAGGAATTTTTGAAGGGCAGTGTGTGAGCAAGAAAGCCAGTTTTGGTTTTCCTATGGAGTTTTCATGGTTTGAAATAATTACAATTTGAGTCTTGGTTAAAAAAACCACAACTAATTACAAACATCCTGGTAGTTTTTCTGCTTAAACTTTTTGGCATCTTCACCAAAGACTCATGTTGACCTTTTAGCTCAAAGGTGTCATAAACCAAGGGGGGATTATCATCCCCTCCCAAAGCTTGCACATCCTGAGGGCCTGCAGTGGTGCAGGGTTACTGCTCCTGGTTCCAGTGAGGAAAGCAGGCACTGCAGACACAGATGACTTCTACTCCTGACATTCCTGCTCCAAGGAATCTGTGCAACTTGGCTGGCCTGACCTCCATAAATCATCTGGAGATTTATGACATGTTTTGTGTTTAGGAATTGTGGATGACTTGACAGCAGCTGGGATCAAGTGTTTTGGCCCCACAGCAAAGGCAGCTCAGCTGGAGTCCAGTAAGAGCTTTACCAAAGCCTTTCTGGATCGCCATGAGATCCCCACTGCCAGATGGAAATCCTTCACTGATCCCAAAGCAGCATGTGCCTTCATCAACAGGTACAATTCTGGTCATTTTAGACCATTTAGAGCCGTACCAACAGGTACAATTCTGGTCATTTTAGACCATTTAGACCTGTACCAACAGGTACAATTCTGGTCATTTTAGACCATTTAGACCTGTACCAACAGGTACAATTCTGGTCATTTTCTTACTGACAGTGTGCTGGATATCCAAACCGATCCAGTGATTGCTCGGGTATCAATACCTTTGGGATAGAACATCTGCAAAGGTTTTAAAGAATCACTTACCATGACTCTCTCAAACTGCAGCAAGTCTGAGAAAAATGGTTCCTCCTGCTCTAAAATGGAATGCAAGTTCAGTGTTCAGTTCACAGGAGAATGTAGGACAAGCTGTTATTTTTTTGTCAGTCTGCCTGCTGGGGAAAGGCAGGGAGCAGCCCAGAGCCATCTGTGCTGGCTTCTTATCCCTTTTCTCCACCAAAAAAGCCTGGAGAATTGCTCAGCAACTGATGATCTGCTCATCACAGTGCAAGCCAGGTGACCCTAGATGAAATTCCCAAATGGAAATCAGTAATGAGCAGTCAGGGAATTCCCTGGTGGGGAAGAGAGGCAGGAACCTTTCCCAGGCAGAGCATAACGAGAGGAGCCTGGTGTGATTTGTGTGTTATTCAATAAGGTTGCCATGAAAACTGAGAAGCACTTTGATTTTTCATCTCTTGAAATGTTCAAAATGTCCCTGCAAGGGCTGTTGATGTTGAATGTCTGTCCTGTGCCTTGGCAGTGCCACCTTCCCTGCTTTGGTTGTCAAAGCCAGTGGCCTGGCAGCTGGCAAAGGAGTCATCGTGGCTTCGAGCAAGGAGGAGGCCTGCAGAGCTGTCACTGAGATCATGCAGGTGAGGAGGAATGTCTCACACCAAACCAGCTCCTCACCACCTCAGAGCATCACAGATACTCCTTATTTCATGTAACAGGAACGTGGCTGTAAGACATCAAACCTTTTACTCTTTTATTTGGCCAGCTGTGAAACTGTTGTATTTATGGCTTGAGGTGCAGTTCCTGTAGGCTAAAATAAAACCATTCTTCATGAAAACCCACCCTTATTTCACTTTTTCATATATGCAATTCCTTTTATTTTCACTGTATGAGACCCCTGCAATCCATCAGGTCCCACACTGAACTCCTCAGTGATTGAGGTGGATCTTCACAAGCCCCATTAAGACCAAGCACAGCACTTCAATGTGCAGTCAAATTCTGCTGGGATTATTTCAAGTGAAGTTCACACTGAGGAAGGTTATTCCACAGATGTACTTGGAGCATCAAGATTTGAAGTGAGGCCAAGTGAAGTAATTTTATCTGCCCACTGAGGAGCACAGAGCTGAGGCTCCCAGGTCAGGCCCTCAGCTGGTGTCAGCAGCAGAGCACCCTGAAATTCCATGGAGCTCTGCTGATCCATGGGACACATTCTGTGACACACTTGTGCTTCAGCAGTCAGGGCATGGGTGCTGCAGTCACATTTTGGGGGTCTTTGGTCACTGCACAGTTCATGTCTGAGCAGAGCCCAATGTCTTCTATAAAAAACCTCAGTTAGAGATTTCTAGAGACCCCCAAAATCACCTTGGCAGTGTGGGCTGCTTGTTCATAATTTCTTAATTATCCAGGATATGCAGTCAGTGTTCAAACATTGCACTGGCATGTGAGAATCTTGCTTCCTTCCCAGGTGTTGTATAAAATTGCACTTTTTTATCCAGTGAAAGTGCAGACTGGAGACTTGGCTGTCACTGCTGTTGGGGTGAATTTCAGAAGGCAGAGCATGAGGAATTGCTCAGTAATCACAAATACCCTCTGCCATTTGAAAATACTCACTAATAAACCCTGCATTTATTTAAGAATAAAGAAAGAAGAGGAGTAGGGATTTCACCACTGCTGACATCCCTGGGGAGGAAAATGGATTCATCATCTCAAACCTGTGCTGCATTTTTGGCTGTATTAAAAATATCTATTTCTTGTTGCATTTTCAGTAGTTTAAAACTGAAACAGAACTAAAGAGATTTTGTTTCACTGTAGGATAAGAGTTTTGGCACAGCTGGGGAAACTGTTGTTGTTGAAGAACTTCTTGAAGGAGAAGAAATTTCTGTAAGTGCATCTCACTGTAACACTTTGGTTCTACCTGTTCTAAATTGTTTGGGATTCACTAAGTGCCTTCACCTACAGAGTGAGGATTTTATCAGTTAAATTAAAACCATTCCTTGCTAATAAATAAAATTGTATTGGTTAGAGACAGCTGTGTGGCTTATTTTGGATCCTTGCTGGTTTTATAAGTAGCATTGTAAAATGTTTTGAGTACTGCTTCCGTTATTCCAACATTACCCAGTTTGAGTGCACTACATCCTCCAGTTCCAGAAGATGCCAGCAGCTTTGTTATTCTGAAGATACTGAGGACAAAAACAACTGCTATAGAAATAATTTTAAAGTATTTCACAAGTAAATAACTTTATCAGCAAGGAAAACAAAGTCTTGAAAGGGATGAAATTCCTTCCTTCCTTCCTTCCTTCCTTCCTTCCTTCCTTCCTTCCTTCCTTCCTTCCTTCCTTCCTTCCTTCCTTCCTTCCTTCCTTCCTTCCTTCCTTCCTTCCTTCCTTCCTTCCTTCCTTCCTTCCTTCCTTCCTTCCTTCCTTCCTTCCTTCCTTCCTTCCTTCCTTCCTTCCTTCCTTCCTTCCTTCCTTCCTTCCTTCCTTCCTTCCTTCCTTCCTTCCTTCCTTCCTTCCTTCCTTCCAGGGCAGGGGCTGGGAGGGGAAAGGAAAAAGTCATTTCCATCATGCAGTATTTTAATTCTTTTTTTAAAACCTTTTGAGCGTTTCTTTTCAGTGCAACTGCTGGTGGTATAATTTTTCTAGGTTTTAGTGATTTCTGAAGGAAGGTCACACAAAATGAGTCCCTGCTTACTGAGGAAAAGGCAAATGCTTTGAACATCATCATTTATTTTGTCACGGAGGCAGAGTTCATCCTCTTAAATATCCCTTTGTCACACTGAAAATCAGCTCTAATTGCACTTTAATTGTAACCATCTCAGGAACTTTAAGTGTTGTCCTTGTTTCAGTGCCTGTGTTTCAGTGATGGCATCACCATTGCCCCCATGCCCCCAGCCCAGGACCACAAGAGGCTGATGGATGGAGATGAGGGCCCCAACACAGGAGGGATGGGAGCTTATTCCCCAGCTCCTCAGGTGAGGAAGGACTGATGAGGAAGGGAAAAGGGACTGGGAGGGGATTTTTCACTGCAGCTGTCACTGAGCCTGTGGGGATGTTTCATTCCAGCGGAGGAGCAGGAGGGAATGGGCTCTGCTGGATGGAAATTGCTGCCCAAAGCAGCCAAGGCCAAGTAAATCCCCAGCTCCACAAATCTCTCTAAAGAAGAGGGTATCTCCACTGAATTACCTGGGATTCCAGAGCAGGCAGTGTTATTTCTGCAACCTTGTGTTTGATTGGGATTTAAGTTATGAAATGCTGCTCATCAGAACCAAGGGCCTAAACCCACAGTTTTGCTTTGTGCCAAACAATGCTCGTGGTGAATTTTGGATGTGGCTTAAGGTAGTTTGGGGTTTGTTTGATAGGGAACTTCTGTTGGCAGAAATAGAGAGAAAAACATTCTTAGCTTTCCATTGGAGTGAGCAAGAGACCATTCAAGAATTCTGCTTGGCTCTTAAAAACACACAACCAAGTCCTCCCGTTTTACAGACACTGCTTTCCAATCCTTTTTTATCAGATTTCTGAAGATTTGCTGCAGAAAATCAGAGAGACTGTTCTTCAGAAGACTGTTGATGGCATGAGGAAAGAAGGAGTCCCCTATTTGGGTATGTACCAAACACTGGGATTTTTAATCATAAGGAGAACAACCTTTTATTTTGCTTTTTCCTCTTCATATCCTGACTCACACTGGAGGTTAAGGGAAACAGCTTTGATTTATTAGGAACTGGGTTTGGTACCAGCCTTGATTCAGAGTCCATGGAAATCAACAGAGGTCATGAACAGGGGATAATTCCTCAACTGAGGAGGAGCAGAAAGGAAGATGTTCCAAAATAAGCAGTAAATTTGTGACAACTATTTCTGCCTGATTTATTTTTGCCATTTCTAAAATTCACTGAGCACAGGTGTCAGCCTTTTAAACCCTGTTATCAACAGATTCCAAACAAGTGAGTTCCTGAGAGATCTTTATGTATCATGTTTTGTTCCAGGTGTGCTTTATGCTGGATTAATGCTTACCAAAGATGGGCCTAAAGTTCTGGAGTTTAACTGCAGATTTGGTGACCCAGAGTGTCAGGTGAGTTATTTTGTACAATTTGGCATTATGGGAGGAGTAAAATCTGTGACCATCTACCACTGTCGTTAACCAGATTTGGGGTGAATAATCAGAATTTTAAATCACCAAGATTTAAACATTTGGGTTGTTTGTTCAAGGCAGAAGGTCTGTAAGGAAATTGTTCCATTCCAGAGAGGATTTCAGTGGGCTGGACTCAAATCTGGGCTTTGCAAAGGTCAGCTTGAGGAGAGCTCAGCACTTCCCTGTCTTTTCTGGAATGGATTCTGGATTTTTCCTTGCTCCCTGTTGACAAGTGGAACAAAACTCTTAATTTCTATTCTTCAGAAGAAGTGAGGTTCTTTGTCCTCACCCTTTCCTTTCCATATGTAACAATTCCTTTACCCACAGAAATTGTCTGCAAGGATGAGCATTTTTAAGATTATCTCTCAGATTATCCACTGCATGTCTGATGTGTGAAAGTACAATATGTGGGCATGTTTCATGCTGCTTTTACAGCTACATTGGTGTCTTTCCAAGGCCAGGGAAGACATGACCTGGTTTCATTTGCTGCTGTGTATTCCTGCAGGTGATTCTGCCCCTGCTCAGGAGTGACCTGTACGAGGTTATGCAGGCAGTGCTCAGCAGGAGGTTGGCCAGCTCCATGCCAGCCTGGAGAGAGGACAGTGCAGCTGTGACTGTGGTCATGGCTAGTCAAGGCTACCCAGGGACTTATCCCAAGGGCTTGGAAATAACAGGTAAATAGAGCAGGAGGAGCTGCAGGAGGCTCATTGCCCTCTGGCCTCTCCCTGTTCTCTGCTGCTGCATGAACGTGAATCATGGAACTGAGATTCATAGAAACCCTGGTTCTGGGTCAGCAAGAGCAGCTGAATTTTCACACATCTCAGTTTATTTTGGTGTGTTTTCAGTTCTCCATGCTGTTGTTATTTGATATTGGCACAGCATTGATATTTAATGCCTGCTGCAGTCAGGTGGTTCTGATCAGGGTTCTTGGGTCATGTTGATGCTGATGTTATGTCGTTGTGGCCAGCTAAACACCTCTTCCCACATCCCTGAGCACACAGCTAGACTTGTCTCTCCTCCAGAGGTATTTTTTATAGCTTTATTCCCATTTCCCAGCAGGATCACCCTGACTTTGTGGTTTTCAGACCAAAAGTGTTCATTCTCTCACTGAGAGCGTTCTAACCAAGAGCTGATGTTTTTCACCCCTCCCACAGGGCTTGCAAAGGCCAAGCAGCTGGGCCTGGAGGTGTTCCACGCAGGCACAGCCCTGAAGGACGGCAGGGTGGTGACCAGTGGGGGCAGAGTGCTCACAGTCACGGCCATCAAGGAGGACCTGCCCGCGGCGCTGCAGGCGGCCAACCTGGGGGTGGCTGCCATCCACTTCCAGGGGGCCATCTTCAGGAGGGACATTGGCCACCGGGCCATAGCCTTCCTCAGGCAATCCAGGTAGATATTCCCAATCCCTGACAGGGCAATAACGGGGCTGAAAAGGAGCTAAGCACATCCCTGGGTGATATTAATAAGTTTGAACCCCATCCTTGTAGTCAACCTCACCCAGACCAGCCAAGGCAGGAATATTTTAAATGCCTGATGTTCTTACTCTCCTAAATCTAAGTTAAACTACAGTGACAAGCACACAGGAATGATCTTTAGGGAAAGTCAACTTTTGCTTCTTGGACTTTGGATCACAGATTTGCTCTGGGTTTGTTTTGGATCACAGCTTTTGCTCTGGCTTTGTCTTGTCCAGAAGTCTGATATTCAATATCATGAAATGAAAAATCATTTAATATCATGAAATGTGGTCTCAGCCCCAATCTGCCAGAGCTCCAGGAGTGTTTGGACAGCACTGCCAGGGATGTCCAGGGTGGGATTTTGGGGTGTCTGTGCAGGGCCAGGGCTTGGACTGCATGATTCCTGTGTGTTCCTTCCAGCTCAGGAGATTCTGGGATTTTATATATTAACAAAGTTCAAGCTGGCTTACTGGTTCTTTTTAGCTTTTAGAAATGGTTAAAATCACCTTGAACCCCCCACCTTGTTGGGATTTACATTTTACTGTCATAGCTGCCTAACACCAGGGTAGGATTCATCCCTTCTTTCCATTCTCATTGCTTTAATTGGCTCAGTATTTACTGTAAGACTCTGGAGATCATATGGATGTGGGTTTGTTTGGTTTTTTTTAATAGCAGGGAGTCTTATTGCCTCTTTAATGTTCCTGAAAGCTTTTTGTAGTTTTTAAACTCATTTTAACCTAATAAGAAACTGCTCTGCTCCAATGAGCTCCCAACATGTGTTTTCCCAAGGGGTTATTTTGTAGGCTGGGAAGCACATTAGTGACAGTTCTGTTGCTGCTGGCAGTATATCCTGAATAGCATTTTGTAAAATTACCATCAATAAACTTCCTAAAAGAACAAGGGTGTTGGTATTTAGTCTTCTTTCTCTCTCAAGTGCTCTGCGTCTGTTGACAAATTGATGTGAAAAGGTGGAATTGGGATTTGTAGCAGAAAAAAAATAAAAATCCAGGTCGGTGAGGCAAGAGGAGGCTCTTGGAGCAGTTGCCTCCCAGCCCTGGGCCAGCAGGGCTCCTGCCTGGAATGGCTGCCTGGAGGATCCCTCCTGCACAGGGAGGCTCCTGGGGCTCCTGCAGGCACTGCCCTGAAGGGAAAGCACAGGGCTGCTTCAGCCCCAGGACCCCAGACTGGGCTGCCTTGGAAAGGACCTTAAAGCTCGTCCTGTTCCTGCCATGGCAGGGACACCTTCCACTCTCCCAGGGTGCTCCGAGCCCCAGAGTCCCGTGGGACTCAGTGGAGGAAGGGGGATGGCTCTGGAAGTCAGGACTCAGCTCCTCTTGGCAGCCTGGCAGGATTCAGTCCTGAGGCATTTCACCTCAGGAAAATAGCCAGAATGCTTAATGAAAAGTATTCCAGAAAATTTAAAGAATTAAAGATTCATTTAAAGGATCAAAGCACATAGTAAAAAGAAAATTTAACAAATCTGAAATACTCCTAAAAACATGGTGCAAATCTGGTGGACATTTATCATATCCAGACTGAAAGGAGCTGACTTTGATCTCTGGTTGTTGCAGGCCAATATTTCCTTGAGTCTTATTCACAGCCTGAACAGCTGCCTGTGGTAATTCTTGTCTTCTTGCCAGTTTTTGGGCAGGGTATGCTGGGAGTGCAGACACCTTTGGATTTTCCTGGCAACATTTCTCCTGGGCCAGTTCTTCTGGCACTTGAAGTCTTTATCAGTTCCAGATATTCCAGCAATGATCTTCACAACAGAAATACCTTTGATCCTACAAAAAACCCTCCCACATCTTAAAATAAGATTTAATAGGCAGAGTACAAAAATATTTACTCCATTTAGTGCAATTGTAGGCATTTGTGTCTGTCTCTGACTTTTCCAGTGTTTGCTGAATTCTTGACCTGGTTCCTGAGATGGGTTTTGTGGATTCACTGATTTTTTTTGTTCAGCTGAGTCAATTTTAAACGGGTTTCAGTTGTTTTGTTGTATTTGTCCTTGTTAATCAACACCCTTAGAATTTAAACTTCAGGCTGAATCCCATCCATAGGAGAGAGAAAACAGGGATGGATCTAAAATAGGGATGCACCTGGTTCATGCCACTGACAGCCTGGAAATAACAACTGCTCAACTGGCACGAGCTGTTTGCTGCAGTGAAAAGTCATTAAAGTCCCTGTCCCCAGAATGGAAAGGTCCTGTAAACATGAGCTGCTGCTTCATGTCCCAGGGAGCTGTGGGGACACACAGGTGACACCAGTTTGTACCAGGGTGTTGATCTTACATAAACCCCACCCAGAGCTCACAGCCATCTCCTCTAGGTTCCTGAGCCTCACCTTAGGAACCTGGGTCTTTGAAGGAAATATATTTTATATTCTTTAATAGAAAGCCCATAGAGGTAAGAAAGGCATGGCTGCTTCTGAGGTGGGGTCATTGCAGTGACAAGGAGAGGCAACCTTAAAGCTGCAGCTGGAAAACCCTGGAAGGATCCTGGGGGTTATTGATTCACCTTGTGGGTGGAAAAGTGATTTGAGCTCAGCCCTGCTCTGACCCAGCTGTGCATTTCTGTGCTTGGTTTGGTTTGGTTTGGTTTGGTTTGGAGCTTTCCCACTGACACCTCAAGGCCTGGAGGTGGCACTCAGAGCTCTGGGCTGGGGACAAGGTGGGGATCAGTCACAGCTGGGACTCCATGGGCTGTGTGGATTCAAACCCTGCAAAATCAGGTCTCTGCTGCCTGTTTTACCTTGTTGTCAGGGGTTTGGTTGTTGGGTTTATTTGGGATTTGACTGCATGATCCCAATGCTCTGCTAGCATCTTCAAAACTCAGGAATGATCCACCTACTGCTCCTGGCAGTGCCTCAGACAGCCGGATGGGATTCTGCACAGCTCACCCACTCAGGGATGTAAAGAAGTAAATATTGTTTGAAAATACATTCAGTAATCAGCTGCCATCCCATTTCTCCCCACTCTTCCAGAGGCCTGACTTACAAGAACAGTGGGGTGGACATTGAAGCAGGGAACACTTTGGTGCAGAAGATCAAACCCTTTGCTGCAGCCACATCAAGGTCAGGTAAGACAAGAACCTTCTGCTCCTGCTTTGGTCACTTCTTGGCAGTGAGTTTACCTTGATCTTGAGAAAAAGCTCATCTTTATGTGTCCTGCCTGTTTCTAGATGACACAAGAAAACCAGTGGTAAGCAAATGCCTGTGATTTTATTGCAAATGCACAGCTTTTAACCCCCAAATGGCTCTAAGCTCCACCTCCTGAATGCCAGGAGTGTTAGAGAGCACAGTTCAGCACTGTGTAAGGATAAATGCAAGCAAAAATTTCACCATTAAGTACTGAGTTTGATTCCATGGATTATTATTTCTTGCACAGTGAACTCCATGATTTAGGGGAAGAATGTTTAGACAGGTTATGAGATGTAGAATTCCTGAGATAGATGTGGAACCCACCTCTTTTGCTCAGTTGAATCAGCTTTGATTCATCCTTGGGTTTGGGGTTCAAGCATGTCTTGCTCTAGCAAGTCCTTGTAATTCTTCAGACAGATTTGAAATATTCATTTATGGAATGGCCCTTTTATTTCAAATGAACTGAGAACCTTCTAATGAAGTCAGGTATACATAGAGGGAAAATAGAGATATTCTCACACCAGTACAACAATCTTAACACAATTCCTCCTGTATTTAGAGAAACCTTAGTGCAAGGGGGAAACCTCTCAGTTACAGAAATTATTGACTGCTCAGTCACAAAGTTGGGGATTTTTAGGCTTAGGCTAATGATGAATTAAAAAGGCAAAGCCAACCTAAGCAGATTAGGAGCTCCTCAGTGAAGAGCTTCTAAATGGCAGAGAAAAGTTTCCTGGTGACAAAGCAAAGTCGTGTTGCCAAACCTTGGAGAGAATTTGTGGTGGAGGTGCTGGAGAAGCCCCTGGGAGTAAAGCTGGGCTGTTTCTCCTTTTCCTGGCTGGCAGGCTGCAATGCAGAGCTTGGAGGCTTTGCTGGGCTCTTTGACCTGAAAGCAGCTGGTTACAGAGATCCCATCCTGGTGTCTGGAACCGACGGCGTCGGCACCAAACTCAAGGTAAGGTGGAAATCCACCCAAAGGAGGAAAAACAGCACAGAAGGGAAAAGGTTCTGTCAGAAAATAGCAGCTGTCTTGGAAAAATACCTATTGGTCTTTCTAAAAAGGGGATGGAAACTGAAATTGCCCTTCTTCAGGCAAAAGAATCAAATACCTGTAAGTAACCAGATATGCTGATGTCTGATAATATCAACTGATACGATAATATCAACCATCAGAAGTTGATATGATAATATCATCACTAAATATCAGAAGTTGATAAGATGCCTAAAATAATTGGGTTTTAAATATTAAGAATATAATCAGGAATCTTGTTTCACAAAGGCAGCATCTCCATCCCCAAAAAAGATTAACTGATGGGGAAAAACATTTAATCCCAGGTTTGCTGTTGTGTTTGTGCTCCAAGGAAACCCTTTTGCAGCACAGTTTCCTTCTCAGTGCCTTTGGGTTTGCCAGTGGAGACAGGAATAATTTCTGAAGAGAGTTAGGAGGGGATAATAAACAAAGCTGCTCCTCAAAGAGCACCTGGAGGGACCAATTCTGGTCCATTGCTCACAGACTCTGCTCTGTGATTTCAGTCCCTTGCAGACCCTGCCTGTGCTTCAGGGGCCCAGAGCTGATCCCAGGCTTCTCCCAAAGCTGATCCCAGGCTTCTCCCTTGTTTTGCAGATTGCTCAGGAGTGCCAGAAACATGACACCATCGGGCAGGACCTGGTGGCCATGTGTGTCAATGACATCCTGGCCCAGGGAGCTGAGCCCCTCTTCTTCCTGGATTATTTTGCCTGCGGCAAACTCGACGTGGAAGTGGCTCAGGGCGTCATTGCAGGAATTGCTGATGCCTGCAGGAAAGCTGGATGTGCTCTTTTGGGTAGGAACACTTCTCAGGGGCATCTGAGAAATCTTCTGCAAGGTCTTTTAGTTGGTTCGAATGTAGTTGGTTTCCTACTCTGTGGAAGAATCTGGGAGGAGTGAAAAAGCAAAGTGTTCCATGTCTTTGCTTTCAGGGAACTTGATCTGAGTCACAATGGAAGGAGACAGTATTTTAGAAGTTTAGGTTAAATTTAGATTAGGTTTAGGTACAGATTTAAGTTAGATGTTGAGAAAATGTTCTGTCCTTTTTTCCAAATTTTAGGGAAGTTAGGAACACAAGTCCTTTCTCAGTGGGTGTCATTTTGGATCTGTTTATAAGCTTTGAACAAGAGGCTCTTTATGCCCTGCTTTACTTTTTTCCTTCATGAACTGTTGGTCAGCTTTATGTTTGTTTTAAGGTGTTCTCTGCATTTATCAAATATAATCACCCCATTCATGCTGCAGCAAGGCCCGTGTTAGGTGAGACCTTGTGATGAAACCACCAAAATGTCAAGATTTTATTTCCAGTTCAAGACTTTCAAACCCCACAAGCCTTTCTGCAAGAGCTGAACCTTCAGCTCAACAAATTTAACTCATCATCCCACTGATTGTGAGAGGGTGAGGGCTCATCTCTTGCCTGGTTTTGCACAATTAATTGTGGATTTAAGTGGTGGGTGGCCAAGCACTTCTCCATCTTCTATTTGATCCAGCCCTTATTAAATACAGCTGAAACACCAGGACTGAAAAAACAGGTGAAGCTGGAGCACAGGACAGGGAATGCAAAGTGGCAAGAGGAGACAAAAAGGCAGGATTTTACCCAGAGCAGCTGGGGCTGCCCCTGGATCCCTGGCAGTGCCCAAGGCCAGGCTGGGCACTGGGGCTGGAGCAGCCTGGGACAGTGGGAGGTGTCCCTGCCAGGGTGGAATGAGATGAGCTTTAAAATCCCTCCCACCCCAAACCATTCTGGGAGGCCATGATTAAAGCCAGGCTTTTTCAGCACCTCTTTGCTGTGTTTTGGTCCCCAGGAGGAGAAACAGCCGAGATGCCGGGGATGTATCCCCCCGGCGAGTACGACCTGGCCGGCTTCGCCGTGGGGGCCGTGGAGAGAGGGCAGATGCTGCCCCAGCTGGACAGGATCACTGAGGGGGACGTGGTCATCGGGGTGGCATCTTCTGGGGTCCACAGCAACGGCTTCAGCCTCGTCAGGAAGGTCGTGGAGAAGTCCTCCCTGGATTTCTCCTCCCGCGTCGGTGTCTCCGGGGATCAGACTCTGGGTACTGCTTCCTCCTGAGCTTCCTCCCAACAGCTGGCACAGTTATTTGGGCTGGGCCTTTGAAACTTTTCTCAGGCACCAAAAGAAAATCATTCCATCTTTAGCATGTTTTCATCTTTTTCTTTTCCTGTGAGTCACGTGTGCAGGGGAGAAACAAAGGGAGGGGGATAAATACTCAATTGTGGGCTAAAATTAAAAAGGTAGAACTTTGTGTTTCTCTCTAGTACAATGGTCGTTACTGTCCAAATTGTTGTTTTGAGATTTCCCCTATTTTGTACTGATTCCCATTTCTCTCCATGCTTTTTCCCTCTCCCCTGGGCAGGAGAGCTCCTGTTAACCCCAACCAAGCTCTACAGCAAGACCCTGCTGCCTGTGCTGCGCTCGGGCCACGCCAAAGCCTACGCCCACATCACCGGAGGGGGCCTGCTGGAAAACATCCCCAGAGTCCTCCCAGAGTCCATGGGTGTCATTTTAGGTGAGAGAGAAGGAAAACTGTGGAAAAATCCTCACCTTAATGTGCCTTGCTGTGGAAGCCTGGGGCCACAGCAGCTGATTTGTGGTGTAGGAGCTGGACGTGTCTGTCTAGAAATGTTTGAGTTTTTCCTTGTACCTGAACCAGAGCCAGTCAAAACTCTTTGTGGTGGAAAGACTGCTCCCCACTGAATTCCTTCCCCTGGGGGTGTTTGGGATTGGAATTCTTAGGACACTTACAAAAAGAAAACAACCTTACGAGCAATCCCAAGTCAGCTGCACCATTTGCAATTCCCTACGAAATTATTGCTAATTAAATGATACTAATGAAGTTTTCAATTAGCATTCAGAGGTGGTTGTGAGCTCAGGGAGAGCTCCTGCTGTTTGGCTTCATTAATCCTCAGCACTCTCCCCTCAGGTGTGCTGGAAAGGGTTTCACTGCTGGGGAAGGTGAGGCACGGAGAGGGAAATGGCTGGCACAGGTTGTGAGAGCTCACAGGGTTGTACAATAAAATAAGGAATTAATAGTGAGTTCTGAACTCCTGAACTGCACATAAATAATTTTCCACTTGTCCACTGATAAACGTTTATGTGTACATGCACCTCTGCTCTGGAGCCAGGCTGGCAGAGCTGGGGGTGCTCACCTGCAGAGGAGAAGCTCCAGGGAGAGCTCAGAGCCCCTGGCAGGGCCTGAAGGGGCTCCAGGAGAGCTGCAGAGGGACTGGGGACAAGGATGGAGGGACAGGAGCCAGGGAATGGCTGCCAGTGCCAGAGGGCAGGGCTGGATGGGATCTTGGCAATGAGGATTTAAGGTCCCTTCCCCCCCAAACCATTCTGTGATTCCATGAATCTGTAGAAATTGGGGTAGAACCATTTTAAAAGAGAACATGACAAGAAAGAAATAAATTTCCTGTCCTTGGAATTCCTTTCCTGTGCCTTGGCCAGAAGCATTTTTGTGCTGCTGTAAATCATCCTCACCTGGCTGGAACTGGGGCAGTGGGGGATTTTTGTGACAGATTTTGCCTTTTAACACCCCAATAATTGTAGTCCATTGGTAGCAATTCCCACTCTTGACCTGTATTTTCAATTCTCTTCAGATGCTCTCACCTGGAAGATCCCTGAAATCTTCTGCTGGCTCCACAAGGAAGGGAACCTCTCTGAGGAGGAGATGGCTCGGACCTTCAACTGTGGGGTTGGGGCAGTGCTGGTGGTTCAGAAGGAGATGGCCCAGCAGGTCCTCAGGGACATCCAGGGACACGAGACTGCCTGGATCATTGGCAAAGTGGTGCCCCTGCAAAAAGGTTACTGCAGCTTGATCTTCCTTGGGGGGAAATCAGCAGAAATAAGAAGCAGAGGGAAATTCCCTTGTTAGTGAGTTTTCATGAGGTGAAAATCTCTTCACTGGCACCTCCCTGACTTTTTTGGGGGGGTATTGAACCGACAGTTCATTAATCTTTCCATGGGTGCTTTTCTCCTCTCTCTGTTTCTCCCTTTACTGACACTTTGCTTTGCTGGTTTTTGGGTTTTGTCTTGTACCTGCTCAGGCTCTGACAGCGTTAAAGTCCTCAATCTCCATCGGGCCCTGCAAACAAACAGGTCCCTGTGTGTGCAGAGCCACATCCAGGGCAAGATGCAGACAGGCAGAATGAAAGTTGCTGTCCTCATCTCTGGAACAGGTGAGTTCTGCTCTTTCCTACCCTGGAATCCAGGCTGTGCAGAAGGGAACTTCAGCTTGGATTTAAAACCCCTGCAGTTCTCCATGGGCACTCTGGTAGGCTTCTGGCAGGCAGGAGAGATGTTGTGCTTGGATTGATGTCAGTCACAAGCCTCTTTTAACCTCTGCTGCAAACTGTGAATTGCACCTGTGTTCAGCTTATCCCCAAACCTCTGCAGGTGTCCAGAGTCAGGGTCCCACTCTGGTCCCTGTAGGAACAGCAGCAGCATTTCACAGATAGAGCAGAATTTCTTCTTGCCATGTAGGCACTCCAGCTATTCTATTTCCAGTATTCCCAATCACTAAGGCCACCAATCCAGTGCTATAAATTACAGTTTCCAAGGGCAGCTGCCAGGAAAGGCCTTCAGCTGTCTGAATCAGCTCCCAGCAAATCAATTAAAAAAGGATTAATGTTTCATCAGAGCTGTTTGGTTTGGTCTCCCCCACAGTACTGCTTATTTAAAGCCTCTTCCAGCTGTTCCCTCTATTTATTCTCAGGATCCCTAAGTTATTCTCTCTCCCCCAGGCACAAACCTAGAAGCCCTCATCAACAGCACGAAGAAAGACACCAGCTATGCACAGATAGTTCTGGTTATCTCCAACAAACCTGGTGTGGAGGGGCTGAGGAAAGCTGAGAGAGCTGGGATTCCTACAAGGGTGAGCATTTCCTTTTTGTAATTAGCCACCATTGGCTGGGACTCCAGCAGGAAGGTGCTGATGAGTGTTATGGGGTAACACATGGCCTGACAGGGAGTCTTGGCTTTTCTTTTTTGGTCTGTTGTGACAAAGTACCTGACAGCAAAAGCCTTCCTTTTCTCCTTCTCTGGCAGCAATCCTGATGCTTTGGAGACTGTATTTGCATTAAACCAGCATAAAACTTTCAGTTACAGCTTAAACTTTGTCAATTGCTTGACTTTAGGGCATTGACACTGAAGTACCAACCTATTTTATGTGAATTTAATTTTAAAATGACCTGGTGGTTTATTTGAATGGAATAGAGAGGTCACACTCAGTGGGGCCTTCCTCTGACTGCCTGGGTATTGCCTCAGGCTCTCCAGGGCTCCCTGAGCTTCCATGGATTTTGTGTGCCTTGCCCTTGTGTTGCAGATCTGAAATGATGCTGTTGTCACTTAGAAACCTTTTGCAGTCACAGTTCAGTGCTGAATACAGACCCAGGGAAATTGGGGCCCAGAGCTTTGCTCCTTTATTGGTGCTGGGATCTGTGCTGGTGCTGCAGCTCCTCCTTGGGAGGACACAAAGGGCACAAGGGAAGTGTGAAGAACAAGCAGAGAATCACAGACTGGCTTGGCTGGGAAAGGACCTGAAAGCCCTTCCAGTGCCAACCCCAAGGTTTTTATCAGGAATAAAACAGTGTGGGAGAGCTGATGGCCTGGGGGCTCAGCTGTGGAGGGAGGGGTGGGACAGGCACAGGGGCAGAGGCTGGTTCAGCCCAGGGCTGGGCTGGGCTCTGTGCCCGGTGCCTGCTGTCCCTGTCACCTGAGCAGCCCTGGCTTTTCCCAAACCACCCCTGTGACTCTGGTGGCCTTTAACAGGGGCTTCTGTTGAAGACTGGATGCTCTAAGTTAGGTAGTGCTGCCTTCTTCCTGCCTAAATCATGGGATCTATCCTGGGGGGAAACACACAGCTCAGGCTGGGAGAGCTGGGGGTGCTCACCTGGGGAAGGGAAAGCTCCAGAGCCCTGGCAGGGCCTGAAGGGGCTCCAGGAGAGCTGCAGAGGGACTGGGGGCAAGGATGGAGGGACAGGAGCCAGGGAATGGCTGCCAGTGCCAGAGGGCAGGGCTGGATGGGATCTTGGCAATGAGGAATTGTTCCCTGGCAGGGTGGGCAGGCCCTGGCACAGGGTGCCCAGAGCAGCTGGGGCTGCCCCTGCATCCCTGGCAGTGCCCAAGGCCAGGCTGGACACTGGGGCTGGGAGCAGCCTGGGACAGTGGGAGGTGTCCCTGCCATGGCAGGGGTGGCACTGGGTGGGATTTAAGGTCCCTTCCCACCCAAACCAGTCTGGGATTCTGGGATTCCATCATTATGGGGTAGGGGCTGGTTTGGGAGTTTGTGAGCAGCCTTTTTTCCAAGCTTTTCTGGTACAGTTTTTGCCACGATTCAACTGCTTATGACTGCCAGAGGCCTTGAAGTGGGTGAAATCTTTGGAAGACTTCAGGATGGCTTAAAGCCCTGCATGTGTAGGGTGTTCCATGGTGATCCATGGAAAACCCCACAAATCCATGCAGGGTGTTCCATGGGATGGAGGGCTTATCAAGGCAAACTTGTTTGTTCCACTGCTCCCTCTCTGTGGGGAGGAGCACAGGCTGCACTCTGGCTGTCAGCTGGGCACTGAGGAGCTGCTCTTGCTGCTGGAACTGCCACCACATCCCTGTTCTGTGCTTTGGGCTGCCCAGGTGGTGGAGCACACGAGGTACCAGAGCCGCACGGAGTTCGACAGCGCTGTGGACAAGGTCCTGGAGGAGTTCTCGGTGGAGCTGATCTGCCTGGCCGGGTTCATGCGCATCCTCTCGGGGCCTTTTGTCAAGAAATGGGAAGGTGAGCACAGCTGGGGGGCTGTGCATGTGCACCAAGGCATTTCAGAGGTTGTCACTAGGGAAAAAGAGAGAGGGCACCAGATTAAACACGGTGATGTTCAAGGTCCCCTTTCAACCCCGGCCATCCTGGGATTCAGTGAAATGAGACTCTTCCCATCTTGTAAAGAAAGGATGAGAGGGAAAGGCATTGCACTTGTGCAGAGGCTGAAGGAAGCCAAGGGCAAACACAGGTCTGGTAGTCTTTGATTTCTTAGAAAATATTTTTTAAAAGGCTGTGAAGTCTTTGTGCCTCTGCACACAGGAGGTGCTGGCAGAGGTAAGCACCCAGCCACTGAGGATTCCTTCCCCTGACAGAAGAACTGCTCTGGGTCCTTGTAAAACCACCAAACTGGGCAGCATTTTGCAGTTCTGGGTAAGAAGCCCTGGCCAGTCCCGGGAGCTGCCTGAGTCCATGGGTGGGGTGTTCCACAGGCAAATCCAGGCTGTGCTTGCTCAGAATGTTCACAGTGTCTCCATTCTGCTCATCTTTTAGTTTTCCAGCTCTTTGAGAGGCTGATGACACCTTCAGGGCCTGCTCTCCCTGCCCAGCTTTCCTTTTCTCTCCTCCTGGTTTGCCAGGGAGTCCTGAGCACACAGAGCAGCTGCTGCTTGCTCTGCTTTGGGGCCAGGGTTACCTGAAGCTGCCCAGAGCAGGCACAGCCTGGTCAGCCTCTGCCTTGGAGCTTTCACTGCTCTTTGGTGACTTTTGTGTTCCCCTGGGTGTGCCACGAACATTTCACACCTGAACTTCTTTTCAAACCTCTCTAAAATCAGTAGGGCAAAGCAAACACTCCTGAGAGGCCTTGCTGTGGTTTTGAAGCTGGCAGGTGAAGCCAGTCAGGTGAATTGGTTTTGCTTGTCTCCACTCAGGGCCCAGAGATGGAAGTGCCTGTGCTGTGGGCAGCTGTCAGGAGGAGACAGAATCTCTCACTCCAAGGGATGTGTTTGGAGCAAACAGTCTCTGTAGAGGACAGAACAGAACTTCCTCTAGTGCAGAACCTTGTGCAAATAAAGGATTTTAGTGCCTTCTGATTCAGGGACAGAGCACTGATTGTTGTCCTGGACAGTGCAGGATTTGCTTTACCTGCATGACTGGTGTAAGAGAAAAGGAAAGACTTTTTCCAGACAGAAGAGTTAAACTCATTTTTTAAATGTTCAGAACTGGATTGAGCTTGAAAACCTGAGCTGGGACCACGAGATGTGAGCTCAGACACTGAGCTCAGCTCAGGGAGCTGGGCCAGCTGCAGGGCCCTGTCCTGGCCATGCCTGGCCACTGACCCCCCAGAATTATCCAGGAAGAATCAATTCCTGCTGCTGGTTTGGTCAAAGTTGCTCCTTTTCCTTTCTCTCACAATCACAAGGACATGGAGTGGGAGTTATGAAACTCCTTCTTGCTTAACAGCCCTGAAGTGTGAATTATGGCTGTTAACAAAGGGCAGGTTAAAGTGTTAATTGTGAGTGTTAACAAAGGACAGGTGGAAACAGAACCAAACAAACCCAAGCAAACAGGAATCCACATCCCATTCTGATGGGAAATGGAGGCAGAGGAGCAGGGTGGTGTTCCCAGCCCACTGTCCCTGAAACCTTTTGGGCTCAAGCTGCAGGGAGGGAGATGCTGATGCTTAAAAAGGGTTTAATTTAGATATAAAGTGTATCTGAGACATTGTTGGACATCAGGTGGGACATTTGCCTCCTGTAACTTGCCCAGATCTCCATGGGCAGGGAGTCCCCAAGGTGCTGTCAGGAAAAGAGAATAGTAGAATGGAGATAACTGAAAGAATTAAATAAAATAATGGTAATAGAAGCACTGGAGCAAAGGAGGCTCAGGGGGCCCTTGTGGCTCTGCACAAGTCCCTGCCAGGAGGGCACAGCCGGGGGGGTCGGGCTCTGCTCCCAGGGAACAGGGACAGGAGCAGAGGGAACGGCCTCAGGCTGGGCCAGGGCAGGCTCAGCTTGGACAGCAGCAGGAATTTGCCCATGGAAAGGGAGCTCAGGCCTTGGCAGGGGCTGCCCAGGGAGCTTTGCAGTGCCCATCCCTGCAGGTGTCCCCTGGAGGTGGCACTGAGTGCTCTGGGCTGGGGACAAGGTGCCCATGGGGCACAGCTGGCACTCCATGGGCTGGGAGGGCTTTGCCAGACCCAGGGATTTTGTGATCAAAGAAGGACAAAGTGCTGATGGAAGGGACAGCTACATCAGCCAATTAGTCATTATTAATCCCTGGGGAAATGTGCTTAGCCATTAATTGTAACTGCACTCTGCTAATACAGACACTGCAGCACTTGGAGCTGGCTGCCGATGTCTTCAAAACTTGTGAAAAATCCTTTTCACGAATGATTTTATTCCTCTGTTGGTTGTGGCCCTTTGAGCAGCCTAAAAGTGCTAAAAGCCAATAACCTCAGCTCTGCTTTCCCAGGGAAAATCCTGAACATCCACCCGTCCCTGCTGCCGTCCTTCAAGGGAGCGCACGCGCACAAGCTGGTGCTGCAGGCCGGGGTCAGGGTCACGGGCTGCACCGTGCACTTCGTGGCTGTGAGTACCCCTGCTGCCCCTCTGCATCCTCCCCTTTCAACATCTGCTGAACCTCCCTGCCCCTCTGCATCCTCCCTTTTTGAACATTGTCACCTCAGAGCCTGCTGGGAGCACCCTAAACCCTCCTGTTTGATCTCCTGCCCTCTGTGTTCAGAGCTTTGTATCCAGAGGAGGTGGAGATTTTATTGTGACCATACAGTGCTGTAGTTTGCTGGCTCTGGAGAAGGAATGGAAATGGATAATTTGTCCAGGAGTTTAAGCTTGTCCTAAGGGAACTTCTTCCCTGAGCATCCCACTGCTGCCTTCCACCCACTGGAGTGGGGGAATAGTTAATGTAAGGTCTTGGCTAAGCCAGAGCTTTGTTAAACATTGCCCAAACTTCCTGGGTTTTATCCTAAACCCGCCTTGTTTCTTGCTTTCAAGAAAAAGAAAAAAATAGAAACAAACAAAGAAACAGAAACCCCACTGGAAATGGCACAGGATTTGTTAAGGAGTGATCAGAGGTTTGTGGGAACAGAGAAAAACTTGACAATTTATGCTGGTCAGACCCTAAGTAAAGAAAGAGCAGAGATCTCTCAGCTTCAGTAAAGAAAGAGCAGAGATCTCTCAGCTTCAGAGCCACATTTCTTCAGGCCAGGGATCATTGGTTCCCATTTGGTCACTTCTCAGAGTTCAAAGGTCTCTCCTCTGGCTCTCCTCTCCCTCTGCTGCTGGAATCTGTCTCATGATTTTTGCTCTCTCTTGGGAAAAGAGAGTGGAATAATTTTTCCCAATAGAAGGGAAAACTGCATTCTTCTCTCTATGCCATGGCTTGGGGTTTCTCCGTGTGGTAGCTGCTGAGGAACAACCCCTGCCCTGCAGAGATCTGCCCCAGCAGTGTTCCAGGGAAGATCTGCTGGATCCCTGTCCTGCCTCAGTCAGAGGGGGAACGAGCCAAGGACTGCACAGAATGTCCTGCCCAGCCCAGTGCCTCCTGTCCCTGGGCTTTTCTGGGATAGAATTGTTGCTCCCTGCCGTTCTGCCTCCCTCCTGCTCTCCTCTGAACCCTTCCCAGACCACAGCCAGCCCCAGCCCCTGCTCTCCCCATCCCACCAGCTCAAACCCCAGTTCCCACCAGCTCCCCAAGGCACCGCAGGCCTCCCTCCGTGCCAGCCTGACCTTGCCATGCTGTTGCAGGAGGAGGTGGATGCCGGGGCCATTATCTTCCAGGAGGCGGTGCCGGTGAAGCTGGGGGACACGGAGGCCACGCTGGCCGAGCGGGTGAAGGAGGCCGAGCACCGCGCCTTCCCCGCCGCGCTGCAGCTGGTGGCCAGCGGCGCCGTGCGCGTGGGCGAGGCGGGCAAGATCTACTGGAAATAGAGCCGGGCTCAGCAGGGCCTGGCACGGGCCAGCACGGGCTCAGCACGGGCTCAGCAGGGCCTGGCACGGGCCAGCACGGGCTCTGCCCCTCACCCCCACCTCGCACGGTTCACGGTTCAAATCCCAGGAAAGCCACCAGTGGGAATTTGGGGGCCGTTCCCAGAGGGTGCAGCAATGGCTCCTGTAAGTGCTTCCTAATTTTACTCGCTTCCTTGGCCAATATTTTGGTTCTCTCAGTCACTTTCCTGACAAGCCCAGTGCAGCCAGGTGGGTCTGAGCAGCCCTGGGGGGGACTGGAGACAACACTGGAGACCCTTTCATGTAAAATCACAATCAGTGTGGCAGCTGGAAGTGTACAAGCCTTTTTCACATGGCTGTCTCCAGCAGAGGGATTAACTTCCACTTTTGCCAGGTGGGGAATGTGGTGAATATCCAGCTGTGAATATCCAGCTGTTTGCCACCCATCAGGGCTGTTCCCTAACAGGGACCCTCCTTGTGCTGGGAAGTGCTGCTGAGGGAAACTGCAATGGAAGAGACAGACAAAGGCAGAAACCTCCACTCTAAAAACCTCATCAGACCAGGAAAAACTGGCCTCCCCAAACACCAGTTATTGGATTTTTCTCCATTTGCTTCCTGGTTTGATGGTGATGGATCTCATCTGGCCCAGACCCTTGACACACCCTGTCATTTCCAAACCTGAACCTGCTGTCCATCAGATGCCAGCAGCATTCAGTGTCTGCTGCCCCTTTTTTCCGCAGCATCCCCATTTGAATTCCCATAAATTCCCCTCAGATTCAGGGGTTTATTTTTTTACATGAGTAGAAAGACCAGACACAAAACACATCCTTGGCTTGTGAAACATTCCTCAGGAATTCTGAAGTGCCTTTATTCTTGAACCAGAGTTTTCACATGGAATAACATTGAGGGACACCCAGGAATTATGAACATTTGGAAAACAATTGGGGTTTTTGTGCAGTCAACACTTGTGGTTTTCTTTTAATATTTTCATATAATTATGAAACCATTTTAATGTTCTTACTGAAAGGATCAGGTTTCCCACACACAGAGCAGATGAGGTGGTTTGGAGCTCCCCTTTAACACAGAATCAGAGAAATCTGATTTTTAAATCAGAGAACGCGGATTTGTATTCTGGGCTCTGATGTCCTGACGGTACTTCCATGTTGGCATATTCTCCTTTGGGATTTGAAATAAAGCCTAATAAATTAAAATAAAAAATTCTAACTACAAGTATTTCCTTGGAATTGATTCCCAGGACTGTAGTGGGGAGGAGGGAAGGGGCTGTACATGGTCTGGGGGCCGTGGGTCAGTGGGGAGGTCACAGCTCCAGCCAAGGAAGGCAGAGGAAATAAAGACTTGGAGGGGTGAAATCAGTGCCCGTGCAGGGAATCAATATCACATTATTGATCAGAGAGCTGGATCACTGCAGAGAGGCCAACAAAGAGAGCTGCCCCAAATCCAATTTCCATTTCCATCACAGGCTCCTTGATCCAGATTCTGATATTTTGCCATATGAGCCTGATGTGAAATGGGATTTCACAAAGTCACACAAGGTTTGGGTTGGAGGGACCTCACAGCCCCACCCAGTGCCAGCCCTGCCATGGCAGGGACACCTCCCACTGTCCCAGGCTGCTCCCAGCCCCAGTGTCCAACCTGGCCTTGGGCACTGCCAGGGATCCAGGGGCAGCCCCAGCTGCTCTGGGCACCCTGTGCCAGGGCCTGCCCATGGATTTTCCAAGGGGGTGTAATGAAAGCTGTGATCTCAGGGAAAAGGCTGAGAAGGGAAACTTGGGATACTGAGACATCCAAGAGAAGCACATGGAGGAGAAGGGAAGAGGAGGGAAAACGAGCCAAGCCCAAGCCCCTCAAGGACCTGCCCAGAGCTCCTCAGGGACCTCCTCAGAGCCCCTCAGGGACTGGTCCAGAACCCTTCGGGGACCTCCCCAAAGCCCCTCAGGGACCTCCCCAGAGCCCCTCGGGGATCTGCCCAGAGCTTTCCCTTGGAAAAAGAGGGTAGAACAATTGAAGGGCACCCGGAGCACTTCAAGGACCGGCCCGGAGCTCGCCAAGGACCGGCCCAGAGCCCCTCAGGGACCCCACCCGGAGCGGTCCAGAGCCCCTCAGGGTCCGGTCCAGAGCCCCTCGGGGATCTGCCCAGAGCCCCTCGGGAATCTGCCCCTCAGGTCCCGGTCCAGAGCCCCTCAGAGACCGGCCCAGAGCCCCTGGCGTTCCGGCGGCTCCTCGGGAGAGGCCGCTCCGCGTCCCTGCTCCTCCTCCGGGCTCAGGCTCTGGCTCTGCCGCCTCCAGCACGTTCTTCCGTGGGCTCCCAGCCATGCGGCCCCGCTGGCCACGAGCTGCAGGGCCAGGGGGAAGGCCCTGAGCTCGGCCTCCTGCAGCCGCTCGCCCAGCGCTGCCTCCGTGTCCCCCGGCCCCGCGGGCAGCGGCTCCCGGCGGATGGCGGCGCCGGCGCCCGGCTCCTCCTGCGGGCACAGAGCGAGGGAGGGAGGCCCGGGCAGCACCGGGGAAGGGGCTGGGGGTGTGCGGGAAGAAAGGATTTCTTCTCATCCTGGGAGGAGGAGAAATGGGAAAATCCCACCCCAAAATGCAAGGGAAGAAGACAGGGCTTCAAGCAGCCCCAAATCTTCCTGGTTTTTACTGGTAACAATCCCAAGGTTCCCACTCCTTCCCACACCTCTTACCTCTGCCTGTTTCTGCCCCCAGAAAGAAAGGAAAAAAGCAAATTGCTAACTTCCCAATTTTCCTAATTTCCCAGTTTTGAGGTCACTCACCAGGACGAAATGCACGGTGCAGCCTGTGACTTTGAACCCACTTTCCAGGGGCTCTTGCTGGGCATTCCCATCCTTGATGAGTGGAAAAAGTGATGGAGAAGCATTCAAAATTTTCCCTGGGCATCAGTGTGAGAGGGAAAAAAAAAAAAAAAAAAGAAAAAAAGAGAATTTGAACTGAATTTCCTTAAAAATAAACTGTATTTCCTTAAAAATGAGGTGTGATCATCAGCGCAAACCCTGAGCAGCGCTGCTCTTCTCGGAGGGAATTCTGCTCTTCCAAGAGCAGGGGTGCAGCAAAATTCCCAAAGGAGCCTGTCCAGGCTGTCAGTGAGTGAGTAACTCCTGAGCAAGGCCTCAGGAGCTGGCACTAACTCACTGCTCACCCTTCAATAACTCACTGCTCACCCCTCAGTCACTTAGGGCACACATGGAGCTGTGTCAGGGTGTGCAGGACACCACAGGAGGGAGAAATCCCTCCTGGGAATGGATAAATCCATCTTCCTCCCATTTTTCTCTGAGTAGGAACTGCAGGGGCTGCGTTCAGCAGGACTCCCCAGCACAGCTCCCTGGCATAGGATGGGATCAAGCTCCTTCCCTGGGGAAGGCACCGAGCCACCCCCACAGCCCCAGTTTGCCCTCTCTCACTGCTGAGACAGCACAAGGGGTTCCTCTGGAAATCCTCAGCCAGAATCCCAATACAATCCCACTGCCAGAGGGAATGGAAGCAAAATCCCAACACCTTCCCGCTGGCAGAGGGAATGGAAGCAGAATCCTATATTCAGAATTCCCATACCAGAATTCCCACAGTCCCACTGCCAGAGGGAAGGGAAGCAGAATCCCATATTCAGAATTCCCACAGTCCCACTGCCAGAGGGAAGGGAAGCAGAATCCCATATTCAGAATTCCCACACCAGAACTCCCACAGTCTCACTGCCACAGGGTTTCCTTCCTGGAATGCCAGCAGTGCCAGCAGGGCTGAGGGATTTAATCAAAAGAAAGGAACCCTGACAGGGGAATCCTGGTGAGACCAGCCACCCCTGCTTTAGTTTCTCTTTTACATTTGATTCCTTACCTTTCCATTTTTCGGAGAAAAGGGCTGGACAGAACTCTCATGAACCCTGACAGGCAGATCAGCTCCACAGAGAATTCCTCCAGGACTCGGTCAATGGTGTTGTCAAATTCTGAGCGACTCCCATACAATTTGTGATCAATCACCTGGAGCAGTGAGACACAACAAAAGGTGGGATTGGGAGCAGCTGCTTGGGCAACAGTGAGGAACAAACCAGATTAATTCCAGGACACTCCATGATTTGAAAGGAGGGTGCAGTGAGGCGGTGTCGCTCTTTTCTGCCACATCCCAGGTGAAAGGGTGAGAGGAAATGGCCCTAAATTGCACCAGGGGAGGTTCAGATTGGAGATTAGAAACAATTTTTCCCTTTTAAGAGTGGTCAAGCCTTGGAAGGAGTTGCCCAGGGAGGTGGTGAAGTAAATTGGCCAGACCCTTGGGTAAGGGGAGGAGGAGGTCCTTTACTTCTACCCCACCTCCATTTTCAGCCCCCCAGGTGAATGCTGATTCCTGACTCTCCTGAGGACCTTCAGACAAGGGGCTCACAAAACTTTGTGCCCTTGCCTGTGAAAATGTGAGTGGATTTTGGTATCACTTTTTTTTGGACATGAGTCAGAAAAATATCACATGAATCCAACTCAGGAGCTGAAGAAACTGCTTCAGAACCCTTTCCATGCAGGGACAGCCTCCAGCAGAGTTTATTTCAATCTGTGCACAGCTGTAAAAACACCTGCTCAAACCCACTTAATATCAGAAGGCAAAGTTCCTGCCTTTGACATCCCAAGTCATGGAATGTTCTCAGACAATGCTGGTGGTCCTTGCCAGGGGTTTTTATGGAACAAGCCAGAACAAATTCCTGTCCCAAAGAGCTGCCTTGTGGCCCACGGGCAGGAGAAATTTTGTATGGGACTGGGCACAGTGTGAGACACAGGTTTTCATCCTGGAGGGAAGAAGGCCCCAGGAGAGCTGCAGAGGGACTGGGGACAAGGATGGAGGGACAGGAGCCAGGGAATGGCTGCCAGTGCCAGAGGGCAGGGCTGGATGGGATCTTGGCAATGAGGAATTGTTCCCTGGCAGGGTGGGCAGGCCCTGGCACAGGGTGCCCAGAGCAGCTGGGGCTGCCCCTGCATCCCTGGCAGTGCCCAAGGCCAGCTGGACACTGGGGACAGTGTGAGGTATCCCTGCCATGGCAGGGGTGGCTCTGGGTGGGATTTAAGGTCCCTCCAACCCAGCCCAGTCTGGGATTCTGTGATTCTAAGGAGGGATAAACCCAGGAGACAACACATACTTGTGCTTTGCAGAACCTGAAGTTTGACTGATTTCAGCCAAAGCTTGAGGCTCATGGGCTGCAATCTCAGACCCAAACCATCCATTGAAATCCCTTCCCTGGGATGCAGCACCCACTGCTGAGCTGGGAAAAGCCCCCAGAGCCCAATGAGGACTTCCAGCTCTGTGCTCCATCCATAGGGAAAGTTTCACACTGAAGTGAAACCTCAACACTCAACAAGCATTTCAGCATCTCCTGACCAGCCACGGGCTCTGCAGCTGGGAATAGCAAGGAGAAGGCGATGTGTCCTTACTGTTATAGATGGATAATGAGATGATTGGCTCTTGCAATTAAGGGATGAACACTGTGTGTATATTAAGAGAAGCCTTACTGATGTATAGTTAGGTTATTGTAGTTTAGATGTCCTTTGTTCTTCTCACAGTCCCCTTTCCCTTCCTCTGTATTGTTCCCAGCAGACAGCCTGGGTTGTCTAGGACAGGTAGAAAGAAGCCATGTGCATAAATCCCTTGCATGGGAGAGTCAGGAATGGAAAAGCTTGTTGCTGGGGGGGGCATGACAACACCTGACCCTTCAATTAAGTTGCAAGAAATTAGTGTCCACTAAAAAACTACAAAGAAGAGCTGACTGACAGACTGTGGGAGGGACCAGGGCTGGCTGGTGCAACCCCCAGGGGTGTAAAAGGCAAAGCATCAATCTTGAAGATTAGGCAGCCACGAGGGCAGCTCTCAGTGCTGCAATTTTTCCTTATTTCACCCTTGTGCTGTAATTGCTGTTAAGGTTTAACAAACCCTTTAACCCTTTCAAAGTGAGCAGTGGTTTCCCTGCTTACCCGTGCGGGGATCCCGGCGCAGGCGGCGCTGCGCAGCTCTGGCACGCCGGGCCGGTTGGAGATGACCAGCACCAGCTGGGCACAGCTGCCCGGCTCCCGGGCAGAGCCGATCAGGGCAGGCAGGGCCGTGCCTCCGGCAGGGACAGAGCACAGAGGGGGACACGTCAGCACCCACCCTGGGCAATCCTCCAAACCCTTCCCTCAGGGAAATCCCCAGAGCCCTGCCTTGGAAGAATTTACCACAGAGTTTCCCCCACGTGGATGGACAGTTTCCCCTCCGTGGACTCTTGTTTAACAATAAACCCACTCCTGTTCCCTTCCCCATATGTCCCAAGTTCTCCTTTCCCTGTTCCCTCATTCGTTGTGGTATCCCTGGTGGCCACCCCATCTTCCCTGTAGGGCAGTGCCCTTTGCCCTGCCCCTTGTGCCACCCCAGTGCCCTCAGACCATTGGCCACTGACCCCACACTTCACCTTGTGCTTTGTCTTTTGTCCCTGGTTTCCCTTTGGCCTTCTGAAATAAACCTCACTGGAACTGAGCCTACAAAAGGCCCTTCTGCCTCTCTTGGCTGAGCTAGCTGAGTGTGGTGTCTGAATGCTATAGATACATATTATAATATTGGCTTTTCACAAATATTAAAATGGATTTTATATGTGTGGTGTTAAAGTAACTTTGTTATAAAGATATGGTTTTATGTCTGTTGTTAATTAAGCTTAGTGAAATAGCTGATATCAGTGTGCTTGTGTTAAACTCCCTGCTTGGATGGGATAACACCCAATGCACACAGGATGAGCACATCTGTACACATCTGCCAGCTATCAGTGCTCACTGTCTGAAGGCAGAGTGGGCCAGGGCCCAAAAACTGGAGGTGATGATAAAAAAAGGACTAAAACCACACCCAAGGAATACACATGCTCTAAAAAAGTGGACCCAAGATAAAGATATGCTAAATAGTTCTTGGAACATGTAAAGTAGTTTGGGGAAAAATTTACTGTGCTAAGGGTCTGTGAATATGCAAAGGGCTGATGTAATGAAAAGGTATTTAAGGGGTATCCCCAAAGATAACAGGGTGCTCTTGGCTGAGTAACAGCCTTTGCTCTGTGGTCCTTGTCTCCCATTGTCCTTTAATAAACTTTGTACATTTTCACAGGAGAGTGACCGTGTTTTTCACAGCGGACTTGACTGCCTTGCCTGAACGCCTCCCCAGGCAGCTTTTCCACAGGAGGTGCTCTGGGATTATAGGAGGCAGCATCCACCATCCAAACCCCACTCTGCTGCACCACAGCCCTGGGAGGGGCTCTCAGCTGCTGCTCAGACAAAGATCTGCTCACCCACAAACAGCCCTGAGGGTGGGGGCACAGATAAAGCTCAGGTTTTAAGCAGTACAACACAACTCTGACTTAAAGTGAAACCCTGGACTTTGAGGGGTCTGGAGAATGCACTGGAAGAAAGGCCAGGTGGTCACACCTGAACCAGCCTCTGCTGTGTGAGGACATTCTCTGTGCCAGGACAAGTGACAGCTCACCTGCTCCAGAGACAAGAACAGCCACCTTCACCTTTCTCTTCCTGGGCTGGGGCTGGATCTCAGCAGTGCTGGCATCCAGCAGCTGCTGGGGGCTGCTCAGCTGCAGGGCCTCTGTAAGATTCTCCACTTCAATGTGAGAACCTGCTCCAAAAACACGAGAAAAGTGTTAGATTTTTACCTTTCCTTCTAAACTGACTTTATGTAATTTATTAATAGTGTTTCAATGACAAGAAATTGTATCAGCAATGAATTTATGCTGGCACAGATGGAGCTCCAGAGGGATTCAGTGCTTGAACAGCCCAGGTCCCAGGAGCTGTGCTGGTCTCTGGTGCTCACAGAGTTGTTCACAAAGGCCCAGGCATGGCCTTTTCAAGGATTAATCCCATCTTTTATACCTCCCATGTTGCAAAAGGACACTAAAAATGGTGCTGACAGAGCTTAGGTGACATTTTGGCTGCCCAAACTGTTGGGTTTCCAGAGGGATTTTGGTTCATGTCCTGCTGGATGCCAATCAGTGCACACCAGGGTTCAGCCTGACCATCACCACATGTGACTGTACAAAGCTGGGGCCTGTCCTCAGCCTTTACACAGGTCTGTGTGAGCTGGGAAGGGCTGGACAGGAGGGGAGGTGATCACCACGAGGGTGGTAAAACATCCCCTGATTTTTGGAACAATCAGCACAGGGACTCCCTGAAGCCTCAGGGAGGGGAAGAGGTTATCCAGGTGCTGCCACTCTGAAACAAAAACTCATTTCTCATTTATGTAATACTGAAATGTAGACGTGGGGGTGTCCAGCAGCCCCCAGCCTAGTGAAACAACAGGAAAATGGTGTGAACTACACAGACTTTGCAACAGGGAGTCTCTTCAGTCCCACGAGGACACCTGCTCACCTGTGTGACAAGGGGCAACCACCCTCCCAATCAGCCAGGCCTCCTGCTGCCTCTGGATGTCCTGGAGAACGTGCTGGGCCAGCTCCTTCTGCACGACCAAGACAGCCCCGATCCCACAGGGAAGGGTCTGAGCCATCTCCTCTGCAGAGAGGTTCCCCTCCTTGTAGAGCCAGCCAAAGATTTCAGGGATCTTCCAGCTGAGAGCATCTGGGAAAGATTGAAATTGCTGTGTGGGCAGCACAAATGTTTGTTATTATTTATTATTTACTGTCTGTAAGGACAGGGGTGTGTCACAAGAGCTGACAGAGAGCAATTCTTGCTGCCACAGAATCCCAGGATCCCTGGGGCTGGCACAGCCCTGCCAGCCCATGGAGTGCCAGCTGTGCCCCATGGGCACCTTGTGCCCAGCCCAGAGCACTCAGTGCCACCTCCAGGGGACACCTGCAGGGATGGGCACTGCAAAGCTCCCTGGGCAGCCCCTGCCGAGGCCTGAGCTCCCTTTCCATGGGCAAATTCCTGCTGCTGTCCAAGCTGAGGGGACCTTAAAACCCATCTCAATCCATCCTCCGCCATTGCAGGGACACCTTCCACTATCCCAGTCTGCTCCAAGCCCCAGTGTCCAACCTGGCCTTGAAATTTCTTTCTTTCCTTTCCAATTTCATTCTAGAGAAATATAACCCAACACACAGACACCTTTCTTGCCCCTCCCTATCCCCACTGTGTTTTTAGACTCACATGAACATGGTTTTCTTTAGTATTTCAAACTCCTGAATTCTTTGCCCAATTTTGGCTTCATCTGAAAAAGTTCTGCCTTACTCTCAGATGTCAGGTGATGTGGAGAAGCTCCCAAAAAGTGCATTAAATGTGTGTGTGTGGAGCAAATAATGCAAATTTATTGCCCTACCAAACCTCAGTATTTGGTCAAAATGTTTTGTTTGGAGAGGTGTCCTGAGGAACACACAATCTTCCCCAACACCTTTTGTCCTGGAGATGTGCTAACCTAATCTCCTCTGGAATTTCCCTTCTCCAACGAGCAGTGGGGCTCATGACTTGGGATTGGTTTTGGCAGCCCCTTGGGAAGCAGCCCCTTGGGGCCATTCCCCTCCGCAGGGACATTTCTGAGGATTCCACAGCTGAAGCTGGGAGGCCAAGGCCATGCTGGGCCCGAGTTCTGTGCCCCAGGAACCCCTCAGTACTCACCCAGGACGGCGCTGACGTGCTCGGGCAGGAGCCTGGAGATGCCCCCCAGGAGCCCCTCGGCCGTGGGGGCAAAGCCCTTCACATGCCCTGAGCGAAGGAGGGGCAGCAGAGCTGGGCTGAACATCTTCCCTGGGGTCAGCAAAACATCTCCTGCAAGGAACAGCCTCAGCTCAGTCCTGTTCAAAACCTCAGGAGAGGCTTAGAATCAAAAATCACAGAATGGTTTGGGCTGGGAGGGACCTTAAAAACATTATCATCCCAACCCCTGCCATGGCAGGGACAACTCCCACTGTCCCAGGCTGCTCCCAGCCCCAGTGTCCAGCCTGGCCACTGCTCTGGGCACCCTGTGCCAGGGCCTGCCCACCCTGCCAGGGAACAATTCCTCATTGCCAAGATCCCATCCAGCCCTGCCCTCTGGCACTGGCAGCCATTCCCTGGCTCCTGTCCCTCCATCCTTGTCCCCAGTCCCTCTGCAGCTTTCCTGGAGCCCCTTCAGGCCCTGCCAGGGGCTCTGAACTCTCCCAGAGCCTTCCATTCTCCAGGCTGAATTCAAAGGATTTGTTTCAAAGGTCGTGGGGTGTTTTTGGGAATGCTTCCCAGACAGGTTCTCTCTCAGTCCTTGCAGAAGGCCTTGGGAAGGAGACAGATGTAGCCATGATATTTTATGAAAAATAATTTCTTCGGATTTTTTCTCCTGAGAAGCTGAGAGGCCTCAGGAACAAAATGTGAACGGTGATTATCTGCTGCTGTGGAATGCAACGGGTGGATCTGTGATTGGCCCATGGTGGTTGTTTCTAATTAATGGCCAATCACAGCCCAGCTGTCCAGACTGTCTCGGTCAGCCACAAGCCTTTGTTATCATTCTTTTCTATTCTCAGCCAGCCTTCTGATGAAATCCTTTCTTCTATGCTTTTAGTATAGTTTTAATAACATATATATTATAAAATAATAAATCAAGCCTTCTGAAACATGGAGTCAACATTCTCGTCTCTTCCCTCATCCCAAGACCCCTGCGAACACCATCACAGGCAGAAGTGCTGTCCACTCGTGCGGAGCCGTGGGCACCATCCCCACCCCACAGAGTGACCAACCCAGCCCCACGGGAGCAGCCCCGGCCCCGCAAACGCCTGGCGAGGAAGGGGAGCCCACCCAGCGTGGCGTCCCCGCAGCTGCCCGGGGCTGGCGAGGAGCAGCGCAGCGAGGATGTCAGCAGGATCCTCCGCACGACGCCGAAGCCGCGGCCGTGGATGCCGGGGGAGCCCAGCCCCAGGAGCGCGTCCCCCTCCCGGGCTCGCTGCAGCCCCGGCAGGCGCTGGCCCCGCTCCACCGCGCCCACCGCGAACCCCGCCAGGTCACAGTGCCCCGGGGCACACGGAGCTGCCACTTCAGTCACCTCCTCACCTGCAAGGGGAGACACGGGTCAGCACCTCCTCCTTGTGGTCGTTTTACACTCACACAATCCCAGAATCGTTTGGGCTGGGAGGGATCTTAAACCCACCCAGTGCCACCCCTGCCATGGCAGGGACACCTCCCACTGTCCCAGGCTGCTCCCAGCCCCAGTGTCCAGCCTGGCCTTGGGCACTGCCAGGGATCCAGGGGCAGCCCCAGCTGCTCTGGGAATTCCATCCCTGCCCCTGCCCACCCTGCCAGGGAACATTTCCTGCCCAATATCCCACCTAACCCTGCCCTCCCTCAGCTCAAAGCCATTATTGTAACACCTTTTTAAATTTATGGCATCTCCTAAAGTCAGCAGCACATCCAGGGACACACAGCCCAAGAAGATTCAGATGTATTTTAAAATCCTTCTTGGTTTGTTACTTCACCTCGAGACTCCAACAAAACAAAGCTTCGTGGAAGAAGAAGTGATTTTGTCATTAATTCTGGTACTCACATGGCACCTCCCTGAGTATGGGAGAGGACTTGGAAACATTAACATGGAACAGTGTGAAGCTTCCAGTTCTGCTCTCCTTGGTTCAGGGATAAAGAAGGAAGAACAAGGATCCAAGTGCACAAACACTAAACCCCACCTTTCTGTGCTGACCCATTTTACAGACCAGGAAGAACTGAAGCACAAATCCTCAACTGTTTTTTCCACCAAACAGAAACCAACAATTCCAGGGCCACATTCTGCCTCCACCTCCCAAGTCCATTTCTCTGGTGATAAATTCAACCCCAGACCCTTCTCATCTCAGAGGAGAGGAGGGTTCCTACCCAGGAAAGCACACCCTGCACTCCTGCAAGCCTCAGCTATTCCTTCTCTGATCGTTTCCATCACTTCCACGTCGAGTTTGCCACAGGACAAATGGCAGAGGAAGAAGAGGGGCTCAGCCCCCTGGGCCAGGAGGTCATTGACACACAGGGCCACCAGGTCCTGCCCGATGGTGTCGTGTCTTTTACAGACCTGGGCCACCTGCAAAACATGGTGGGAAGGAGAAACAGGCAAATCTCAATTATTCATCAGTGAAATCAGCAGAAACTTCTTTTCTCTGAAAGGAAGCGCTACAGTACATAAATGCAAGACAGAACCTGGTGCATTACCTGGTTGAAATCAAGAGAAAAGAGCTCATTTTCTTGCAGACAGAAAAAGAAAAATCTATTTTACTTTTTAAAATATTAGTTCCAATTTCAGCCATAGCTACTGAGAAATTGTCAGTTTCAGATTTTTTTTTTTGTTTGCTTTCTGGAATATTATCACAGAATCATGGAATGATTTGGGTTGGGAGGGATTTTAGGGATCATCCCATTCCCACCCCTTGCCATGGCAGGGACACCTCCACTGTCCCAGGCTGCTCCCGCCCCAGTGTCCAGCCTGGCCTTGGGCACTGCCAGGGATCCAGGGATGGAATTCCAGCCCAGCCCTGCCCACCCTGCCAGGGAACAATTCCTCATTGCCAACATCCCAGGGGCACAAAAGGCCTTTTAAGATCATCAATGGATAAACTTTCAAGGAGGTTCCTTTCACTGACCCAGTTCCACCTGTGCAGAAAAGGCCAGGACAGAGGGATGGGTGAGGAGAAAACATGGAATAAACACCACTGGATTCCCAAGGGGGAGGGAGCAGCACCCAAAAAGAGCCTGGGCTTGGATTCCCGATTGATTTCCCTGGCTGCTGGGTTGTGGAGTGCCATGGAAACAGGCACCCCATGGCCTCTGCTGCATGACAGCACCTCCCTGCCACTGCTCCAGGAGCAATCCTGGCAGGCAGCTGCCAACCTGTCCTTGGCCAAGGAGGAACCTTGGGAACACAGCTGGGGATGTCTCTGTGCCAGGCATTGGAACAAAGGCCCACAGGAGCCTGCACCAATCACTTTTTCATGCTCAGAGGTGCATGAGGAGGTGAGACTGCCAAAGACTTGGGGATGATTCTGCTCAGTCTCCTGCTGTTTGTTGTCCTGGCATTAAAGGCAGAAACCATTTGAAAGAAGGGACATTGCTGTGCTTGACAATGAAAGGAGCTTCAGATCTCCACTCTTCTGATGGCTGAAAACCTTGTGATTCAATAGATAAATGAATCCCCAGGTCAGCTTATCCTGATTCAATACATAAATATATCCCTGGTTCAATTCATCCCAATTCTCTACATAAATATATTACTAACTCAGCTTGTCCTGTCTGTTCTTGGCTAATTAAAATTCTTTATTTCCTTGCTTCTTTAATGTTTATTTCTTCCATCCTTTCTCTCCCCAGTGCCCTGACCTGTTCTCCCTCTCCACACACAATTTATTAGGCTGAGCCTGCCAGTTCTCATTTCAACAACTCCCTGTGCTCCTCCACACAGATCCTCCTCAAAGCCAATGGACCCTCCAGTTTATAGCAGAATTTCTGGGGTTCAGTGCCTCAAGTTTTTGGGTTGTTATCATTTCACCACAAAATATCCACATCCTCAATTAAGTGTGCCCAGGCCTGGCACAAATAACAATTTCCAAAGTGCAGGTGCCCACTGTGGTGGACTCAGGAGTGTTTGTGGAGCCCAGGAGGGTACAGGTGGTGGCACTGGCTGTGGCACTGAAACAGCCCTGGCAGGTTGTTGGAACCGTGGCTACTGAGAATTTCAGACTTTCTGTGCTAACAAACACTGATCCCCAAGAGAACACTGCATTTTACCTGAAACTGTGGAGAAAGCTGCCAAAATTAAATGACAAAACTGAAATTATGGGTGCGTAGTTTAAATAGAATTGTGTAATATCATGTGGTAAAAAACTTAGAGTTTAAAGTTTTAGAATATAGTAGTATATAAAAAACAAGATAAAAGTTTTAAAGCAGAAGCTACTCCTTCTTCTTTACCTTCTTCATAGGTTTAAGTACTATTGTATAATTAGATTAAAAAGTCCACATTACAAGTCATGAGTAGTTAGTTACTAATTTAAAAGTGAAAATAATTCAAGTGTAATTTCTTAATTAGACAGCTTATCCTTAAAAACCTTATAGAAAGAGAGATACAACTCCATCTTTTACCTTGTTAGTAAAGTACTGTAAAACTCACAGCTTGTAAGACTGTGACATAAATAAAAACAAACAAACATCTAAGTCCAAGACACAACAAGATACAAACATGTAAAGAATCAACATAAAGACATCGAAGTCAGTAAAGAAAAACTGAAATCCCAAACAGGGGGGATGAGGAAATGCCTTAATCTTAAGGCTGAAATTCTCTTGCAAAACTATAGAGAAAAACTCTTTCTCCCTACATGAAAGTATAGAGAGATGAGAGTGTTCAAATTGCTATCAAACAAAAGCCTCCACACCAAAATTACCAGGTAGTAAAGTAGTTGTAATCTGTAAGAAGTTTAAACAGAGAAAGAGAGAAAAATTATAAGACCCTATACCCCCAAAGAGAGAAGAATACCTCTGCTTCCAGAGATAAAGCTGATTTTAGAAATAAATAATAATAAAAAAATCATAAAGATCAACAGCAGGTGCCGTCAGCTGTGCTGCAGTGGAGCTGCCAGTTAATTACTAATTACCTGCAGTTTGGGTCCAAGGCCCTTGGTCTGGGACACCAGGATGGGATCATCATACCCAGATGCCTTCAGGTCAAAGAAAGCAGCGAAGCCTCCTCCTTCTGAGTGACCTCCTGCTGAGGACAAACACAGCATGGGCTGCATTTATGGGAAACAAAATAACCAAAACTCTCACCAAGAAAAGAGCTGCAAATTATCCCAAATCCCTGAGGCTGGCACAGCCCTGCCAGCCTAGGGAGTGCCAGCTGTGCCCCATGGGCACCTTGTGCCCAGCCCAGAGCACTCAGTGCCACCTCCAGGGGACACCTGCAGGGATGGGCACTGCAAAGCTCCCTGGGCAGCCCCTGCCAAGGCCTGAGCTCCCTTTCCATGGGCAAATTCCTGCTGCTGTCCAAGCTGAGCCTGCCCTGGCCCAGCCTGAGGCCGTTCCCTCTGCTCCTGTCCCTGTTCCCTGGGAGCAGAGCCCGACCCCCCCGGCTGTGCCCTCCTGGCAGGGACTTGTGCAGAGCCACAAGGGCCCCCTGAGCCTCCTTTGCTCCATGGTTTTTATTACTATTATTTAATTAATTTATTTATTTCCATTATATTCCTCTCCATTCTGCACCTTCAAGAAGCACAATCCCCTCCATGGCAAGGCAGGCATTTGTTAATTCATCATAAGAGGAGTGACAAGAAAGAAATTGATTTTCTTTCTCTGTGCTGATCCCAGCCCAATTTTCCAAGCTCAATTTCAATGCCATGAGTGCATTGCCCAACCCCCAGGGAGGAAAAAACCCAAATACTGAGGGAATTCCCAGATTCTTCCCAGTCCTACCTGCCCTGGTGCCTCTCACAGCTGATGTTCGTGGCAGACAGCTCAAAGCCTCCCTGGCTCCAGCTCCCACGTGTCTGTCCTTGTACATCAGGGCCCTGTGGGGAGGGAAGGACGAGCTGGGCAGCAGCAGTGACCCTTTCTGCAGGCCCAGCAGAGGTGGCCCAGATGTGAGGGGCAGAGGGGGAACATCTGGGAGAGGCAGGGGGGAACATCTGGGCTGTGCTCACGTACAGGGGCTGGCGCAGCAGCCGCAGGCCCCGGTGCCCGATGTCCCTCCTGAAGGTGGCCCCCTGGAAATGGATGGTGGCCACCCCCCTGTTGGCTTCTCCCAGGGCTTCCATCAGGTCCTGCCTAACAGCAGTGATGGACAGGACTCTGCCACCACTGGCCACCACTGCACCTGCCGTCCTTCAGAGCTGTGCCCCCGTGGAACACCTGCAGCCCCAGCTCCTCGGCTTGCAGAAGCCCTGCAAAGACAAATTTGGGGATTCTCTGAGGAATTTGAATTGCATTCTCTGTTGACAATCTCAGACTTAAGGTGGGAAGAGCCCTCCAGGATCACCCAGTGCCACCCCAGCCCCACCAGCATCACCCCAAACCCTGTCCCCAAGGGCACATCCAGACTGCTCTGGGACAATTCCAGTGACTCCAAAGCTCCCTGGGCAGCTCAGCCCAAGGCCTCACCCCTCCTGAAGGGAAATTCTCTTTTCCAGTCTCCACCCTGAGCCTGCCCTGGTGCCATTTGAGGCCATTTCCTCTCCTCCTTTCCCTGCCCCTCCTGTCAGGAGTCGTGCAGAGCCATGAGGTCCCCCCTGAGCCTCCTTTTCTCCAGGCTGAGCACCCCCAGTTCAGCTGCTCCTCCCAGGGTGTGTTTTCCAGATCTTTCCCCAGATCCATCCCCTTCTGTGGGCAAAACACTGAAGATTGAAGTCCTTTATTCAGTCAAGGGAGAACAACAGAAATTTTGCCTTTGCTTTTTCTGAGAAACAGCATCATCAGTGAAAGGCTGCACCGGCCCCAGCAATCCCTTCTGAGCCATTCATCATGGAATTCCAGACTGTTTGGGCTGGGAGGGACCTCAAAGCCCACCCAGGTCCCCCCCTGCCATGGCAGGGACACCTCCCACTGTCCCAGCTGCTCCCAGCCCCAGTGTCCACCTGGCCTTGGGCACTGCCAGGGATCCAGGGGCAGCCCCAGCTGCTCTGGGAATTCCATCCCAGGGAACAATTCCTCATTGCCAATATCCCATCCAGCCCTGCCCTCTGGCACTGGCAGCCATTCCCTGTGTGCTGTCCCTGCATGCCCTGGAAATTGTCTCTCTCCAGCTTTCCTGGGGCTCCTCCAGGCCCTGCAAGGCCACCCTGAGCTCAGCCCAAAGCTTCTCCTGTGCAGGTGAACAATGCCAGCTGTGCCAGCCTTTCCTCCCAGCAGAGCTGCTCCATCCCTCTGCTCATCCTGGAGCCTCCTCTGGGCTCTCTCCTACAAGTCCACACCGGGGGCACCCCAAAAGTAAAGAAAAATCCCACAGGAGCAGAAACGTGGGATCCAGGAGCCCCCACAGGACACATCCCTGCCCCGTGCCAGGAAAGCTGTGCTCTCTCTGGGAGCTGTGGGGAATTTGTGCAGGGTTTTCCTGCAGGAAATCTCAATCCACAGCCATTTCCTGCCTGGATTCCCCCTCTACCTGGCATTACACCATCAGTGCTGATGTTACCTCTGCTCTCCCACTGTTCCATCCTGTCCTCTCCACACAATTCCTTGCAAAACCTGGAACTGCTCCACAAACACTCACAGGGGCTGCTCTGACACAGGGGAGCAAAACTGCACAAGGTTTGGAGTTTTTTAGATTCCTGTTTTGAGGGAAGGATAAGGGAACAGGAAGAACTGCTGCCATCACCTGGGAAATGAGAACCAAGCACAGTTTTCTCCTTACTACAGGCTCAAGGAATTCCTCCCCATGGCCCTGCTGCAATGGAAATCCAACCCCTTTGCATCTGGTTTTACAGAACACTCCAGAATAAAAAGTTTGTCAAGCCATTAAGATTAGAGAATCACAGAATATCCTGAGCTGGAAGCACACACAGGGATCACCCAGTCCCATCCCTGGCCCTGCACAGGACACCCCAACAATCCCACCCTGGAAGCATCATCCAAAAATATGTGATTCAATGTGAAAAAGAGAATTAAAACCAATAAACCCATGAAACTCTGAAGTGGAATATATAACATAATAATAAAACAAATTATAATTATAATTATATAATCATAATGAATAAAAGAAATAATAAGAAAATGATAATAATAAAAAAAATAATAAATAATTGATTGAATTCCATTGGTTTGACTGTTATTTTATGATTAACAGGCAGGGGGTCAGAAACCCTGCCAGGGACAGGGCACCAGAGCACAACCTTGTCCCTGGTCGATGGAGAAATGGAGAATCTCTCTTTTCCCCAGAGAGAAAATGTGAAAAATTGCTGCCAAAACCGGGGAGCCCTGGCCAGGAGCTGAGGTGCTGGCTGGGCTGACACTAGGATGGGGTGGGACTGGCTGGACAGGAGCTGAGCAGGCAGGAAATCGTTCTGCAACAGCTCCCTCTGGTTTTAAATACTGTAAACATCTCCATGAGATCCTGAACCAGGAGTACTGGGACAGAGGAGATGGATACTGAATACCTGCAGGAATCCTGAATATCTATATCCAATATCCAAATGGATAATGATATCTAAATGAACATTGAATACCTGCATGAATCCTAAATATCCATATCCACTATTGAAATGAATATTGAACACCTTGCCAATGAACCCTTGAATAATGCTATATCCACTATGCAAATGGATAATGATATCTACAAAAAATTAAACCTGTATTAAATACTGAAAATATCTATATATAATATCTAACATGAATACTGAATATCTATATCCAATATCCAAATTGATATTGATATCCAAATGAATATTGAATATACCTGTATGAACCCTGAGTATCTATATCCAATATCCAAAAGGTATTGATATCTAAATCAATATTGAATACCTGTATAAATATGTATATCCAATATCCAAATGGATATTGATATCTAAATGAATATTGAATACCTGTATGCATCCTGAATATCTCTGTTGAATATCTTTATGGATATGAATATCTATTTCTAATATCTGCATGAAGATTAATAGCAATATGAAATATCCATGTGAATATTGAGTATGTATGTCTAATGTATAGCTATTGGATACCTATGCAAATAATGAACATCTAGATCAAATATCTATATTAATATTATTTACATGGATATTGAATATATATATAAATAAAATATTCATATGCATATTGAATATCTCTATCTAATATCCAAATGAATATTGAATATCTCTATCTAATATCCAAATGAATATTGAACATCTCTATCTAATATATATAGAATATCTATTCTAATATCTATATGAATATTGAATACCTATCTCTAATATCTAAGTTACTATTCAATACCTACATGAATACAGAATATCCCAATGCCCACCTTGCCCAGACCCCAGAGCCCTGTGAGGAAGCAATTAAATAATTAACAAGGACCAGAGTTACCTGTTACCTCCATGCCTCTGTCAGAGTCTCCTGGGTATCCTGGGCTGGCCATGACCACACACACAGCAGTTCTGTTCTCCAGCCAGGCTGGCATGCAGCTGCAGAGTTTGCCATCAATTGTTGCTTGAATCACTTCATAAAAATCATTTTTAAGCAGAGGGAGAATTACCTGTAGAAAAGTTTTCAGAGTGATGGAAGTTAATTTTTATTTTGCTGGCTTGTTGAAATTCACCTTAGGGAAAATTCAGTTGATGGAATACAATCTGTATGTGCCAAGCCAGTAGAGTTGGAAACTCTGGGTTTTAATTTAATTTGCAGCATCTTTTGCCACCAGTTGTAAATGTAGAAACATAAGGTGTGAGCTTATGTAGAAGGAACGTGAATTTAGGCCTCTCCCATTCTGCTTCTATCCAGAAAAACAAAATCTGAGGAACGGATTTTTTAACTAATAATTCACGGGAGCTGAAGAGCCAAAATGTTACCTCAGACATTGTCTAAGATGTGCACATCCAGATCTTTCCCTAGAAATAAACTACAACAGGAAGAGGTAAAAGAATGGAGCATCTTTAATTTTCCAGTGTGTTCCACTCACCTGACACTGGGGATCCCCAAACTGGCATTTAAAGTTTAAAATCTTCACCCCTTCTTTGGTCAGCATCAAACCTGTTTGCAGCACACCTGGACACAAAGCCAAGCAAGTAACTTAAACTTTTATTTCTTTCTTTCAAGAACTCCTTTAAAAGAAACAGAGCATTTTGGAGCATTCTGCAAATCATAAGGCATTAGGAGCAAGAGTTCTGCAAGCCACAGTAATTCCCAAATATCCATAAAAGTGACAAGCAGCCACCTGAGGAGCTGGGCACCACATTTAAAACCCCACAAAGCAAATGTTCTCTGGCATCGTGCACCCAACTCCATCCTTACTCAACTCCCACTCCACTCTAACTCAGGCATTGTAAAAAAGGCCCCAAAAATCAGAATTTGAAGATGTGGATGGGAGCCCCACTCTTTGGAGGTCTGAGATCTCCTCAGTGCCAACAGCAGCCCTTGGCATTAAGTGGCACCTGTGGGCATCACCTGCCTTTTCCAAAACAGCCTCTGGACAAAGATCTGGAGAAAATGGACATTGTTGTATGTAGGAGAGAGCAGTACTGCAGGACTGAAGTATATTTCTGCCCTGAACTGCAAATAAATCTGTTTTATTTAAAAACATTTAATAAAATAATGCTGTTTTAAGGAAACAAGGCCAAAGTTCTCTCCCAGACAAAGAGCTGTGAACCAAATGAGTGAGGCTTAACACTGCATGAAAAATGAGCTGCTGCTGGGTTATTTTTTTTAAACAAATACCACCTGGAACTCAGGAGCAGCCTCTGACAATGGAAGTGACCTGGAGAGGGGCTCACCTTGGTTTTCAGGTGCTCACTCACCTACATAGGCTGCTCCTTCTTGTCTCAGGCTGTCCACAACCTGTTGGAGGATGGCGCCCCTGATTTGCTCCAGAAGAGCCTCTGGAACCTGACAACCAAATGAAAGCCATGAGGCAGTGGTGGCATCTGCTGGCCTTGCTGGAAGGACTGGGCAGGGCAGAGGAGCTGCCTGAGGTGTTTGCTTAAATATTTTTCTTTATTACAATTTTGCTGCCTTTTTCTTGGGTGCATGCTTTTGGGGGGGCTCACTGCTGCCTCCTGAGGGGGTGGGTGGTCCTGAGGGGAGAATCTCACTGCTCTGCCTCCTGAGGGGGTTTGGGTGGTCCTGAGGGTGGAATCTCACTGCTCTGCCTCCTGAGGGGTGCAATCTCACTGCTCTGCCTCCTGAAGGGGTTTGGGTGGTGCTGAAGGAGGTCTGGGACTGGAACCTGGGCTGAACACAGCCAGAGTGCTTTTGTCCTTGGAGAAACACCCACTGAAAACGTGGTGGAGCAGTGCTGTAAGGACCAACAAGGACCCTCAGGTTATGCTCAGGGCACACAGGGAATTCTGCAGGGATTCCTGACATGATGCTGAAGGGAGCAGAGAAACACAAAGTTTAAGAATAACAGAAGAGGAAAAAGAGAGGTTACTCCAGAAATTAAAGCCCAAATGATGACAATTGAGGTGAGAGCACTCCAGGAGCAGCAGGGCCCTGCGGGGCTGTGCAGAGCAGGGCTGGGGCAGTACCTGAGGCACGGGGCAATAGGCTCCCATCCCTGCCGTGCTGGGACCCTGCTCCCCGTCCAGCAGCCGCTTGTGGGGCTGAGCCAGGGGCATGGAGGCCACGGTGACACCGTCGGTGAAGCAGGAGCACTGCAGGGACAGAGACAGGCACAGCGGTGACAATAGCCCCAGCACAAGGGACAGCACCGCTGAGCCTCCGCTCAGTTCTGCTGGAAAATGTACAAATTGCAGAAGCCCAGACTGCAAAGTGTCACCGTGATATTTTATGAAAAATCTTCTTTGCCCAGGATTTTTCTCCTGAGAAGCCTTAGAAAAGAAATGTAAACAACAATTATCTGATTGCTCGGAATGTGGTCTGGAGGTTGCTCACCAACAGGTGCATCTTTGATTGTTTCCATGTGAATTCTGTGGACTTAATGACCAATCCCAGTCCAGCTGTGTCAGGACTCTGGTCAGTCACGGGTTTTTATTATTCACTTTTGTCTAGCCTTCTGACGTCTCCTTTCTCTCTTTAGTATAGTTTTAGTATAGCATTTCAATACTATATAATATATAATATATAAAATATAAAATATAATATATAATACATATATCATAACATATCAGCCTTCTGAGAAGACGGAGTCAAATTCTCCACAGCGAAGGATATTCAATCCCACCCAGTGCCACCCCTGCCATGGCAGGGACACCTCCCACTGTCCCAGGCTGCTCCCAGCCCCAGTGTCCAGCCTGGCCTTGGGCACTGCCAGGGATGCAGGGGCAGCCCCAGCTGCTCTGGGCACCCTGTGCCAGGGCCTCAGCACCCTCTGAATGAAGAATTTCTCAGGATCCATTTAGATCCAATAGGATCCATTTATTCTGCTACAAGCCCATGGACTTGAAGGATTCATTATTTCTTTCTCGTGTTTAAATTACCAAGAGAAATGGTGGCTCTCATTACAATTCCCTTTTGATTAATCAGATTTTGAGTCACATCTGAACACATGCCTGTCCTCTGGCATGTGAATAGCCTAAAGGAGGCACTCAGTATTAGCACAAAGTTACAGATGTAACATGATTATCAAGGCAAAGTCCATAAAAATATGTTTTGGATCACTTTAGGGAAAAATATCCCTAAAATAACCACTATAAATGCAATGCCATTGTTAACGTAGAAGAAAAATCTACTGACAATATGCATTGGTTAGCATGACACAGGGCTTATATTGCATGCTATGCAATAGATATTAATTTGTCAAAGTGCAAATAAAACAAAAAAAAAAAAAAAGAAATTTGAAACAATAAACTTGGGTGTTTATACAGAAGCACGGCAATAATGCCAAAGAGTAAAAGCACAACTTCACACCATCAATACCTACAGAAAGTTCTTCCCCTTGAAGCAGTTCTTCAATAACAACCATCTCTCCAAACATTCTGTCCTGTAAAAGACAGAACAAAACAAAAGAAATCCCCAGTGAGCAGATATGAATCCACTGCCTAAACCCTCTCTTCATTTTCTTTTAACAAAAAACAATGTATATGAGAAGTGCCAGCTTGCTTGAATGCCAGTGGGGAAAGCCGATGGAATTTCATTTGGACATAAGGAAGCAACACTGAACTATTCCCTGTCAGGCCTGGGAGACAAGGAAAAATTACAATTTGGAGGGGCAGAGAAGTGGAACCCGAGGCTGGAACAGAACCTGAGTCACAAAAGCTCCCAGCCCTGCCTGGGGCACACAGGAGGAGTCTGAGGAGACCCAGGGAAACTCTTGAATCAAATGAACAATTTCTCTCAAAAATGCTTGCCCCCTGTAGCAGGAATTACAAACTCCTAGAGTACAGAGCACCAAGATTTGGACTGGCAGGGATTAATTCAGGATTTTTGTACCTGCATAATCTCCTGGACAGCTCTGCAGGCCTCCTCCTTGCTGGCTGCAATGGTCACTTCCCTCCTGGCCGCTGGCCCCCGCGCCCGCACCACCCGTGCAGGGAAGTCTGTGCTTTAAGGGAAGCAGAGGGGGGTCAGACATCCCTGCTGCATCCAGGGAATCCAGGGAAATCCCCACTTTGCTCCTGGATGCCCCCCACACTCCCACTGTACCTCCAGAATTTCCCCACTAACTCTGAAACACAAGCCAAAACCAGAAGTTGAAAAAGAACAAAGCATCACCCTGGTAATGAATGGATTTTAACTTTACCCAGTCACCCCCTGGCTTGTGAATATCCAAAAAAACCTTTTTTGAAGGGCTGAATTTCCTGTTTCCTGAAAGAACACCTCACTCTAGTGTCCACACTATGATTTCTGTTAGGTTAAATCTCCAGTTTAATTTAATAGTTAACCTGTCCAGTTTATACCAGCCAGGCTCCCTTCTCCCCATCTCTCTGTGCACACCTGGGACAGTTTTCCCTTTTGGAGCCCTGCACTTGCTGACAGAGAAGGTGGTGGCCTTGTCTCCGTGTGGCAGCAACATAAACTGAGTGTTCTTACAGAGCAAAACCAGTGAAAAGGTTGGTTTTATTCCCAACCTTTAATAAAAAACACCTTTTAATAAAATAAAAAACCTTTTAATAAAAATTTTTTTCTTATTAAAAAACCCCCAGAGATTCCATGAGTTTATCCCACATGGAGCACTTGCCAGCAAGGACAAGGAGTCTGGGAACAGAACCCACAGGCAGAGAAATGGGACTGTTCTCCTTTAGTTATGGATATTTGACCAGAACCTTCCAAATCATCCTCAGAGAGCGTTTTGCTGGCATCTGTCTGGGTAGAAATGATTCTCAGCCCTTAACTAACAGAAAGATTTGTTGAAATATTTTTCTTTATTATGGTCTTTTGTCTTGTAAATGGCTTGTTGAGCATCCTGAAGGAGCAGATGGAAAAAAAGAAGAGCTGGGAATTCAGAACAGAAAAATCAACTGCTGCAGTTCACAAAATCTCAAAAGGGTTGGGTTGGAAGGACCTCAAATCCCACCCAGCCAAGGCAGGGACACCTCCCACTGTCCCAGGCTGCTCCCAGCCCCAGTGTCCAGCCTGGCCTTGGGCACTGCCAGGGATCCAGGGGCAGCCCCAGCTGCTCTGGGCACCCTGTGCCAGGGCCTGCCCACCCTGCCAGGGAACAATTCCTCATTGCCAAGATCCCATCCATGGCTGCCCTCTGGCACTGGCAGCCATTCCCTGGCTCCTGTCCCTCCATCCTTGTCCCCAGTCCCTCTGCAGCTCTCCTGGAGCCCTTCAGGCCCTGCCAGGGGCTCTGAGCTCTCCCTGGAGCTTCTCCTCTCCAGGTGAGCACCCCCAGCTCTCCCAGCCTGGCTGCAGCAGCTCCACACCCACACCTTCATCTGCTGTGTCTAATTACAGAGCTGATTAATCCAGCAGGAGCTGAGGGGTTCCCAGGCGCGGGTGATGCCAGAGGAGCCCCGTGGCAGCACATGTACCTGGAGATGAACCTGCAGGCCTCCTGGGGGGTGCTGAAGGCTGCCCAGCGCGCCGTGGGGAGCCCGTGGCGCTGCAGGAAGGCTTTGCTGGAGCTGCTGCTGGAGGCCAGCTGGGCTGCCCTGGCCCCGGGCCCGAAACACCGAACTCCTGCTGCCCGCAGGTCATCCACAATCCCTGAGCCGAGAAACAGCACAAGCACCCAGGGGGCTCTTTGGGGACATGTGACAAAAGGAGATTCCCATCCATCAACCCCTTTGTTACACCCCTCTTTGTCTCAGGTAATTCATTCACTGCTGAAATCCACCTTCCAAAGGAGGCTCTGAATATCCACTGACCCTTCTCAGCCGGTGGTTTTAGGGCTCTTTTGCTCTGTACTTAACTGAGCACTCCCACAGTTATCCACCCTAATTTAAAGCAGATTTCAAGGTTATATTATATTATATTACATTATATTACATTTTTATAATAAATTTATTTCATTATATTATAACTTTTTAAATTATAACTATTTTATTTATTATATTGTAACTTTTTATTATAACTTTATTATCACTTTATTTTATTGTAATTATATTTTATTATTTTATAATTTTACTTTTTATAGTTATATCTATATTTTACTAAAACTATTTTATTATATTATTACTTTATTTTATTATAATTTTATTATATCTTTATTTTATTACAATTATATTTTACTTTATTATATCTATATTCTAATTATATTTATATTATAATTATATTATGTTCATACAATTTATAATTTTTTCTGTCAAATTAAATTTATTTAATTACTTTATTAACTTACCAGCTGCCAGAAGAGCTTCTGGGCCAACTACCACAAGCCCAATGTTGTGATCTTTGCAGAACTGGGTGACAATAGTGTGATTGCTCACTAATACAGCTGAAAAGGAAAAATAATTAACTGAATGTAAAGCCTAAATAAGAGACAGGAGATGAGAATGTCTTTTTTCCATCCTCCTAAAAGTGTTATTAAAATCATGAAGCAGCCCACTAAGGGCAAAGTGGAATATCAATGTAATAATAGCAGAGTCCAAAAGGAGCTGAGAACAACTCCAATTTGCACTACTGTTTTTAATACACATCTGCTAACTGATTAAATCTCTTTCACTTGCCATGTGTAACCAAGATATATATTTAAAAAGCTGCTTATCACAACAATAACAACTTTGAAAATAAAACTTCAGATTGGGGAAGAAACTCAATTTCAACAGCTGAGTAAAGATTTACTCAAAGCATTGGATGATGCAGCTAAATTTCACTAAGCTGCCTGGGCAGACACAGAGATGCTTCTTTTAAGAATTAAGAATTTTGAGCCCTCTGCTTCTGGTTAAGTTTCACTGGAATTGGTCACTGAATTCAAGCACAAAAGTGGAAGAGATGAGGTGTAGAAATGCAGTGTCATATAAACCTCACTAGCTTAAGCAGCAAGGCTAAAACAAACAGAGCAGGTGTTTTAGGAGGCAGCTCTGGAATTCAGAAACAAAGCACAAAATAAAGAAGAAATCTGTGCCTTCAATCATTTGTGGCACCAGTAAGAGATGAGCAACTGGCACCTGCCTGTGGGATTCACACTCTCTGACCCTGAGAGAAGCAGAGAAAAGAATGATCAAAACAATTCTTATCTCATTTATGCTTCTGTGTTGTTCACAAGTGGGATGCATTGTGGAAGATTGTTTGCCTGAAGGGATTGGTGATTGGATTCTGGTGTGAGTGTTTTGATTCATTGGCCAATTGACTCCAGGTGTGTGAGATGGGACTGCCAGCAGACAGTCACGGGATTCTGGGCAGTTGAGTGAGTTGGGGGCTTGGGCACATTCAGTTTAGATGTAATGTAATATAGAATAATATAGTATAATAAAGTAATTAATTAGCCTTCTGATAAGATGGAGTCAGATGCACAATTTTCTCCCCCTCGCTGGGGTTGCCCTGCATTTACTATATATGCCTGTCACCATCATATTTTCTGAAAAATCCTCTTTGCCCAGGAGTCTTCTCCTGGGAAGCTGAGAAGCCTCAGAGAAAAAGGAAAACAGTATTATCTCCTTTGTTTCTCCTGTGTTTTGCTGCTTGGGAATGTGGCTGGAGATTGTTTATCCAATGTGTGAATTGTTTTGACTTAATGACCAATCATGGTCAGGCTGGAAGGAGTCACGAGGGTTTAATTGTCATTCTTTGTAGCCTTCTGTCTGTATCCTTTCTCTATTCTTTAGTATAGTTTAGTATAGTATTCTATAATATCATATCATAATAATAAATTATCCTTCTAAGAACATGGAGTCAGATTCATCATTTTCCTCCTTCGTCCTGGGCACCCCGCAAATACCACACCTGCCCAGTTGGTTTGTCTCAGTTGCTGCAGTGCTGATGGCTTGGACTGGGATTTTTCTCCCCCCTTTTTACCTGAATTGGAGATTTTCCCATTGTCAGCCGTGCCTGCGTTTCCTGGAGCCACAAACACGTGTTTGACGTGGGGGGACTGGGCCAGCTTCCAGGCCAGGGCGTGCTCCCTGCCCCCGCTGCCGATCACCAGCACCCGCTCTGCCATGGCCCTGCAGGACACAGCCGTGGAGATCCTCACTTCTGTCAAAGGGAAAACAGACAATTCCTCCCAGGCTGAGCCTGGGAATCTTAGAGGAAAGAATTGAAACAATCATTATCTCTCTTTCTGTAGCCATTGTTTATAGTTATGGTTCTCCACAGTGTGCTATTCATAGTCACCAATAGTGTGAGATTCACATTCCATGACAAATCCCTTCACCCAGGATTTTTCTGCTGGGAAGCTGAGAAGCCTCAGAGAAAAAGGAAAACAATTCTTATCTCATTTGCTTCTCCTGTGTTTTGTTCCTTTGGAATGTGTTTGGAGATTGTTTACCCCCAGGTGATTGTTTCATTGGATTCTGCTGTGAGTTGTTTTCACTCACTGGCCAGTCAGGGCCAAGCTGTGTCGGGACTCCGGAGAGAGTCACGAGTTTTCATTATTATCTTCTTAGCATTGTGTAAGTATCCTTTCTGTATTCTTTAGTATAGTTTAGTATAGTATTCTTTAATATAATATAGTATCATAAAATAATAAATTAGCCTTCTGAGAACATGGAGTCAGATTCATCATTCCTTCCTTCATTGGGGCACCCCACAAATACAAAACACCTTAGTGAGCCACATTACAAAAGACCTGCTACTTTCATTAAACAGAGCCTTCTGATCCACCTGAGGACTGAGTCCTCCTGTCTGTCCCTGTCACACAGCAGCACCCCCGCCCTCAGCCAATAGCACAGGGATTCCATCCCACTGCCACAGCTTTTGGGTGACATTCACCCAGTTTGTGGCACAAAGGGGCTTGCAGGCTGTGGGACACAGTGGCTGTGCCAGCAGTGCCACTGGATTGGTCCCATCTGCTTGAAATATGGACAACCAATGCACTGGGAATTGTCCCCACCTATTCCAGCAGAGTCAAGATTTCATCTCTTAAGCACCCACAGATAGGAAATAATCGTGCCTCGAGTAGGTCTCATCAGGTCCTTCGCACAAGTGCACAGGACAGGACTAAAAGTGTCATATGAATGCTCTAAAAATGTATTTTAATATATATTTTAAATATGTTTTATATATGTTTTATTATAATATGTTTATATACATATCTCATATATATTTTATACATGCATATATATATGTGCATATATGTATATATACATATTTATTTATGTTTATATACATATTTTATACATTATATATGTGTTTATTTCTAAACAAAAATAAAGAAATCTGTATCTAATAAACAAATTATAATAAAATATATAAGACAGAACTAAGCAATGAATATATAATGAATAACTATATAATAAATAGATGTGCAAAAATAAAAATGTAATTGTTCATCTCCTTTTCATATTTAATAAACATATTTCAGTCTGAATGCTGTGATTGGTCTAGAAGCTTTTAAGAGTGCAATCATGCTCAGTAGTAAATGGCAAAGGCAGATTTCAGGAGAGATTTTATCCATGGACAATTGCTTGGAGGACACTTCAGCAGAGCAGCACATTCCATAAAAGACAACTGTTCATCTCGCTGGCTCACTGACATTTTGAGCAGCTCCTCAGCAATATTTCGTGGCAGATTAGTTTGGATTTATTTCAGAAATGTTATCATAGGTCACATCTGCAAACTTAATTTCTCCCTATGTGCTGCATGTGGACAAATGTCAGAGAGAAAAATGCACCCCAGAACGTGACCTTTAAGGGGGTGCTAGTGGAGAAACCAGTCCTTAGCCAGGAGAGGGATCATAAATTAAAGGTACCACAGACAGCAGCAACTGCTGCTGCCTTCTCCCGAGGAATGACAACCCCTGGGTTTAATTCATTGAGCAGCTTCCAAAGGCAAACAGGAGCTAAATGGTGACACTGAGGGAGAATATGCCAGGCAAGATGTTCATGGATACACCAAGAACTGTGCTTGGAGCTCCTGAGACAGGATTACACCATCTTAGCTCACTACAAAATCCAATTTAACTCTCTGTATTTCATCCTTCTTGAATTGCCCAAGTACAAAGTCAGGAATTCTCAGAGCCCTGCCCTGGGAACTGCAGAGTTTTGGGGGTTATTCGCTTTTAAATTTCAGCTGTTGTGCTCTAGGTGTACAAACACAGAGCACGTGCTTCATCCTCTACCAGGACTGATTTCCTTACAAAAGACTTTTTCTCAGCCTTTTTGTTGGGTAACAATCCAGACTGTCAGGCTTTGTCCTTCCTTTTGTCACTGCCTGAGAAATAATCCTTGGAAGTGGCTGTGAATGTGAAGATGAGTTACAACTGCTCTGCCTCTAACAAGGGCACCAACGTTCTCTGCCAGGCTCCAGAATGGTACAACAGTTAACAATGAAAAGGAAAGTGGTTTTAAAAGCAATTCCACACCCACACCCCGCCCTGCCAATAATCTCACAATTCTGTCAAGTTTCTAAAGCAGAATGAATTAAAGTTCTGAACTGGGAAGACAGTGAAAGCAAGCAGTGACTCCAGCCCTTTGGGAAAAATTCACTTTCCCATTCCACCTCCCAGTGAGGACACCAAGGATGTTTTTTGCAAAGCCAAGCAAAAGCGTGTTGGAAGAGAGGAATTTTGGTGAGTGAATTGGTCCAGAAGGGAAGGCTGGAGAGAGGGACAGAGCTGCTGGAGGAAAAGAGAGCTGCAAGGCCTCCTGGTGCTGGGAGGAAGGCTGTGGAGAGGGACATCTCTGTGGAATGATTTCCTCTTACCGTGTCAGACACTGCTGTTTGTCCTCACAAAAGGAGTCCTCCAGAAGGATCTTCCTGCAGTTCCTGCTTCAGCTCCAAATGATTTCTGATCTCCTAAAGCCAAGGATAAGAGGTGGAAGAGGCAGCCAGACCTGCAACAGCCCTGTCCCCCTTGATCCTCCACCCTCACTGGAGGATCCCGAGCAGAATCCCCTCGGTGCCTCCCACCTTTAAGCCCTCCCCACACCCTCAGCACTGTGGACCCTCCTCTCTCTCTCAATCTTCTTGGTTAAGGTCGCAAACAACTCCTCCCACCAGCCTGTCTGACCAAGGAAATAGGATTCAGCCCTGGAGGAAAAAACCCACCTACAATGTGTCACAAAGCTGAGCTCGGCACTCGGATCCCATGCAGGAGCAATTTTATATCCCCTGCTGGGGGAAGGATCTCAAAGAGGCAGAAAAAAAAAACTATGCTAGAAAATCTGAACAGTTTTTGTCACTTGTTCTTGTCTTTTTGAACTTTTAAATTTGTTTCCTGTTTTCTGCTTCATTTTGGAAACATGGAGGCAAAACTGAGCAACACCAGGGAAAACCCAACAGCTGGCTCCAAGGCAGCAGAATGGCTGTGGAGCTCCCGCAGCACTGCCACGCTTCAGCCGTGCACAAAAGCCCCTCTCCTTTCCCAGGCTGCATGGCAGCACACGGGGAGTAAAATCAGAGTTCCTCCTGATTTCCTAGGCTTGCCCTGCATCACTGATCCAGAACCTCCTCCAAGTGTGCTGAGTGAGAGCAGACAGATCAAGTGTGCTTCTGGATCATCTGCTTTCTCTCCCATTTTCCCCTCTTGGCACAGCTTTCAAGTGCCAACCTGCAGCTGGGACCACACCTGATGTCCCCCAGGCCTCTCCTCTGGGCTGGAGCCCTGCAGAGCAGCTCCACCAAGAACAATTCCTTTTCCCATTGCAGGAGTCTCCTTTGGTGTGGAAAAGACAGAAAGAAAGGAGAATTCCTGCCTTCCCCTCTGTCAGGGCTGCAGAAGTCCTCAAACTTCCCTCCTGCTGCTCCCCCAGAGAGATCACTGGCCTGGGGACTCTCTGCTGTTGGATTTTGGGCAAGGGAGGAGGGGGACACTTGGCTGTCCCTGTGGACAGAGGAAATGGGTGACACCCAGTCCCAAATGCTCATGTGGGATTTGTCATCCTCCAGTGATTCTTAATTGGTTTTGGAAAGCAGAGAGGAGGAGGAGGAAGAGAGGACCTAAGAAAGGAACAATCCTTCTGTACCCCCGGGGAGGAGGGGACAGCCGGGTGGGGATTGGGCTCTGCTCCCAGGGAACAGGGACAGGAGGAGGGAAAACGGCCTCAAACTGTGCCAGGGCAGGCTCAGGTTAGACACCAGGAGCAATTTGTGCATGGAAAGGGTGCTCAGGCCTTGGCAGGGGCTGCCCGGGGAGCTTTGCAGTGCCCATCCCTGCAGGTGTCCCCTGGAGGTGGCACTGAGTGCTCTGGGCTGGGGACAAGGTGCCCATGGGGCACAGCTGGCACTCCATGGGCTGGCAGGGCTGTGCCAGCCCCAGGGATCTGGGGATTCGGTGAGAGTTATCCCAGAAGACAGAAGCCCTAATGCCGGAGAAAGGCCCTGCCCTGGGGCAGCACAGGAGCAGCCCCGAGGCTGGAGGTGCCCAGAGTGGCTCCAGCCCCGGCTGCTCAGCCCTGAGCCCAGCGGGGCTGCCCAGCAGGAGCAGCAGAGCCCCAGAGCTGCTGCTCCAGGCCCGGCTGCGCTGATTTGGGCTCTGTGGCTGCACAGCCCCGAGCAGCTGCTGCCCCAGGGATCTGTGTGAGCAGCACAGAGCTGCTGCTGCCTCGGCTGGGGCTGCAGCGGGGGCACCGCTCCCGCCGGCCCAGGGCTGCTCCAGGCAGGCCGGGCTGCTCAGGAACAGCCCCAGCCGGGCTCCGGGGCCACGGGCAGCGTCCCAGCGGGGCTGTGCTGGCTCCGCTGTGGCGGCTGCACAGCCCTGCTGCCAAGGGCTCTCTCCCAGCACAGCTCTCTCTCAGCCGCCCTCAACGTGCGCCTTCAGTTCGCCTGCAGAGAGCAGCGCCAGCCCTGCCCTGCCGGCCCGGCCGGCAACTCTCCCGCTGGGCTGGGGCTGAGCGCTCACTGCTCACAGGGGACTCCGTGGCACTGCCTGGGAAAATACATCGGCACTGCTGAGAGACAGCACATGAAATCTGGGCACTCTGCTCTTGTGCCTTTTTAGAAACTTTATTAGAAACACACAAATTCTTCAAGAACGGGAACAGTGTTGGGACATTATAATGAATCCTACTTACAGCATATGTTATATAAATGTTTTTATATCATAGATAGTAATATAAATATACAATATGAAATAAAAGGAAATTATTTTCTAGTTTTATTTATTCATTTGGTTTTCTCTTCATTTTTCTATTCTTATTCTTCTTCTTTGTACTACTCTGTTGTGCTACTCTTCTTCTTCGTTACTACTTCTATGTATTCTTAAGTTCCTATTCCTATTATTATTCCTAATCCTATACCTATTCTATTTCTACATATTTTTTAATTCTTATTCCTATTCCTAGTACTCTTCTCCTAAGTATTTCTAAATTCTTACTACTATTCTTCTTCTATGTATCCTTAAATAAGCCTTCTCCAACTTGTCTTCTTAGTCTTCATTTTTGTCTTCTTCCTCTTTGTCGTCATCTTCATCTTCTTTGTGTTCTTTGTCTTTGTCTTCCTTGTCGTTGACTTGGAGTGGTCTGTGCTGAGAGTCCGTTCCAGGAGCCTCTGCTTTGTGCCCAAGAAATGGTTGCTGTACCTTCCAGGCCCGGGGCCGGCTGTGTGTGGGGCGGGGAAGGGGGGAGCTTGGGCTCTTTGGCTGGCCATTCTCCAAGCCTCACTGCCCAGGTGTTCCTGGCTCTGCCTGGCACGGTTTTGCTTGGCTTGCTTGGCTTTGCTGGCCCATCCAAAAGCTTTTCCCTTGCCTGCCTTGGAGGAGCTGCAGCAGCAATCTTCCAGCCCCTCCAGCTGAACCCAACAGCTGCTGCTCCCACACCAGAGCAGCGGCACCGGCAGGAGGGGTCATCTTCATCTTTTTCGTCTTCTTCACCTTCTTTGCCTTTTAATGTTCTTCATCTTTTCCTTGTCTGTTTCACTCCTCGGGCCGTGGCCTGAGGCAGGGCCAGCGGAACAGCCCCCGCAGCGCCCGCAGCGCCCGCCTGAAGCGGGAGGGACGTTTCCTGGGGGCAGCCGGCTGCCCGCGGAGGGCCTGGGCTCCGAGCCGGGCGGGCCGGGGGCTGGGGGGGGCTGTGCGGGGCAGGCGCCGGCCCTTGGCTGCACGGCTCCTGTGCCGGGCACTCAGCCCAGGCCTCCTGAGGGAAAGGCCCTGGGAGCTCGTCTGCCCCAAAAACTTTCCACTTTAGCTCTGTGTCCTCTTCTGGGGGCAGATCCAGGACGCTCACCTCGTCCCACTCATCATCCTCTGTATGTCCTCTGGAATGTCCTCAATGTCCTCCTCAACTGAGGATGGATTCTGGACACTCATGCTGTCCGCTGGACAGAACTCGATGTCCTCTTCCACTGAGGACAGCTCCTGGTCACTCCTGCTGTCCTCTGGAATGTCCTTGAGGTCCTCCTCCACTGAGGACAGGTCCTGGTAACTCATGCTGTCCTCTGGAATGACCTCGACGTCCTCTTCCACTGAGGACATATCCTGGTCACTAGTGCTGTCCTCTAGAGAGAACTCGGTGTCCTCTTCCACTGAGGACAGCTCCCGGTCACTGGTGCTGTCCTCTGGAGAGGCCTCGCTGTCCTCTTCCAATGAGGACAGCTCCTCGTCACTCGTGCTGTGCCCTGGAACAACCTCGGTGACCTCTTCCACTTGGGAATGTTCCTGGTCTCTCACGCTGTCCTCAGGAATGACCTTCATGTTCTCTTCCAAGGAGGACAGCTCCTGGGCACTTGCACTATCCTCTGGAATGTCCTCAACGTCCTCTTCCACTGAGGACAGCTCCTGGTCCCTTGTGCTGTCCTCTGGAATGTCCTCGATTGCCTCTTCCACTTCGGACAGCCCTGGCTCGGTGTTGCTGTCACCTGGAGAGAGCTCGATGGCCTCTTCCACTGAGGACAGCTCCTCATCGCAGGACGAAAGACACAGCTGGGAGTTCTCCTCGTCCTTCCATGAGCCCACAGGCTTCTCCTCAGAATGGGAGCTCACATCATCCTCCCCTGGCAGCAGCTCTTGGTCTCCCAAATCTTCCCCTTGGGACAGGAGAAGCTCGGGGGGCTCCTCCTCCTCAGCAGCTCCCGCCGGGGCAGCAGCTGCCGGCTCGGCCTCCGTGGGACTCTGTAGGGAAGGAGAGGCGCTGGTTGGGGCAGGCACTGCCTCTGCTGCCACCTCTGTGCCCACGGGGCTGCCACAGCTGGGCCCCTGGGGGACAAGGCTGAGGCTCCTCGTCACTCACTGCTAGCAAGGATCTGTCCCAGATCTCAGAGCTGATGGCATTTCTCCACTGGGACAGCTCCTGGCTGCTCACATCTTCCTCCCACTGGGACAGCTTTCGCTCACTCCCATCGTCCCACCAGGGCAGCTCTTGGGCTGCAGCGTCTGCTCCTTGGCACAGCTCCTTGGCACTGCTGGCTCTCACCTGGGACAATTCCAGCTCTCTCCTGTCCTCCCATTGGGACATGGGACAGTGCACATCTCGTCCCCATGGTCAGAGGTCTTGGTACCTCTCACCTTCCCCCTAAGAAAGCTCTTGGGCATCGTCCCATAGGGAATCCTCTGGGACACTCCCATCTCTCTGCAGGGACAGCTCGTGGGATCTTTTGTCTTCTCCCCATCCCAACTCCTGCTACTCTCTCATGTCTGTTTCCCACTGGGACATCTCTTGGGTTGTGACACATTCTTCCCACTCCCACACCTCTTGGTACATCTCACTGAGGACTCTCCCCACTGCTACAACTCCTGGACTGTGAGAGTTTCTTTCCATTCCTAGAACTCTTGGTGTGTCCCACCTCTGCACTGGGAAACTTCCAGAACTCTCACACGTACCTGGCATTGGTACAGCTCTCGGCTGCTCCTGGATCTCTGCTGGTACATTTCTTGGACTCTCAGTTCTTCTCTTGGATATGTCTCTTGCACAGCTTCCCACTGGGAAAGCTCACGGTCCACGTTGGCAAAGGGCCTCTCCTCCTCCTCAGTCTGTGCCAGTGGCAGGACTGACCTGCCCACTGCCCCTGACCACTGCCCGCTGGGGGCCTCCAGGCAGCTGGGCAAGGGGCTGGCGACCGGGAGTTGGAGTTGCCTTTGTCCTCGTCGCTGCCCTTGTCTGTCGCTGTCGGCCTCTGTCGCCCTCAGCGTCCAGCGCAGACAGACACAGGGAGCTGCTTCCTGCACAGAGAGCGGCTCTCCTGCGACTGGGCACCGCAGGGCTCTGCGCCCCTTAGACACCCTCAGCCAGGGCACGGCTCCCTGATGTCACAAGGCTCTCTGGCCACCACCACGTCCCACATCACAAAGGGCCCCGACACCGTGTGCCCGTGTCACAAAGGGCCACCCCCGGCAGCCCAGCATCAGTGGAGCAGCCAGAAGTGGCTGGGAGCAGCCCCGCACTTGTGGCCTTTGGCCCCTGCTGTGCCCAGAGCCCTGAGAGGCTTTGGCCACGCTGCCACAGGACAGCCCCGGCCCCACAGTGCAGAGCCCTGGCTTTGCCGGCTGCGCTGCCCAGGGCACCAGGAACTGGCCGCACGGACGGGCCGGGCACTCGTGGGCAGCGGCTCCAGGAGCCGCGGGAGCCCGGGGAGCAGGGGTGTCCCTCAGGGCTCTGCCGGGCACCGGGGCTCGGCCCTGCCTTCAGCAGCGACAGCCGGGGGCACCGAGCGCGGCCTGGGCGCCTTTGCCGGGCACGGGAAGCCGAGCGGGGCAGGGGCAGCGCGCAAGGCCGGGGCCATGCACAGGCACCCGGCCGGGCTGGAGAAGCGGCACCACGAGAGCCTCCTGCGCTGCCACAAGGCCGGGGCCCGGCTGCTGCAGCTGCCTCGGGGCAGTGCCTGAGGCCCCGACTCCTGCAGCTCTGCCCTGGCCTCTGCGGCGCCACGGGTCTCGCTCAGGGTCTCACTGCTGATGTTCTGCTTCATGCACAGCTGAGCCTGGCTGCTGCCTGGAGTATTGCGTAGCACAGTGAGAGCGCTCTGTGTACCTGGTGATGTCCTCTCCTCACTGAGTACAGAAGGATGTTGCAGTGTGTTTTCTTTTGCAGGTTCTTGTTTGATTTGTGTTTTGGTAGTCCTTTTGTGGTTTTTCTCCCCCTGTTTTAGAGGGACACAGACCTGCCTTTGTTATTCAACTGAGCCAGGTGTAGGTTTATCGGTTGTTACTTAGCTACTTTCCTGCCAAGTTTCATACCCCTTCCTCCCACATCCAGTTGTTAACCCCTCCTGTCCCAAGCCGTTTTGCTCCCTTGTATTCCCTGCCTTGTGTTTCACTCCCAGTTCTCCTGATTAGCTGAACATTGTATCCTCCTTTGACACCTGCCCCCCTTTATAAGCTGTTGTTTGCCCCCAGTCCGTTGCCTGGGAATTTGCCATCAAATAAGGTAACCCAGTGCCCTCCTGGCCCATGCTGTGCCTTTTTGTTCCATGCTGCGCCCCCACTGGTAGCTGGGATTCTGCAGAGCCCTGAAAGAGGGGGACTGTCGCCCCCCCCACTGTCACCATCTTGCTGGGACGTGCGACAGAAGGAGCTGCTGCCTTTTTGTCCTCCAGAGCGAGAGGCTGGGGGGGTCCCCCTCAGCAGCTCCGCTCGGGGCAGCAGCTGCCACCTCGGGTCCGTGGGACCCCACAGGACAGGAGAGGTGCTGGGCAGGGCACGGGCTGAGTCTGCTGCCACCTCTGTGCCCACATGCCTGGAACACCTGGGTCCTTCAGGGGGTCCTCGTCATCCACCAAGCCCAAGGGTTTATTCCACATGTGTTCCTGGGTGGTAACTTCCCCTTGCAACACCTCTTGGACTCCACAGTCTTCCCTTTGGAAAGCACATTGGCACCATCATTGCAACCAAGAGATGACATGCAGCTAAACAGCTTTTGTCACTGAGTCTCCACCTTGTCCTTGCACCATTTCAGATGGGACAGTCTTTGGTGTCTTTCAGCTCTGTTCTGTTCCTCCTCCTCCTCAGCACCATAATTGTTGGGGAAATTGGCTTCCAGCCATTCCAGCACCTTCTGATGCCTTGACACTCTCTCCAGTACTGGCAGTTCAGCTGACAAGCTTGTCATACCTGTCTCTGTCCATACCACCGAGCAGAGCCCTCCTTTTCAGCTCCTCATCCTCACATTCTTCCCAGTAGAAGAGCTCTTCATCCTTATGTTCCTCCCAATGGGAGAGCTCTTCATCCTCATCTTGTTCCCAATTGCAGAGCTCTTCATCCTCATGTTCTTCCCAATGGGAGAGCTGTTTGTTGTCATTCGCTTCCCATGGGGACATGTTTTGGACATCACAGTCTTCCCCAAACCACAGCTCTGTCTTGTGTTTGACATCAGCTGGGGAAAGCTTCTCATCCCTCATAGTTAACCCCTTGGGACAGCTCTTTGTCACTGTCACTTGCCCCTGGGGACAGCTCTTTTTCATGTTTCTCTTCACCCAGGGACAGCTCCTTGTAACTCTTGCTGTCCCCTTGGGAGAGCTCATTGTCACCTTCCACTGGGGACAGCTTCTTGTCATTGCTGTCTTCCCGGCGCTGCCAACACCACAGGGAGCTGGGGCAGCAAACAGGAACAGGGAGACTGGGATGGAGAAGACAACTGAAATGAAGAAGGCAAAAGCAAAGATGAAGAATGCGAAGAGGAGGAACATGATGGAGAACATTTTCAAAATTCAGTGAGGAAGAATATTATTAAGAAGAATAGAGTAGAATAGAATAGAATAGAATAGAATTATAATAGAGGAGGAGGAGAAATATGAGAACAATAGGAAGAATAACTTAAGAATACAAAAATGAAGATAAAATTTAATGGATAGGTAAATTAGCACATACTTAGTATTTAGTACGTATTGTATATTTATACTACAATTCATTATATATAAAAACATGAATATACAATAAGTTCTAATTACCATACACTATAATGTCCATGAAACTGCCAGATAAAGAACACTGTTCCAATTACTTAAGAATTTGTGTGTTTCTAATAAAGTTTCTAAAAAGGCACAAGAGCAGAGTGCCCAGATTTCACGTGCTGTCTCTCAGCGGTGGTGCCGATGTATTTTCCCAGGCAGTGCCACGGAGTCCCCTGTGAGCAGTGAGCGCTCAGCCCCAGCCCAGCGGGAGAGTTGCCGGCCGGGCCGGCAGGGCAGGGCTGGCGCTGCTCTCTGCAGGCGAACTGCAGGCGCACGTTGAGGGCGGCTGAGAGAGAGCTGTGCTGGGAGAGAGCCCTTGGCAGCAGGGCTGTACAGCCGCCACAGCGGAGCCAGCACAGCCCCGCTGGGACGCTGCCCGTGGCCCGGGAGCCCGGCTGGGGCTGTTCCGCAGCAGCCCGGCCTGCCTGGAGCAGCCCTGGGCCCGGCGGGAGCGGTGCCCCCGCTGCAGCCCCAGCCGAGGCAGCAGCAGCTCTGTGCTGCTCACACAGATCCCTGGGGCAGCAGCTGCTCGGGGCTGTGCAGCCACAGAGCCCAAATCAGCGCAGCCGGGCCTGGAGCAGCAGCTCTGGGGCTCTGCTGCTCCTGCTGGGCAACCCCGCTGGGCTCAGGGCTGAGCAGCCGGGGCTGGAGCCGCTCTGGGCACCTCCAGCCTCGGGGCTGCTCCTGTGCTGCCCCAGGGCAGGGCCTTTCTCCGGCATTAGGGCTTCTGTCTTCTGGGATAACTCTCACCGAATCCCCAGATCCCTGGGGCTGGCAAAGCCCTGCCAGCCCAGGGAGTGCCAGCTGTGCCCCATGGGCACCTTGTCCCCAGCCCAGAGCACTCAGTGCCACCTCCAGGGGACACCTGCAGGGATGGGCACTGCAAAGCTCCCTGGGCAGCCCCTGCCAAGGCCTGAGCTCCCTTTCCATGGGCAAATTCCTGCTGCTGTCCAAGCTGAGCCTGCCCTGGCCCAGCCTGAGGCCGCTCCCTCTGCTCCTGTCCCTGTTCCCTGGGAGCAGAGCCTGACGCCCCCCCAGCTGTCCCCTCCTGTCAGGGGGTACAGAAGGATTGTTGGAATCCTGGATGCTGAGAATTTTAAACTTTCTGTGCTGAAATGCACATACTTGCAAGAGAGCACCGCATTTGACCTGAGGCTGTGTAGAAGGCTTCCAAAATTGATTAATAGCACAGGGATTACAGGTGTGTAGTTGGTTAGAAGTGTTTAAAATCAAAGGGTAGAAAACTTAAGAGTTTGGGGTTTGAGAATATAGTAACAAATTTGAAGCAAGGTGGAGGTTTTAGTGTGGAGACAGGTTCTTCTTCACCTTCTTCTTCATGAGTCTGTGTGGTGTTTTGTAATTGGGCAGAAAAGTCCGCATTGCAGGCTTCGAGGGACCAGTTGTTGGGTTAAAAGGGAAAATAATTCAGGTGTCAGTTCTTAATTGGATAGTTTAGTCTTAAAAGACCTTGCAACAAGAGATTGTTGGCCATTTTGTGCCTTGCTAATGAAAGGCTGCAGAACTCATGGTTGTGAGGCTGTAGCAATGATAAGAAACAATAAACACCTGAGTCCAAACACGAAACACCACCTCGAGTGCCTTCAATCCTGACCTCAACAGAGGTAGAAAATACAGAGAATCCACAAAGGATTGTTCCTTTCTTAGGCCCTCTCCTCCTCCTCTTTGCTTTCCAAACGAAATAAGAATCACTGAAGGATGACAAATCCCACATGAGCGTTTGGAACAGGGTGTTCACCATTTCCTCTGTCCTCAGGGACAGCCAAGTGTCCCCCTCCTCCCTTGCCCAAAATCCAACAGCAGAGAGTCCCCAGGCCAGCGTTCTCTCTGGGGGAGCAGCAGGAGGGAAGTTTGAGGACTTCTGCAGCCCTGACAGAGGGAAAGTGTCACATTCACATTTTCTGAAAAATCCTTTGCCCAGGATTTTTTTCCTGGGAAGCTGAGAAGCCTCAGAGAAAAATGAAAACAATTCTTATCTGATTTGCTTCTCCTGTGTTTTGCTCATGTGGAATGTGTTTGGAGATTGTTCACCCACAGGTGATTGTTTCATTGGATTCTGCTGTGAGTTGTTTTCACTCTTTGGCCAGTCAGGGCCAAGCTGTGTCGGAACTCTGGAGAGAGTCAGGAGTTTTCATTATTATCTTTTAGCCTTCTGTCAGTATCCCTTCTGTATTCTTTAGTATAGTTTAGTATAGCATTCTTTAATATAATATAGTATCATAAAATAATAAATTGGCCGTCTGAGAACATGGAGTCAGATTCATCATTCCTTCCTTCATCTGGGGGGAACCCAAATACAATAGGGAAGGCAGGAATTCTCCTTTCTATCTTTTCCACACCAAAGGAGACTCCTGCAATGGGAAATGGAATTGTTCATGGTGGAGCTGCCCCATGGGACTCCAGCCCAGAGGAGAGGCCTGGGGGACACCAGGTGTGGTCCCACCTGCAGGTTGGGCTCTCCTCCGGGTCAGTCAGGGGCTGCTGGGTCAGGGCAGTGAAGCAGAGAGAAGCCATCCAGTCAAAGGTGAAGTTTGGCGAAGAGAGAGAGCACAGATGAGAAGTTGGCAGTGAATGAAAAGGCAAAGTAGCTTCCAACAGCAGCCTAATTCTTCCCAAAATGCAGTGATTTAGTCTGTGGTACTGCTGTAAGTGTGTGACCTACACTGCTCCCCCAAATCCTACAAACCTTTACCATTGATGGATGCCCTTTCCTTGGAATGGACAACCGACTTTCCAGCGTGCAAGACACACACACACAAACACACACACTTAATTTAAGAGGGAGTAAATAATGCAATACAATCATTATAAAAGGATTGGCCAATAGCAGAACTTAAAATCACACTGCAGAATCTCTGCTGGTTTTTGCTTTTCCAGCTGGCTGTTGTCCATCACAGAAGCAATAAACAGAGGCATCTTCAGGTTACTTCATTCTCTTTGCCACATCCAAATAAGCATATTCAATCTCTTGGTCAGCAGGGCACGTGTTTGTGAATTCATCTCTTGCATATGCATTTTTCAAGTATCTGGAAATCCCTGTCATTTCAGGTGGGAAGTGAAAATTTCGGTATTTTTTTGCAACGACCTTTCATTAAAAGAAAAAAGGATAAAGAAGAAAAACATCATTACACATATAATCTGCAAAACCCCAAAACATCCCAAGCCTACTCTTTATGCCCATTTTTCATTTCCAGCGTGTGAGTCTGATGTTGTTGGTGACCAAGGGCAAAGAAGAAGGAAAGACATAAAAAGAAGACATGGGGTGGAGAAAGCTGCTGAACTCCCTGTAAAGGACTTGTTTTGTGCCTATATCTCAATTTCTGTCTATATCTTGCTGAAGATGTGCAAAGCCATGTGGACCAGTAGAACAAACTAGAAGAGATACAGGTTAACCCAGCAAACTTAAGTCAGAATGAACAGGAATAAACCTACAGGAATAAACTTGAAAACTTTCACAGAAACAGGAAACATATGAATTAAAAGCCTTAATTTCAAATGATCAGGGAAGACAGCTCCTGGCTGAGCCCTGATCCCTGCCTGCAGGCAGCAGGGGTGATGTGGCAGTGTGACATTCTCCTGTGTCCTTCTCCAGACATTCCCCTGAGCCCAGGGGATTCTCCTCCGTGCTGGCCCCGGCTGCCTCCCAAGGTTTGCTGTGCCTGAGTGTGGGAAAGGGCTCATCCCTGGCTGCTGTCTGCAGCAGGATAGGCCAGGACATGGCTGGGCAAAGTTTCCGCTTGTGGAGGTGTTGGAAAACAATTGGATCCCCTCTTCCTCTGACAGAGTGGGAGTCTAACAGGAAACTTCCTGAAGTGACCTTGTTGTTTGAAACCAGTGAAATTCCAGTGTGGTCGCTTCTCTTCCAGAGCCTTGCAGAGTAGAATCATGGAATCACAGAGTGGTTTGGGTTGGAGGGACCTTAAAGCTCATCTTGTTCACCCTGCCATGGCAGGGACACCTCCCACTGTCCCAGGCTGCTCCCAGCCCCAGTGTCCAGCCTGGCCTTGGGCACTGCCAGGGATCCAGGGGCAGCCCCAGCTGCTCTGGGCACCCTGTGCCAGGGCCTGCCCACCCTGCCAGGGAACAATTCCTCATTCCCCATGCCCTATTTAACCCTTCTCTCCTTCAGCTCAAGGCCATTCCCCCTTGTCCTGTCACTCCATGTCCTTGTGAAAAACCCCTCTCCAGCCTTCTGGGCTGTGACAGCGCCAGTCCCAGGCCACTGGAGCTGTTCAGGTGTTGGGGTACCTGTCACAGATTCCCCAACTTCTGAGACTCTGGCTGGCTCTCCCAGGGGGCTCCCCTGTCAGGGGAGACCCTCATGGAGTAGTCTTGTGTGAGGAAAGAGAGATGTACTGGATTTTTCAGTCTTCAGGTTGTTGTTTATTGTTATCTTATCTAGAGTTTTGCACATTGTCCACACCAGGCTCAGTGGACTGGAAAAGCACCACAAAAATGGCCAACAATCTCTTGTTCCAAGGTCTTTTAAGAGTAAACTCTCCAATTAAGAACTGACACCTGGATTATTTTCCCTTTTAACCCAATAACTGATCCCCAAAAGCCCACAATGGGGACTTTTCCACCCTATTACAAAATGCCACCCAAACCCATGAAGGAGGAGGAAGAAGCATGAAGAAGAAACCCAGGATGAGACCCTATGCCCTCCATCTTGCTTCCATCCATAACACACTAAAAAGCCCAAAACCTCAATTTCTCACCCAGTGATACACCTGCACTGCTCTCCATAATCTACTTCACAACTCAGTGGATTCCAGTCTATTCTGGAGTTTAGGAAACTTTCTCCATGGATGAGGGTCAGAGTCAGTGCTCCCCTGGGGGTCAGGGCACCCCAGAGCAGACAGAGAAATATTCCCTGTGTGCCCTGGGCTTCCACATTCAGGTGTGTGTGGATGCTCCACAGTCCTGCAGGAGGAGGCTGGGAGCCTTGCCTGGGAGGCACTGGGTGGAGGCCACCGTGTCAGAATTGGAAATTAAACATGGCAGAGACAGAAATGGGGATGGACAATACAACGTAACCTTCCTTGGCTGTGTTCATGTGCACTTTGCATGCGAAACACAGATGAGAGCACCTCTGCAGCCCTGAATCCAGCACTCATCTCATCCCTGTGGCTGGGAGAGGCTCAGCCACTGCAGTCACAGCACAGATAGGAAACAGCTCCTCCAGACCTGCAGCCATCAAAGTGGGGATCACCCTGGCTGTAAGGAAATGGCCTCAGTGTCCCTGGGTGTGCCCTCAGAATAGAGAAAGGATCCCTCTGCCATCTAGTGCTGGAACTCAGGGCACAGGGAATGTTTCTCTGCCTGTCCGGAGAAGTCCTGACCCCCAGGAGAGCACTGCTTTTAACCTGACCCCAGGGGAACACTGCTTTTAACCTGACCCCATGGAGAAAGCTTCCAAGCCTTTGGGATAAATTGGAATCTGTGAAATAGACAGTGGCAGAGTTTATCACAGGGTGAAAAACTCAGAGTTTTGGGTTTTTAGCATGGAGGTGGGTAGGAGACAAGATGGAGGATTTTGGGCACTGTCTGATCTCCTCCTTGTTCTTCATCTGCTCCATTTTCTGCAGTGTTGGGGGCACAGGGTGATTGGTTAGAAAGAGCCACAATCAGATGTTGTGTGAACAGACAAAGAATTTGTTATTGGGTATTAATATTATATATTAATATTATTTTAGGTAGAAAGGTAGAAATAAAATACATTCTAAAAATAAATTGAACAAAATCTCTTTAAAAGACCTTACACCTGTGTGTCTGGTGACTTTTGGTGCCTTTTTCTTCATAGACTGAGATGCAGAGGAGTACTAAACTATTGATAAGAGAAAAATAAACAACAACCTGAAGACCAAAGAAACAAAAGTCCCATCCATCTCTCAATCCTAGCACAAAACTTTTTTAGGATCTCCCCATCAAGGGAATTTTTGGGGGGACGTTTCCACAATCTAGAAAAGGATTTCAGAGCTTCTGTGCTTCCCTTCTCTCCAGGAGGCCAAAGAAGGAAATGCAAACCTTGATGATGTGGAGCTTTGGCAGGAGGTTGCAATCTGCTAAAGTGAGCTCATCTCCATCCAGGAATTTCCGGCTGGAAGCAGCGATCTCCTCCCTGCTGTAAGCATCGATTTCATCAGGCAGGGGGCTATTTAAATAGTTGTCCAGCTTCTTCAGGGCTTTAAGCAAAGATTTTTCCAAATCTGGGTTAAGACAATAAAAAGATCATTCAAGGCTGTACCAAGGTCCCCGTGACACCAAGCGACTCCTGCATCCTGTCTCCTGGCACCAGCCCAGACATCTGGCTGTGCCAGCTCCTGCAATTCCTTGATCCCAGGCTTAAACCTTAATGCTGGGATAAGGGCTCTAAGGAGCTAAAGGGAGTTCTGGGAAAAACCATCCTGGGGCTGTGTGACCAGGAATGGCTCCTCAAACCCCTCTGTAGGGCGGGCTTTGGCACCGTGGCCTGGCCCTGCCTTCACACTGACTCCTGCCTGGGCAGCCACAGGGCCAGTGCTGGCCTCAAGCAGGGCAGCACAGCTGGAGTGACACCAGCAGGTCCCTGGGATGCCACTCTGGGGTGTTCACAGCCAGGCTGGAGTGACAACAGCAGGTCCCTGGGATGCCACTCTGGGGTGTTCAAAGCCAACCCAAGGATCAGGCCTGAGAGCTGAAGGACACAGGCAGAATCCTGGAATGGTTTGGGTTGGAAGGGACCTCAAAGCCCATCCAGTGTCACCCCTGCCATGGCAGGGACACCTCCCACTGTCCCAGGCTGCTCCAAGCCCCATCCAGCCTGGCCTTGGGCACTGCCAGGGATGGGGAGACCACAACCAACCTGTGCCAGGGCCTCACCACCCTGACAGGAAAGGATTTCTCCCTAATATTTCATCTCACCCTGCTTCCTCCAGCCTAGGGCCATTCATGGTGGTCGTGAGGGTCCTGCTTTGGGGATGTGCCAATGGCTGGAGTCCTCATTATTCATGGAAATAGGGAATCCCTCACTTCCAGAGGGCTGGGCTGTTGGCAGAGCTCTGGGGAAGGTGCAGCCTCACAGACCCCAGAGCTGAAGGAGTGAGGAGAGGCTGGAATTGGTGCTGCCATGGTGACAGCAGACCTGCTTTCACCAACTCTTGGAATCTTCCATTAAAAGAGGGAACAGGCACAGATTTCCAAAGCCTCCACCCTCTGAAATATCAGTTTGACCTGAGCTGGAAATGGAACATCTCCAGCAGTGTCCTACAGCTGCACAGGTCTGGTTTCTCCCTCCCAGGGCTGATGACAGGACTGCAGCACCTACTTTCATTTGCATCTTTTCTCGGGTTCTTTATAAATGCAGAGAATTTTGCAAAGACATCATTTCCTGCAGAGTTCGACTCTGGGTGCTTCGGTGCAAGTTTGGGATACCTGGGAAGTTCAGAGAAACAAAAAGAAGTGACCTAATTATCCTTTATTTTTGTCTCCACTAATTAATACACATTTATTTGTAGGGTGACCACACAGAGCCACACAGGACTCAAAGGGAACCATCCTAGACTAAAAATCACTTATTTTAAACCCTACCTAAATAATCTTTTCCTGAGGGCAAATGGAAATGATGGCTATTGCTGCAAACACTGCCCAAACACCCCAGGGTGTCTCCCAGGCTTTCTCCTCCAGAGGTGAGGCTGCCTGGCAGTGGATCCTGCCATGAGGAGGAGTGGAGGGAAAATCCCCACTCACAGGAACTGCTGCTCCTTGGGCTCCTGGCCCAGCCCACTCGGGCCATCAGCAAGCTGGCAGCAGCCATGCCAGGGATGGATAAAAATGGAAAAAAGTGGAGGCAAGCAGCTGCTTCCCTGGTTTAACTTTGGCTTCTTGAGAAGGGAGCACGGGGAGAGAACTGATATCCCAGAGGAGAGAAGGTCTCTGGGGTAGGGGACACAATGCTGGGACAACAGAGGGACAGAGGGGGTTGGGGCGAGGTGGGAAGAGCTGCTGGGGTGGGGGAGGACAAATCTGAAACTCAGACCCTCATGTGCAGCCTGGTGGGCCCATGTGGACACTCTGAAAGAGCCCCAGCACTGAGGTGAGAGGAATAGGGGATTTGTCTTTCCAAACCAGCTGTGGGTCTGCTGGTAGATAAAACCAGCTCTGGGAGATAAAAGAAACAATGGGAAGGATTCTACTGATTGATGAATGGAAAAAGAGATTTGCTTTTACAAATAAACTTTAGGTTTTGCTGATAAACAAAATTAGACATCGAAAGGTGAAAGAAACAATGGGGAAGAAAAACCCCTGAATTCCATAAGAACTAAAAATGAAAAGGGAGGGTTGTACATTAGAGGGAATCTCTGGTATCAGGTGTATCGGGGAGTCTGAACCTCTCAAGTGGCTCAGCCAATGGGGAAAGAGAGAAGGGAAATGCAGCTGGAAAATTGGGATAAAAAGGAGGCTGTGTCCTCCAAAAATTCGAGAGACCTCAAGGGAATGCCCCATTGCTTCCCCATTTATTGGAATAAAGCCAGAAAGGGATTCCTCTGTCTCCTTTTTGGACATACATAAACCTCTGCTGTTTGTGGATGAATTTTCCTAACAGAGGTGTTCACTGCCCTCAGCTTCACAGAATCCCAGAATCACCAGGCTGGGAAACACCTTCAGCACCATCCAGTCCCACCATCCCCACCCCAAACCATGTCCCCAGGGGCCACATCCAGATCACTGGAACCCTTCCAGAGATGGTGATCCACCCTGGGCAACTCATTCAATACCTGACCACTCTTGAAGGGAACACATTTTTCCAATCTCCAATCTGAACCTCCCTTGAGGCCATTTCCCTCTCATCCCTTCAGCTGGGACCTGGCAGAAGAGCCCGACCCCACCTCACTGCAGTGTCCTTCAGGAGGTTTCTCCTTTAGAGAGCAGTGAGGTCACCCTGAGCTCCCCCCTGCCCGCAGCCAGTGAGCACCATGATCTGTGTGGTGTGAAGAGGGGAGCCTCCAACGGGGCCAGCTCAGAGCAGGAGCAGGTCAGGTTTCCACAGGATGGATTCCACGCCCCGGGAATGCCCCAGCAGCGAGCTCGGGATGAAGGACAGCAGTGGGAGCAGCACAGCCGTGACCTGGGGACAGCCTGGGGACACCGCAGTGACACCCCAGCCCCAGCTGTGTTTCAGAGACCCCCCTGAGCTGGAGGATCCCCCCGTGCAGCCCCGAGGGGTCGGGAATGCGGTACCGGGGCGGCGCCAGCTTCTCCTCCAGGAACTCCTCAATCTTGTTCACATCGGTCTTCACCTCCCCATCAAAGGTCATGAACGGGGGGTTGGTGCCTGGGGCCAGGTTCTGCAGGTCTGCAGGTTTTCTGGGAAACAAAAAGCCATAAAAAAGTCCTGTCACAGACATGTTTTATGAAAAATCCTTTTGCTAGGATATTTTCTCCTGAGAAGCTGAAAGGCCTCAGAAACAAAATGTAACAAATGATTATCTGCTACTGTGGAATGCAACAGGTGCATCTGGGATTGGTCTCATGTGGTTGTTTTTAATTAATGGCCAATCACAGCCCAGCTGGCTCGGATTCTGGTCAGTCACAAGATTTTATTATCATTCCTTTCTATTCCTTTCAAGCCTTCTGATGAATCTTTTCTCTTCCTTTAGTATAGTGTTAGTATATCATTTTCTTTCAATATAATATATATCATAAAATAATAAATCAGCTTTCTGAAACATGGAGTTAAGATTCTCATCTCTTCCCTTGTTCTGGGACCCCTGTGAACACCACCACAAAGTCCCTCTCCCTCCTTTTTATGAGGCACTGGAAGGAGCTTTAAGGTCTCCTCAGAACCATTTCTTCTCCAGGCTGGACATACCCAGCTCTCCCAGCCTGGCAGAGAAGAAATTTAAATCCCCGTTTAAAATCCCCTGTTTTGGGAAAGCTGTGCTGCACGGTTAAAATGTCAGAATTAAAAGTCACAATCTCACCTTTTCAGATCCACGGTTGTGACATTAAAAATGACACCTTTGAGCCACAGGATCATAAAGAGGCGCTGAGAGAACGGGCAGTTCCCAATACTTTCCCCATCACTGCCAGCCTACAATTGGAAAAATTACAAATTATAAACACATCTGTGAGTAAATCACAGCAATCCCTCCAAAGGAAACAGCCTCCACCTCATTTGTCTATGTGGACATAAATCTGCACGAGTCACTGCAAGATTAAAATGAGTTAAATCAGTTTATGACCACAGGAAAGGAACAGAGAAATATTTACCAGCCTAAACAGAGATATGAGGTCTAAAGCACTGAAGGGAACAAGCAGAATAAATCAATTAATTTAGAATTTCAACCTGAAGGGCTGTGGGAGCCCTGGAGAAGGTGGCCAAGGAAGTGTTGCTCTCAGGTAATTCATATTGCAATTTGTCAAGAGGCTTTGTTCAAATGAGGCAAAGTCTCACAGAGGTGCTGCTGAGTGAGACTTGGTGTAACACTGCAAGAGAGCAGGGGTCTCGTTTTTAAGCCCTTCACATGATTCTCCTAAAGCACAGCTTTAAAATTGTGATTAAATCAGGGGCAGAAGTATTAAAACCCAAGTGTCTCACAGTTAATAGGTTAATTCATTAGGATTTGCAGCCCTTATAAGCCAACAAAACACAGAATCAAACCAGTTCCGTTTGTCCTTTTCCCCTCACTCAGTGCTATGAAACAAATCTCAAATGCAGCAAAAACTCCATAAACAAACACACACTGCACAGTGCTGCTATCAAAGAAATCTCAAATATATCGATAACTCCTGCATAAACAAACACACACACTGCACAGTGCTCACCTTCACAAAGGGCTCAGTGCTATGAAACAAATCTCAAATGCAGCAAAAACTCCTCCATAAACAAACACACATTGCACAGTGCTGCTGTCAAAGTAATCTCAAATATATCGATAACTCCTGCATAAACAAACACACTGCACAGTGCTCACCTTCACGAAGAGCTCAATGTCTGGAAGAAAGGGCCTGGCCTGAGGCAGGCAGGAGCTGGAGGGATGCATGGCAAGGGCTGGATAAATTGTCTGGTTCTCCCTGTGAACCTGAGGAATCTCCCTGGAGAAATCCCTGTGCTCTCTGCCCCACAACCAGTGGGAAAAGCTGGAGCACCTCCAGCACTGCCAGGGGATGAGAACTCTCAAAAATGCAGGGCCAGCTGCACTGCTGGCTTAGAAAAGCCTTGTTTCTGTCGGGAGTGCCTTGTTTTGTAGGTGGCAAAGCTGAGAGCTGCTCAAAAGCTGCCATTGTGGTTTTCCTCCCACTCAGAGCAGTGCTCTGCAGCCAGGAGACACAAAACTGCTGTGGAACTTGGAAAATTGAGCCTGAAACGCTGCCAGCAGGGCTTAGAACGGAGGATATGCATTTAATTGTGCATTTAATTGTGCATTTAAATGCACAACAGCTCCATATGGTCTCATCCTGCCTCTGGTGCCAGGTGTTCCCCACCCCGAAGGGAAAAGGAGGGGAAAAGTCTCATGGTGACCCCTTGGTGCTGGGCATGGGCACCCCCACCCTGTGCCAGGCTGTGCCCAGGGCAGGAGCAGCAGCCTGGGGACACTGCTGGGGACAGGCCCTGTGTGGAGGAGCAGGCTGGTGCATCTGGATGCCACCTGCTGGAACCCTGGCTGCTGAGAATCCCAGACTTTCTGTGCTGCCAGGCACTGACCCCCCAGAGAACACTGCACTGACCTGAGGCCATGGAGAAGCTTCCAAAATTCAATAATAAAACTGAGATTAAAAGTGTGGAGTTTGAATAGAAGTGTGTGATATCACAGGGGAGGAAACTCAGAGTTTAAGGGTTTAGAATACAGGAATAGATAGAAAGCAAGATGGAGGTTTTAGGGTGGAGGCTGCTCCTTCTTCTCCATGGGTTTGGGTGGTTTTGTGGAATTAGATAAAAAATTGCAGGCATGGGTGGTTGGTTATTGGGTTAAAAGTGAAAATAATTTAGGCGTCATTTCTTAATTGGACAGTTTATCCTTGAAAGACCTTGTAGAGAAAGATAGTGAGCCATTTTGTAGTTTGTTAGTAGAATGCTGTAGAGCTCACAGCTTGCAATCCAGATAAGAACTAATAAACATCTGAGTCTGAACACGAAATGCCATCTCGAGTGCTTCAATCCTGACCCTGACAGAGGCAGAAGAGAAGCCAAGACCCAGCTCCTTCCCAGCTGCACCTCTGGAGCTGGAGGAGCTGCCACAGCCCTGCTGCCCCTGCCCAGCTGTGCTGCCAGCTGTGTACCCAACACCAGCCCATACTGGTTTGGGTTGGGAGGGACCTCAAAGCCTCCAGTGCCGCCCCTGCCATGGCAGGGACACCTCCCACTGTGCCAGGCTGCTCCAAACTCCATCCAAACTGGCCTTGGGCGCTGCCAGGGGTGGAGAATCCACAGCCTCTGCAGGCACATGTCACAGACAGATTTTATGAAAAATCCTTTCCTTAGGATTTTTTCTCCTGAGAAGCTGAGAGGCCTCAGAAACGAAATGTAACCAATGGTTATCTGCTGCTGTGGAATGCAACAGGTGCATCTGGGATTGGCCTCATGGGGTTGTTTCTAATTAATGGCCAATCACAGCCCAGCTGTCTCAGACTCTCTGGTCGGTCACAAGATTTTATTATCATTCAACTTCTATTCTATTCCTTTCAAGCCTTCTGATGAAATCCTTTCTTCTATTCTTTAGTATAGTTTTAATATATAATTTTCTTTTAATATAATATATATCATAAAATAATTAATCAGCCTTCTGGAACATGGAGTCAAGATTCTCATCTCCTCCCTCGTCCTGGGGCCCCTGTGAACACCACCAGAGGCACCCAGTGCCAGGGCCTGGCAGGCTGTGCTGGGCACCCCTGAGGGTCCTCTGAGCTGGAGGGTGGAGAAAATCAGAGGAACTGAGGAGCTTTGGGCAGCTGACCCAGCCATGGCAGAGCTGAGGTGACCCAGGATCCTCCTGAGGATGCAGGGAGATGTTTGTCCTGAGGACCAGCAGGATCTGCTGTGGTGGCACCTGGAGTGCCCTGGGCACCACGAGGCACCAGCTGTGCCCAGGGTGGGCTCAGAGACAGAGGGAGGGGACAGGGACAGCCTTGGAGCTCAGTGACACCCACAGGGCTGGGAGCTCTGCCAGGAGAACCTGAGAGGGTTTTGCTGATACCAGCTCAGGAGTTCAGGCTGATCCCAGAATCAGAATCCCAGAATTCAGGCTCAGGAGCTCAGGCTGATCCCAGAATCCCAGAATTCCTGAGGCAGGAAGAACCTTTCAGGACGATCCAGCCCCACCAGCATCACCCCAATCCCTGTCCCCAAGGGCACATCCAGACTCCTCTGGGACAATTCCAGGGACTCCAAACCTCCCTGGGCAGCCCAAGGCCTGACCACTTTTGTGGTATAAATTATATAAATTTATATAAAATTATATGAAAGTAATAATTAATAAAATAGTCAATCTTAATTTTATATAAATGTACGTACATTTTCTATAAAATTTAGATAAATTTATATAAATTTCATAAAGTATATAAATTTATAAAAATTTATATTATCACTATAATAATTAATCAATCATAATTTTATGTAAATGTTTATACATTTTATCTAAATTTAGATAAATTTATAGAAATTTTATAAAGTTTATAAATTTATATAATTAATATAATAACTTATCAATCATAATTTTATATAAATTTACCAAAATTTTATATAAATCTTATATAGGATTTTTATAAATCTTATATAAATTTTAGAATCTTATCTAAAAATTTATATTATATTTATGTTATAGTTATATTAATTTCATATTAAATTTTAGATATAATTTTATATAAATTTTAGATTAAATTTAGATAAATTTATATAAAGTATATAATTTCAATTTATATTTATCCTTTTTTATTTATATAGAAATTCTTTCCAGTCTCCAACCTGAGTGTCCCCTGGTGCCATTTGATGCCATTCCCTCTGCTCCTGTCCCTGTTCCCTGGGAGCAGAGCCCGACCCCCCCGGCTGTGCCCTCCTGGCAGGGACTTGTGCAGAGCCACAAGGGCCCCCTGAGCCTCCTTTGCTCCAGCCTCAGCCCCTTCCCAGCTCCCTCAGGGATTCTCCAGCCCCTTCCCAGCTCCTCAGGGATTCTCCAGCCCCTGCCCAGCTCCCTCAGGGATTCTCCAGCCCCTTCCCAGCTCCCTCAGGGATTCTCCAGCCCCTTCCCAGCTCCCTCAGCCCCTCCTGGTGTTTTCTAGACCCTAAATGTCAATTTTCCAGGCATAACCATGTTCTGGCAGTGTGCCCTGAGATACCCTCTATTAACTAAAAAAAAAAATATATATATATAAATTTAAGGTTTAATTTTAATTTTCCTTCAATTTTAAAGCTTGCTCAGTGCCCCCCCTCCATCCCTGGAGGTGTCCAAGGCCAGGCTGGAGCAGCCTGGGACACAGGGAGGTGTCCTTGCCATGGCAGGGGTGGCACTGGGTGATCATTAAGGTCCCTCCCAGCAGAAACCACTCTGTGATCCCAGGAGCAGAACATCCCATCCACTCCTGGAGGACACAAAGTGGTTCTTAAACTTCTCATGACTGTGCAGTGTTTCTGCAGATTTCTACATTGTTGAAACATTGAGGACCCCCCCACAAAATTTACTTCTGTTTCAGCAATATTAAAAAAAAAAATTTTATATTATTATTTATATATCTCTCTCTAGATATATACTATTTATATTATTTAATAAAAATATATAATATTAAATATTTTAAAATATATGCTAGCTATAAAAAACGTTTTAAAAATTCAAAATTACTTATGTCTGGCAACAGTACTGCTGTTAAAAATGCCATAAAAATTAAAATTATAATTAATTTCTGTTCATTCAATGCAACTCTTATAAAAATTTTATGTTATATTTGGGTCAGATCACATCCAATCCAGAGCTTTTTGTCAGGAAGGGATCACCTGGAATTTTCTCTGTTTTTATTCCATGGCCTCAGGTGGAGACCAAACACCCAAACACTGAATTTTACAGAACCCTTTTGATGCCACCTACTGGGCTTGAAATGTTCCAGGCTGAATTTTAAGATTTTTAAGATACAGCAGCTGCAATTAAAAATTCATTTCCAGGGCGAAAGTCCCAATTTTGCCACTTATTATTCCAATAATTCAAGAGCCCCAGAGCTCTGCCCCACCAATACCCAGCACTAAAGTCAGATATTTCAGCTGTTGTTTATTTTCTCAGCCAAATAGCAGGGAAAAAAAAAACAACCAAAAAAATGTTTAAATTAAAATGTGGCTGGTGATTTTTGCAGATAAATTGTATTTCTGGCACTTCCAGGGTTGATTCTTGCTGTGTGTGTGACATCCCCAAAGGGAAGTTCAGCAAGAGAGGTGTGAAAACAGCAGCTGGACATTCCTTTAGGTAAAGAAAAAAAGGGATTTTCCCTTCATTTTTTTTCACTTAATAAGCACTTTCCACTATCCCAGGTTGCTCTGATTAAGTTATTATTATTTATTTATAAGTTATTGTTTATAAATTATTATTATTATTTATAAGTTGTTATGATTGTTTATATGTTATTATTATTTATTTATAAGTTATTTATAAGTTATTATTCTTTTAAATATATTATTATTTAGATGTTATAAATATTTATTTGTAAGTTGTTCCCTTCCTCCTCAGGAACATGGAAAGAACCCGTCAGAGCAGCATCCAGGCACTATGAACTCAGAACTGAACAGAAAAGGAATGAAAATTCTGCTCCTCACTTAAAACCAAACAGAAATTCTATTCACAGACCATGGGCAGGGCTGAGGGAATGCCAGAGGATTCTTGGAAGTGTTTTTATAAAACTCTGGGTGGATTAAAGGGTTTTGGCTCAAAGGAGACACCAGGGGAAGGGGATGGAAAGAACTGAGAGCAGGTGAAGGTGATGGAAGGAATTAACTTTACACTGGAGGTGATAAAAGGAATTAAGTTTACACTAAAGGTGATAAAAGGAATTAAGTTTACACCTGCACAGAAAGGAATTAAGTTTGCACTGAAAGTGAAGAAAGGAATTAGCTTTAATTTTACACCTGCATAGAAGGGAATTAACTTTACACCTGCACAGAAAGGAATTAACTTTACACTGAAGGTAGGGAAAAGAATTAAGTTTACACTGGAGGTGAAGGAAGGAATTCATGAAGAAATTGGGAATTAAAGAAAGAAATTAATTAACTTTACACTGGAGGTGAAGAAAGGAATTAACTTTACACCTGCACAGAGATGAATTAACTTTAATTTACACTTGCACAGAAAGAAATTAACTTTAACTTTACACTGGACATGATGACAGGAATTAGCTTTACACCTGCACAGACAGGAATTTATGTTACCCTGAAGGTGAAGAAAGGAATTAACTTTACACCTGCACAGAAAGGAATTTACACCTGCATAGAAAGGAAATAACTTTATACTGGAGGTGAAGAAAGGAATTAACTTTACACCTGCACAGAAAGGAATTTACACCTGCATAGAAAGAAAATAACTTTATACTGGAGGTGAAGAAAGGAATTAAGTTTACACTTGCACAGAAGGGAATTAACTTTACACTGAAGGTAAAGAAAGGAATTAACTTTACACTGAAGGTGATAAAAGGAATTAACTTTACACCTGCACAGAGAGGAATTAACTTTACATCAGGTTTATCCTGGCCATGGATGATCTCCTGACAGCCACAATTCCATTTGTAAGTCTTCCCATTCTGTTTTGGTTTCTGGGATTTGATATTCTTGCTTTCATGCAGTGTTGGAGTCAATTTCCTGCCATTATTTTATTTCAGTTTTTATGACTTGGATGCTCAATAAAGCTCTCAGCAGGAAATTGTTCTTTGAATGCTCCTGGTCCTCAGGCCACGTCCAGGATTAAAAAGTTGGATATGTTGGGTGTTTATGGGATATTTTACACATTTTATTTATGTTATGGGATATTTTTAACCTATTATTTATGTTATGGGGTATTTTTACATATTATTTATTTATGGGATATTGATGACTTTAAGTTATTTATGTTATGGAATATTTATTATTTATTTATGGGATATTATTTAGGTTATGGGATATTTTTAACATGTTATTTATGTTGTGGGTGGGATATTTTTAACATATTATTTAATTATGGTATATTCATTATTTTTCTATGAGATATTATTTATGTTATGGGATATTTTTAACATATAATTTATATTAGGATATTTTCAACATATTATTTATTTATGTGATATTTATGACTTTCAGTTATTTATGTTATGGGATATTTATTTATTATTTATGGGGTATTATTTATGTTATGAGATGTTTATTATTTATTTATGTGATATTATTTATGCTATGGGATATTTTTAACATATTATTTATTTATGGGATATTTATGACTTTCAGTTATGTTATGGGATATTTATTAGTTATTTATGGGATATTATTTATGTTATGGGATATTTTTAACATATTCTTTATGTTGGATTTTTATGGGATCTCTCCCTCAGCCCTGTTTTTATGTACTGAGCAGTGCTCACAGCTCAAGGGGGTGACATCCACCTGGAAATTCTAATTCTCTCTAGACCACAGAGAGCACAATGAGGCTGAAGCTGTAATTTCATAGAATTATGGAATGGTTTGGGTTGGAAAGGACCCTACAACTCATCCAGTGCCACCCCTGCCATGGCAGGGACACCTTCCACTGTCCCAGGCTGCTCCAACCTGGCCTTGGCATTGCCTGGGATCCAGGGGCAGCCCCAGCTGCTCTGGGAATTCTATTCTATTCTATTCTATTCTATTCTATTCTATTCTATTCTATTCTATTCTATTCTATTCTATTCTATTCCTTTTTGGGAATTCTCCTCTCACCCTCCCAGGGCAGGATTTTCCCTCTGGATCCAGCTCCCTCTCTCCCCTGTGTGCCTCAGGGTTCTTTTCTTCTCTCCCTGCTTTATTTACTGCCCATGGGTAAATAATTACTGCAGAAATTAACTTAATCACTCTGTAAGTCATTAAATGTTTTTGATGCAGAGGGAGAAATTCTCTTTCACTAAGAAGCAACTTTGTGGCACTCAATTTTTTACCTGTGGCCAGTTGCTTTATAAATAATGAGAAACAAAAAGCCCAAAGTCAGTCCTGCTACTTAGATCAAATGCCCATTTAAACTTGATTTTGATATTAAAACCTGCCCAGTATTTCTACATCCTTCCAGTTCTGATAAAGGCGATAAATAAATGAACTATTAAATGAGAATTCTGTAAAGTGAGCAAAAACCAGGGGAGTGCAGGTAAAAATGAAAATATGAGATATCTTGTATTGCATTTTTGGAGGCTGTGGTTTACTAATATTCACCTTATTTACAATTAGAGATTAAAGATTAAATTTATGTGTGAAGGCACTCTTTACAAAAGAGGGAAATAAACAAATCCTGTGATTTACATCACTGCTGTTGCCTTGGGCCAGGCCCCTCATGGTGTCACAGGAATTTCCAGCCACAGCCATGGCTCTCTACAGGTTTGGTGGTTTTTTTTTTAATCCCTAAAATCCAATGAAATTACAAAGGCAAAATGCAAATTGCAAGTTTCTTTTCTCAAATGTGCCTCCCTACATCAGACCTGCATTAAAAGCCACTGCAGCAGCTACAAGATTTAGCAGAGCATGGGAAAATTAAATGGCAAAATAAATGGGAAATTAAATTGTGCACTGAAAGACTGAAAAACTTGAGCTGCACTTCAGCAGAGTTTGAATTAATCTTGCCCAATTTGGGAGCATCCTTCTCCTACAGGAGTAATTGCCATTTTGCAATTTTGATTTACATTTTGGGTTGTCCTTGGTTTGTGTCTCACTCAGTGATTGGAGTCAGCACCATTTGTTTGCTTTTTCAGCAGATGATGATGATGAATTTTTGTCTCCTTTTAGGAGGGAATTCCTCCCTGTGAGGGTGCAGAGGCTGCCCCATCGCCGGGAGTGCCCACAGCCTACTCTGATCACTCCTTTAATCCTTCCCCAGTCTAATTTGAATTTTCAAGATTATTTCCAAGCCTTTGCAGGAGTGGAAGAAAGCCTGAGCCCTTTAAGCAGGGCAGGTGCAATCAGTTCCAGGTCAGTGCTTTTGGATCTGCCAGCAGCAATTCCAACCTCCCTGTGCTGGGAATTCTGTGTCCAGGTGCTTGTTCTCCGGCCCAAGGCCATGGAATAAAAGCACAGAACATTCCAGGTGATCCCTTCCTGCCAGGAATGTTCTGGGAGCAATCCCCGGTCACAAGCACAGCCCAAAGGCTCTTAGCCCTTATCCAGGGCAGGAATTTGGGCTCTGTCCCTCCCTGCTGCTCCTAATCCCAGCTCAGCCTGGGGACAAAACCACCCCACATCCCTTGGGAATCCTGGCAGGGAGTTACTGCAACAAAAGGGGTTTGTGTTCCTGAAAAAGGGGTACAGGGCTGGGAAAGGGATTAAAGGGGATTTCCTGTTGTACACTGCATTTACACGGACCCTGCAACACAGCTGGGCTGCTCCAAGCTAAACACAAAAACTGCAGTAAAAATTATATTAAAAACTATCTATATACTTCTATATGTATAAAAATTACAAACTATGTTTCTAAACTGATATGCATATCAATTTCATATGTGTGTAAATTGTTTGTAAGAAATTATATGTAATAAATTCAGTAAAAACTTAAATTATGAATTCTATGGAATAGAATAATCAATACATATAAATAGTAGGTATATAAACTATAAATTATATATAATTATATATAAGTATATATAAACTGTAAATTATATTTCTAAATCGATATGCATATTAATTTTATATGTGTATAAATTATATGGAGTGAATTATATGTAATAAATATGGTAAAAACAGAAATTATAAATGAGATGTAATATAATAATTAATGCATATAAATAGTATGTATATAAACTATAAATTATATATAATTATATAACATATAAAAGCTATAAATTATATTTCTAAATTGATATGCATATTAATTTTATACGTGTATAAATTATATGTAGTGAATTATATGTAATATATTCAGTAAAAACTGAAATTAGAAATGCTATGTAATATAATAATTAACACATATAAATATGTAATGAATAGTATGTAAATAGTAAATAATAAATAATAAATAGTGTGTAAATTATAAATATAAATAATAAATAGTATGTAAAATATAAATAATATATAATTATATATATATAAACTATAAATTATATTTCTGAATTGATATACATATCAATTTTATATGTTTATAAATTCTTTGTAAGAAATTATATGTAATAAATCCAGTAAAAACGGAAATTATAAATTCTATGGAATATAATAATTAATATATATAAATAGTATGTAAACTATAAATTATATATAATTATATATTGCATATATGTATATATAAACTATAAATTATATCTCTAAATTGATATGCATATCAATTTTATATGTGCATAAATTCTTTGTAGTGAATTGTATGTAATAAATTCAGTACAAACTGAAATTATAAATTATGTGTAATATAATATTTAATACATATAGCTAGTATATGTATTCTAACAAATTATAAAATAAATAATGAATAATTTATAATAAATAATAAATTAACTAACTTTATGTAATATAAATTAATACATATAAATGGTATACAATACATATAAACAAAACAATATATATAAATTAAATGTATAAAATGCCTGTGATTTGTGCTGGAAACCAATAAGTAAATAAATAAGAAATACTAAAGAACAGTAAGAATACTTAAAGAATTCTAAGAAATAAGAAGATAAAGAAGCTCTTTTGTGCAGCTTCAGGTAGAAAATACTTTGCCAATGATATTCCTAATTGAAATCAAGAGGTGAAAGTGAAATATTGAAAGAGTGGGGGAGTTTTTTTCACCTCAAATAAAGTGTGATGTTTTGGTCCACATAGAAAGAATGAAATAAACTCTGTCAGCAGCAGTGGAAAGTTGCCCTCAAGGAACATGTAAAAATTGAAATAAAATTGAATTTTAAGTTCCAATTCCTATGAAAATGTTGAAGAATTTCGGGTATATTTGGAGCCTGTTTTGAGTTTCATCTTCCCCATTATGAAAAAACTGATTTTTCTGTATTTACAAAATACAGAAAATTTTAAAAATCATTTCCACAACAGCCAGCAGGGAAATGTCAATGATTCTCCAAGACACAAATGGGAATTTTTCTGAAATCTGAGTCAATGTTTAACTCATTTATAACAGCCCCATTTGAATAACTCAGGGAAGGCTTCACTTTCACTGCTCCCATTCTGCTTTTTGGCTCTGCTCTCTGACAACTCCACTTCTGAATATTTGCAATATTCTTACATGTGCTCAAATGTGGAGAGAAATGAAGCAAGAAGGGAAATTCCACTTTTGTCCTTGTGCCTCCACCAGCAGTGCCAGGTTGTGGAAGCTGTTTTCTGGGAGAAAATCAGTATTTTTAGGAAGGAATTAAAACTTTCAGTGCTGAGACAGTGCTGTCACTGAGAGCAGCTGAACAGAGTCCCTCGAGCTGAGTTTTTATCAGGAAATAATCAGATTGCAAATGGAAATGCACACAGGGCCTCAGCACAGGGGGACATTTGATCATCTCAGCAAGGAGATTTTGGGTCACCTTCCCAGGGCATTCACTTGGGCAGACTCAGGGGGACAAGCAATTAATTTTTAAATAATCAGGGAATGTCCTGAGCTGGGAGGGACCCCCAGGGATCCCCCAGTGCCACCCCTGCCCTGCCCAGACCCCACCAAGCCCAGCCTGGGCATCCCTGGCAGCCTCAGGGCTGTGCCCATTCCCTGGGCAGTGCCCCAAAACCCTCAGGGGGGGAAAAATTAATCTGTAGGACCTTCCCAGGGAAAACACAGGGAATAAATTCAGTTATGGCACAGGTGGAAGTCCCCATGCTTCACTTCCCCTTCCATAAACTCTAATTTTTCCTTTCTCTGCCTGATTCCCTTTCCCAGCTCTGAAGAGGAGGGGTCATTTGTTGGATTATATTTTTTTTCTGACCCAGAGATGGGGTCAGAAATTTTTTTTAAAAATTAAAAATTTAAAAATTTTATATCAATTTCCCACAGTCTCTCTCTGGTTAAAATCTGCAATTCCAGGTGGCATCACCAGGAAGAAGCATCCTGAAAAATCCTGGCCTTACTGACAACTTCCATTATCACTTCTGCTTGACAGAATTTAAACCAACAAAGAGTCATAAAGATGGATTTGCATGGTCCTCACAACACTGGAGGAAAGGCCTCCCACTGGTATTTCCATAAAAATGGCACTGATGGAATCGGAGAATGGTTTGGGTTGGAAGGACCTTAAAGATCACCTCATTCCAACCCTCTGCCATGGGCAGGGACACCACCTACTACACATTTTCATTTAAAGAATGCCCTTTCCAAAGTTTCCCCTGATTTTTAATAACTTGATTTTAGTACAGATATATTTTCCAAGTAATTGGTCAAATCCATTTCCAGAAAATCACTCCCCACACTCTGATATTTTATATTTGTGAATGACAGGAGTTCTCTAGACTGGTTTGTTATTCCTCTACAGAAAACATCAATATGTGGTTTGTGGATCCCAGGAGGAGGGAAGAGATGAGAGTCTTGACTCCATGTTCCAGAAGGCTGATTTATTATTTTATGATATATATTATATTAAAAGAAAATTATATATTATAGCTATACTAGAAGAATAGAAGAAAGGATTTCATCAGAAGGCTTGAAAGGAATAGAATAGAAATGGAATGATAAGAAAATCTTGTGACTGACCAGAGAGTCTGAGACAGCTGGACTGTGATTGGCCATTAATTAAAAAACAACCACATGAGACCAATCACAGATGCACCTGCTGCATTCCACAGCAGCAGATAATTATTGTTTACGTTTAATTTCTGAGGCCTCTCAACTTCTCAGGAGAAAAGATCCTAGCAAAAGGATTTTTCATAAAATATGTCTGTGACAATCAATCAAACCTCAAAAAACCTGAATATTTTTTGGCATGGTGAGAACTCCCTGGCAGAACTGCAGGATGATCCCCTCATCCCAAAATGGTGACACTTGGAAGAACCCTTCCAGCTCACCCAGTCCCACCACCAGCACCTCTGAACCATGTCCCACATCCAGAGGGACACTCCAGGGAGGCTCCTGAGCAAGGCTGAGGCTCTCCCACAGCATTTAGGGGCTGAAGTGGAATTTCAGACAAGTGAAATTCAGCAGGAGCTGAGGGGGCTGAAGTGGAATTTCAGCCAAGCAGGGGCTGAGAGCACCAAGCAGAACTTGCACCCTTGGCCTGCTCTGTGCTGCTGACATAAAGAGCAGTTTGTGCAAAGACAAAATTCAGGAGCAGAGGCCCCAGGGGTGGAGTTTGGCACTGGCTGTTCTGTCAGGAGACTCTGCTGGTTCCAGGCAGCCCCAAATCCAGGCTGAGTCCTGGGCCTGGATCAGGAGAGGGCCCCCTGCTTAGTGAGGGGCTTACACTGCACGTGACCCTAAGCTTGTGCTTAAAGCAGAACACATGGTGTGGGGCTTTACTGCAGGGAGGAAGTAAAAATAGGAATAGGGCCAGGAAGCTTTGAAGATCTTGACTTTCCTTTTTTTAATTTTTTTTTGCCTAAAACCAGCCTTCAAACCACAGAGACAGGCCCTGGGGATGAGCAGGGGCCTGAGGCCTGAACAGTCCTGGGGTGCACAGAGATTATTTAACACTTCCACAGAGATTATTTAACACTTGCAGGCAAAGGATGATTCCAGGAAACGTTTACCCTAAGGGGTTGTGGTTCCCTTATCCCTGGCAGTGCCCAAGGCCAGGTTGGACAGGGCTTGGAACAGTGTGGAATAGTGGGAGGTGTCCCTGCCATGGCAGGGGTGGCACTGGGTGCGCTTTGAGGCCCTTTCCAACCCAAACCAATCAGTGGTTCTGACTAAATCATACAAAAATAACTCAGATGCAGCTTTGTATTTCTGATCACTGATTTCTGTCTGTTGGTTTATGTCAATCTGGAAAAGGATGTTGGTCTGTCAGTTGTCCAAATCCCAGAATCACCAAGGTGGGAAGAGGCCTCCAGGATCACCCAGCCCCACCAGCATCACCCCAATCCCTGTCCCCAGCGGCCACATCCAGACTCCTCTGGGACAATTCCAGTGACTCCAAACTTCCCTGAGCAGCTCATCCCAAGCCCTGACCACTTCCAGAGGGAAAATTGTTTCTAATCTCCAGTGTGAGCCTCCCTTGGTGCAATTCAGGGCCGTTTCCTCTTGGGACATGGCAGCGGAGCCCAACCCCACCTCACTGCCCCTCCTGTCAGGGAGTTGTAGGTCTCCCCTGAGCCTCCTTTTCTCCAGGCTGAGCCCCTTCCCAGCTCCCTCAGCCCCTCCTGGAATCACAGAACCACAGGAAGGTTTGGGAGGGACCCTGCAGCCCATCTCACTCCCACCCCCAGAGAAGCTGCTGCTCATGGAGCCCCCAGCAACAACCCAGAGAGTTATGAATGGAATTTGTAATGCCAGCTACTCTAAGCTGCTTTAGGAAACCTGGAATTGCCATGTTCCAGCTGGAAAAAAAGAAAAAAAACACATTCAAAGGGAGCTGTGAGAGGGCAAATACCCATGGGAAGGGAGCCAACTTCCCGCTCAGGCTTGGGAGAAACGCTGCTCTGGAGCTTTTTGTGCAGCCACAGAGCCCAAATCAGCGCAGCCGGGCCTGGAGCAGCAGCTCTGGGGCTCTGCTGCTCCTGCTGGGCAGCCCCGCTGGGCTCAGGGCTGAGCAGCCGGGGCTGGAGCCGCTCTGGGCACCTCCAGCCTCGGGGCTGCTCCTGTGCTGCCCCAGGGCAGGGCCTTTCTCCGGCATTAGGGCTTCTGTCTTCTGGGATAACTCTCACCGAATCCCCAAATCCCTGGGGCTGGAAAATACGGCATTCACACTCTCTGGGAAAATCCCTTTTCCCCAGGATTTTTCTCCTGGGAAGCTGAGAAACCTCAGAGAAAAAGGAAAACAATTCTTATCTGATTTGCTTCTCCTGTGTTGTGCTCATGTGGAATGTGTTTGGAGATTGTTCACCCACAGGTGATTGTTTCATTGGATTCTGCTGTGAGTTGTTTTCACTCTTTGGCCAATCAGGGCCAAGCTGTGTCAGGACTCTGGAGAGAGTCACGAGCTTTCATTATTTTTTTAGCATTCTGTAAGTATCCTTTCTGTATTCTTTAATATAATATAATAATATATTATATATATAAAATATAATTATAATATATATTATAATTATATTATTATATATTCTATAATATATATTCTAATTATATAATTATATAATTAATTATAAAATTATATTATAATATATTATATATACCTATAATTCTTTAATATCATACAGTACCTTAAAATAATAAATTAGCCTTCTGAGAACATGGAGTCAGATTCATCATTCCTTCCTTCGTCTGGGGGGAACCCCAAATACAACAGGAATAGGAAATACAGCAGGAAACCCAAATACAAATACAACAGGAAAAGCTCTCCCAGCCCATGGAGTCCCAGCTGTGCCTCATGCCTACCTTGTCCCCAGCTCAAAGCTTTCAGAACTCCCCAATTAAAAAAAGCAGAAGTCTCCCTTACAATGCAAATGAAAGTATCCAAAGGAATGCTGGAGGGAAGCAACTTAAAAAATGACAGGATTTTAAATGGCAAGATTTTCAAAGCTAAGATTTAACTTTTTTTCAAGTGGCACCTGAGACAAGGTCCAAGGAGTGGAGCTGAGGAAGGAGAAAAAGAGGGAGTGAGGAGAAGGGAGCAGAACCCCCAGGTGTGGAGCTGGTGGAACAAAAGGAAACAGAATCCCCGTTGCCATTCCAGCTGGGCACAGACCCTGGAGACAGGGATGCAGCTGTTCCCATTCCTGTACTCCCAGCAAAGCTTTTCCTTTCTCATTTTTCAGCCCCTTGTGTAACTCTGCACAAGTTACAGGAAGCGTAAAGTCACTCAAGGGTATCTCAGGAGTGGTGCAGGGAAATTCTGCTGCAGACAAGGTTTCTGCACACAGAAATCTTTCATTTCCCTTATTGAGACCACTGAAATACTATAATGAAATCACTGAAATAATGTATTGAGATCACAGAGCTCCTGTGGTGAGTCTGCACCAAGAAAGGCCCATAAAGAGCTGCCCACCTGCATTTGGACACAGCACAACAGTTCCTGGCTGCGTACCACACTCACCTTAGCTAGTTACACCTGAGTGAGGAGGAAAAATCAAGATTTTCAGCACCAGCACCTCCTCAGTGGTGACAATTCCAATGGTTACACCAAGCACCGGGTGCAGCCCAGACTCCACTGAAAGGACATCCAGGTGTTCAGGGAGCTGAGCTCCTGCTGCCCATGGAATTCCTACCTACAGCACTCAAAATTCAGTTGCTGCTTCATAATCTAAGTTCTGTTGAAGCCCCAGATTCATCACATCAGAGAAAAGAAGATTTTTTTTTTTTTTTGTAGGAAACCCCCATTGCCATTCCAGCTGGATACAGACCCTGGAGGCAGGGATGCAGTTGTTCCCATTTCTGTACTCCCAGCAAAGCTTTTCCTTTCTCATTTTTCAGCCCTTTCTGTAACTCTACACTGCTTTGTGTAAAGTCACTCGAGGGTGTCTCAGGGAAATTCTGCTGCAGCCAAATCCCTGTGTCTCTGATGGGAATGAAATCATCCACTGAATGGAGAGAAATGATGTAGATACCAAGAATGTCACCAAAGTGGATAAATCCCCCTGCTTTTCCTTGGATAAAATCTATTACCTTGTGCTCATGGCCAGCTTTGACTAAAATCCATTTAACCCTGAAACTGAGGGAGATGAGCAAGGCCTTGTGCTCCAGCTGGGTTGTTTGGCCAAGTGTTTGTGGTACAGAGAAATCCTTGGGAATCTTTGGAATTCTGAAATCTGCAGCTGTGATTCTGTTGAGTTTTCCATCCATAAATAATTAGATTGCAATTTCAATTTAGAAATAAGCTCTTAAGTCTTAAATAAATGTCCTGTTGCTTAAAAAACAATGGAGTGAATTTGAGTGAGAGTTCAAGTACATTTAAATGGTAAAAAAAAAAAAAAAAAAAAAAATTCTGACATTTACAGAAGTTTTCTGATCAATAAAGAGCTTTGGCTACAGAAGGAAAAAAGCCCTTGAGGAGCAGAGAGCACAAGGTACCAGGGACACTGAATTCCCAAGGAAAGGATATCTGGGTGACCTTTGGGAACATTTGCCTTTGAAACACCTGGAATAAAGGGAAATAAATGGTATTGTTCCATGAGCTAATGGAAATCAGGGAGCACCCAGTGAAAGCCTCCAGGGGATTCTGGTGGTTTGTTCTTCCAGGGGTTCTTCCTGAGGCTGATGTTTCTCAGAACATTATCACTGCCACAGCATTTTAATGTGGGCCTGGCCTGGGGTAATCTTCCCCAGCAGGGGAACTGCCAGGATTATTCCAGCTCTGTTCCTGTGCTGTTTTATTGGGCATTTCCCCCCATTTTGGGGTTTATTTTTATATTTCTCTGTATTTCTGTTGTGCTATCAAACCATGGCATGGCCATTTTGGTGCCTGAGGAGACGCTGAACTCTCCAGTTGGATTTTTTTTCCTTTTCCTGTAGAAACTCATGCCAGCCTCTGACTAAAAATTAATCCAAGCCCAACTACAAAAATCCAGCTCCAGGTGAGGTAAAATACTCAAGCTTTGTAATACAGAAATAACTAGAAAAGCAGCTGGATTGTTTTCTAGGCATTCTTATATTACCAATATTAAGCCCATCACAAAAATGCTTCTCCTTTCTCCTTCTGCCTTTATGAATTCACAAATATTTTCAAAGCCCATGTTTAATCCTAATATTTGGGGACGACAGAGTCACAACAAATACTCTTGTTCTCTAGGCTGCTCTCTCATTTTGGCCATGTTTTCCTCCCATAAAGTGGAAGGCACCAAGTTTTAATTTTAGCTTTAATTTTAACTTTAATTTTAGTTTTAATTTTAATTTTACTGTGAATTCTGGCTGGCAGAAGCAGCCTCAGCCAGCTCAGGAGGTACAGGATGGGATGGTTTGTGGAGGAGAAGGTCCCAAATGCCTTCTGCTTCCCCAGGTTTATTTCCTTAGCTTTATGTTTATCCCACCCTGCTCCACATTTTAGTCCAGAGGGGTCAGAGAAGAGGGAAGAAATCACCTCCAGATGCTTCCTACACACCAAAAATCCCCATCTATAAAGGCTCTGTGGATGGCTGCTGTTCCCATGCCAAATCCCAGGGATTTTGGTGGGATTCCAGGCACGGAATAGAAAGATCTAAAGCTCTACTCAACAAAATATCAGAAATCAGTTCAGTTTTCCCCTACTTTTTTTCCCTATTTCCCTGTAACCCAAATCTTCCCTTCAAACAAACACGAACTGGGCAATTCCAAGGGATGCTCTTTACTGACTGTGAATTCAGCCTTGCCAAAATTTGGGACAATTCTCTAAAGACACCCGTAACTCGTGTTAGAAAATAGAAAATCCCAGCATTGCATTTGAAATGACATTTCCCAGGTTCTTCCCTCCCAGCCCCTATGATGAGAACCTCTCTCCCTGCATTTTGGAGATCTGAAAACCCGCGGGGAGCTCCTCGTGCCAGCGATTCCTGAAGGAATGAGGAGGCAGAGACAAGTTAATATCGGGTGTTAATGACCAAATCACCTTAGCCAGGCTGGCCCTGCGCCTGCCACACTCAAATTCCTCCCCAGAGGGATCCTTTGGAACGCCTGGGATAATGGGAATTGTTATCTAAAGGAAAGAAATTATATTGTTCCGTGAGCAAATGGAAATCAGGGAGCGCCCACTGAAAGCCTCCAGGGAATTCTGGTGGTTTGTTCTTCCAGGGGTTTCTTCCTGAGGCTGATGCTTCTCAGAACATTATCAGGAAGGGGAGATTCCCTACGGAGATTCCCCGGCAGCCCCTCACCCTTACCTTGACGAAGAGGGAGATGTCGTGGTCCTGCTTCTCATCATCCTCCTCCTCCGGGGCGCCCGGCGAGCCCGTCCCGTCCTCCCGGAGCTGCTCCCGCTCCCGCTCCCCGTTCAGGCTCCGATCCCAGCCGCTCTCGGTGCCCGGGGCTCCGCTCCCCGCCGGGGCTGGCGGTCCCCGCTCCGCCTCCGCCTCGCCACCGGGGCCGCCCGGGGACCGGGCACCGCCGGGCAAGGCCACCCGCGCTGCCCCGCGGCTCTGGGGAGCCTCCGCAGGGACCGTCCCTGCTGGGACAGCATCCTCGGGGGCTGTCACATCACCCGGGACCGAATCCTCAGGGATTGTCACATCACCCGGGACAGCATCCTCGGGGGCTGTCACATCACCCGGGACAGCATCCTCGGGGGCTGTCACATCACTCGGGACAGCATCCTCGGGGGCTGTCACATCACCCGGGACAGCATCCTCAGGGGCTGTCACATCACTCGGGACAGCATCCTCGGGGGCTGTCACATCACTCGGGACAGCATCCTCGGGGGCTGTCACATCACCCGGGACAGCATCCTCGGGGGCTGTCACATCACCCGGGGCTGCCTCCTGCACTTCATCCTTGGGGATTGTCCCTGCTGGAGCTGCCTCCTGCACCGCATCCTCGGGGACTGTCACATCACCTGGGGCTGCCTCCCGCACTTCATCCTCGGGGACTGTCACATCACCCGGGACCTCATCCTTGGGGACTGTCACATAATCCGGGGCTGCCGCCTGCACTTCATCCTTAGGGACTGTCCCTGCTGGGACCGCGTCCTCGGGGACTGTCACAGCACCCGGGGCTGCCTCCTGCACTTCATCCTTAGGGACTGTCCCTGCTGGAGCTGCCTCCTGCACCACATCCTTGGGGATTGTCCCCAGCACCTCCTCCGTGACTGTCCCAGAAACCGGGACCACCTCCTGCCCCGCATCCTTGGGGATTGTCCCCAACACCTCCTCGGGGACTGTCCCTGCCGGGGTTTCTTCCTGCACCTCGTCCTTAGGGACTGTCCCTGCTGGAGCCCTCTCCTGCACCGCATCCTCGGGGACTGTCCCCAGCACCTCCTCAGCGATTGTCCCTGCCTGAGCTGCCTCCTGCCCCTCGCCCTTAGGGACTGTCCCCAGCGGGGCCGCCCCCTCCTCGGGAACTGTTCCAGCCGGAGCTGCTTCCTGCAGCTCATCCTTAGGGACTGTCCCCAACGCCTCTTCGGGGACTGTCACAGCAGCCGGGGCTGCCTCCTGCACCGCATCCTCCAGAGCTGGCACTCCAGCCGGGGCTGGCTCCTGCACACCGTGCTCGGGGTCTGTCCCCAACGCCTCCTGGGGGACTGTCCCAGCCGGAGCTGCCTCCTGCACTTCATCCTTGGGAATTGTCACATCGGACGGGGCTGGCTCCTGCACAGCATCCTCGGAGACTGTCCCCTCTGGAGCTGTCCCCGCGGCCTCCTCGGGCTCTGTCCCCGTCGGGGCTGCCTCTTGAACCGCATCTTCAGGGACTGTCCCCGGCGGGGCTTCCTCCCTCAGAGCTTCCTCGGGATCTGTCCCGGGCGGGGCTGTCGCGACAGCGTCCTCGGGCTCTGTTCCCTCTGGGCCCGCCTGTCCCGCCGCCTCTCCGGGCTCTGTCCTCGATGGCGCTGTCCCCTCTCCTTCCCTGGGCTCTGTCCCCACCGGGGCTGTCGCCTGTGCTTCCCCGGGCTCTGTCCTCGATGGCGCTGTCCCCTCTCCTTCCCCGGGCTCTGTCCCCACCGTGCTTGTCCCCTCTGCTTCCCTGGGCTCTGTCCCCGCCGGGGCTGTCGCCGCAGCCTCCTCAGGCTCTGCTTCTGCCGGGACAGTCGTGGCCGCCTCCTGGGGCTCTCTCTCCGCCGGGCCTTCCTCCCTCGCCGCCTCTCTCACCTGGGGCTCCGTCCCCGCCGGTGCCACCGCCTCTCCCTCAGGCTCCGTCCCCGCCGGAGCAACCCCTGCGCCCTCGGGCTCCGTTCCTGCCGGGACCGCGGCTCCGTCCTCGGGCTCTGTCGCTGCCGGGGCTGCCTCTTCCTGCGCCGTCCCCGCCGGGCTCTCAGCCCGCTCCTCGGGCTCCATCCCCCCCGGGGCTGCCCCTTCAGGCTCCGCCGCTGCCCCCGCCTCTCCCTCGGGCTCTGCCCTGGCCGCCTCGGGCCCGTCCATCACCCCCGGCTCCCCGCCCGGCCGCCCCTCGTGCCCCGGGCTGTCCCCGCTCGCTGTCCCCGCGCTGTCCCCGCTCGCTGTCCCCGGGCTCTCGGGGGAGCCGCTGTCCCTGGGCGGCTCCGGCGCCCCCTCCGCGCTCAGCCGCGGCCGCTCCGCGGGCCCGTCCGGGGGCTCGGCCGCCCCCTCGGGGCACAGCCCGGGCCGAGCCCCCGCCGCCGCCTCGTCCTCGCCTCGCTGCCGCGGGACATCGCTGCTCTCCGGGGGCCGCCCCGGGCTCTCCGCCATGCCGGGACCGCCGTGAGCGCGGGACGAGCCGGAGCAGCGCAGCGGCCGCGGAGCAGCGCCGGGCACGGCCGGGGAACGGGGGCGGTGCCTGCGCGGCGGGGCGGGGGCCGCGCTCCTCCCTCCGCCAGCCCCGCTCCGGGCACAGCCCCTTGCCCCGCTCCGGGCACTGCCCCTGCCCGGACTCAGACCCTTCCCCGCTCCGGGCACTGCCCCTGCCCGGGCACAGCCCCTGCCCCACTTCGGACACTGCCCCTGCCCGTCCCACCGCTCCGGACACAGCCCTTGCCCAGGCACGCTGTGCAGCGGGACCACGGCACACCGAGCGCTGCCACCCCCGCCCGCAGGCACCGGAGCCTTTGCAGAGTGGCCCAAAATCTCCTCTTTGTGTTTGTGTGTGTTGCCCGCACCTGCTCGGGGGTCCCCTCGCACCCCTCGCCCCGTTCGTGCCCTGCTTTGCCCCTCGGCTGCTGCTCCCAGTGCCCGGCACTGCTGTCCCCAGCCTGGCTCACACCTGCGGCAGGTGCGGCTGAGGCTCTGCTGGCCTCATTTGCCAAATCAGCTGTAGGAAGGCACCCTCTGAACACCCACACCGCTGCTGATGCTCTGACCCGGCACAGCCCCCACGGTCCCGCACGGTTTGCTAAAAACGCGGATGAGCCGCTTCGGGATGCTCCAAAGGTTGTTAAAAAGGAAATGTGTCCTTATCAGCTCGCGAAAGTTGTAAAAGGGAACAACACAACGCTCTGTGTAAAGAAATAAACACCTGGATTCGCATGCTTTTAAGTGGTTTTTATTCGTGTGCGAGGATCCTCTGTGAGCTTGCATTTAAGTGGGGCGAGAAACGCCGTGTCCTGGGCAGACCCGGCAGCTGCTGTGAAAGAAGTCAGAACTTTTCCTTCGGATAAGGAAAATAATCCTGATTTTCTAGGTGCAGACAGAACAGTGGAGGCAGAGTTGGCTGACCAGAGTGAGGTATCCTAATTAAAAAACCCCAACAGTTAAACAGTTTTATGTTTGTGTATATAAACCAACTTTTTGTATTTGAGTATATAAACCCACTTTTTATATTTGAGTATATAAACCAACTTTTTATATTTGAGTATATAAACCCACTTTTTATATTTGAGAGGGAGCAGAGCAGGGATAGAACCCAGGGGTTTGGAGCGGGTGTGAAGGGGGAAGATGCAGCCGACAGGAGCAGGGAAATGCTACAGAATAAATCATTGCAGCAGGTGAAACACTCTGCCCCGATAAAACACGAACAGCCAAATCAATGAACAATCCTGCAGCTCTTTGATGCTCGCCTGGAGGTGCATCCCGAGTGAGACAGAAGAATGGAGGCAGCTGTGCTCAGAAGGAATGTTCCTGGAAGATTTAGGAACACAGGCTCACGAGGATTTAGGAGCAGGAACTCAGCACCTGCCAATGGAGGTCTTGCAGGTGAGACAATCCTGAGAAAATTATCTCCCTGATCTCTTATGGGTTGATATCAGTAGAATGACACAACTCGGTAACCTCTGGAGAGATAATATTGGTTTATTCATCCTCACTTTTGCTGAAGGCATCTTAACCTTGGCCTGAAGGTTGGTCATGTCAGAGAATTCCAGAAGGGTTTGGGTCAGAGGGGACATTACAGATCATCCCATGCTATGAGCAGGGACACCTCCCACTGTCCCAGGTTGCTCCAGCCCCAGTGTCCAGCCTGGCCTTGGGCACTGCCAGGGATCCAGGGGCAGCCCCAGCTGCTCTGGGAATTCCAGCCCCGCCCCTGCCCACCCTTGTCAGGGAACAATTCCCAATTCCCAATATCCATGGCCTTCCTAAGCCAGCACACCTTATCCCAGTTGAGATAATTGTTTAAAAAAAATTTTGAAAATTCTTTACAAATCCATTTCTCAGAGCTGCAGTTACTGTTTTGGCCTGAAAAGTAAATGTGTGTGTGCAGACAATAGAGAGGAAGATGTTGGTGTGTATATGCCTAAATATATCTTTTTATGAAGCATATCTACAGGAGGAATATATGAGGCAGGATCTTTTTCTGGGAGACCACAGCAAAACCCACAAACATTTTTTGCACCTCAAACCGAATATTCTGAGGGACTTTCAGTGTCTGCTTTAATTTGCTTTCCAGGGGGGCAAACCCAGCAGCAATTCCTGGAGGAAAAGGAATTACTTTTCCAGCCCTGCCCTCTGGCACTGGCAGCCATTCCCTGTGTGCTGTCCCTGCATCCCCTGGAAATTGTCTCTCTCCAGCTTTCCTGGGGCTCCTCCAGGCCCTGCAAGGCCACCCTGAGCTCAGCCCAAAGCTTCTCCTGTGCAGGTGAACAATGCCAGCTGTGCCAGCCTTTCCTCCCAGCAGAGCTGCTCCATCCCTCTGCTCATCCTGGAGCCTCCTCTGGGCTCTCTGCAGCAGCTCCAGCTCCTCCCTCTGTCCCCAGGTGTCCCCAGGTGTCCCCAGGTGTCCCACAAGTCCCACCTCACAAGGCTCAGCTGTGATAGCCCAGCCCAAAGCTCTGCCTGACACCTCCATGGGCAGGGCACTGCTGGGAGGACAGGGCTCACCTCAGGATTCCACAGTGGAACCTTCAGGGCAGTGGTGGAATTTTGTGGAACTGGGTGTGGGTGAAGGACACAAGGCCTGAAGGCAGGAGGTGACATTTGTGGACACTGCTCCCAGGCACAGGGGGACTGCTGGGCTGTCTGTGCAGGGCCAGGAGCTGCACTGTCACCCTGTGGGTCCCTTCCAACTCGGATATTCCGCAATTCCATGAATCCTGTCTGTGGCTGCACCCTTGAGAAGCCCTTGAGGCCTCGTGAGCTCAGCTTTGCTCTGGGTGGGCTGGGACAGGAGGGTCCCTCTGGAGCTCCCTGGGGCAGAGCCTGCTCAGGCTCCCTGCAGCTTCAACAGCTCCTTTGGGTGATGAAATGTTTGGGGTTCTTACACAAATCCTTTGGGTGATTAAATGTTTTAGGTTCTTACACAGCTCCTTTGGGTCCATCAATGTTTTGGGTTCTTACACAGCTCCTTTGGGTGATGAAGTGCTTGCGGTTCTTGCACAGCTCCTTTGGGTGATTAAATGTTTTGGGTTTTTGCAGAACTCCTTTGGGTGATTGAATATTTTGGGTTCTTATAGAGCTCCTTCGGGTTTGTCAATATTTTGGGTTCTTACACACCTCCTTTGGATCCATCAATGTTTTGGGCTCTCACACAGCTCCTCTGGGTGATTGAATGTGTCGGGTTCTTGCACAGCTCCTTTGAGTGATTGAACATTTTGGGTTCTTAGCACACCTCCTTTGGGCCCATCAATATTTTGGGTTCTTGCACAGCTCCTTTGGGTCCATCGATATTTTGGGTTCTTGCACAACTCCTTTAGGTGATTGAATATTTTGGGTTCTTGAACAGCTCCTTTGGGTCCATCAATATTTTGGGTTCTCACACAGCTCTTTTGGGTGATTGAATGTTTTGGGTTTTTGCACAGCTCCTTTGGGTTTGTCAATATTTTAGGTTCTTGAACAACTCCTTTGGGTCCATCAATATTTTGGGTTCTTACACAGCTCCTTTGGATCCATCAATACTTTGGGTTCTCACACAGCTCCTTTGGGTGATTGAATGTTTTGGGTTCTCACACAACTCCTTTGGGTTTGTCAGTATTTTGGGTTCTCACACAGCTCCTTTGGGTTTGTCAGTATTTTGGGTTCTCACACAGCTCCTTTGGGTGTGTGTCAGGTTTGGCTCAGGTTCCCAGTCTGAGCCAGGATTTGTGTCCTGCCGATCAGGTGGAGCCACAGCAGAGCTGCCTGCCTGTCCCCTGTTCCCTGCAGTTTATCCATTAACACACGATCCTATTTTCCTTTATTTACCCGTTCCCTGCTTTCAGTTCTCACAAGGTGAGGATTTCAAGGCCAACAAAGCCCAAACCCTTTCAGTGATAACCAGACCAAAAACCAACAAAAATCCCTTTCAGTGCTAAGCCGTGCCTGCCGGCGAACGTCGGCGCGGGGTTTAAGCCTAACAAAAGATTAACTCGTTAAACATTCTCGGGAGCTTTACAAAGACAGAGCTAAGGACTAACAGCTCCCCCGGGCAGCCGCTAATTCTCTTTGTAGGACATAAACTTCAAGCGGAGTTCTCGATGCAATCACAGCAGGAATAATTTGTTAGGGATCTCTCCGAGCTCTCCCTCGAGAGATTTTTGTCATTTTGCTGGAACTGAGCCTGTGAGGGCATCGGGACAGGGGGAAAGGAGGGACAGACAGAGCCAGGGACAGGTGAAGAGGTCCCATGTCACCCTTCGGTTTCCCAAAGGACTTTTGCAGTGTTAAACTCAGATCTGTTCCAGTGGCATCCTGGAGCTTTGCATCTCTTGCTCCCCGCACTCATCCCTCAATTGCTTCATAATTAATTAATTAATTAATCTCTCGCTCTCCACGCTCCCCCTGTACCGTCAAGCTCTTTACACCCCATCTGTTCCTAAAACAGCCCTTGGCTAATAAATTTGATTTTCGGAGCTCGGCTTCTGGAAGGATTAGCACACACTTCTTTATTAAAGGATGAGTGGAGGCATTAATTAATTAATTAATTAATGCTCACAGATGTCAGACTTTAGCCACAGCCGAAGATCCCCTCGCAGTCTGGTGGGAACAACTTTTATCCCTGGGGGGGTTTTAATTAGGCTGGACTCGCTCGGATTATGGTAACTCCTTTTCCTTCCCGACTGCAGACCAAAGTTGTATTTATTTATTTATAGCCAGAGATAAGGAAAAAAACTCCTTTTGCTCTAGATTATTTGCACTGGGAATTAGGGGGAAGTCGAGGCTCCAGAAAAAGGGGGAATTCAAATCCAGCATGGGATGGAGGGAGGGATTTGTCAGGATAAACACAGACAGGTACAAACTGCCTGGCTGGAGACAAGAATTACTTGTGGTATAAAACTTCCAGTAACTTGTGGCATAAAAGATTATCTATATAAGAATATGAATACAGTAGTATCAATATTTATATACTAATACCGAATATTAA
>CM032352.1:1092860-1098601 GCA_019023105.1 Diglossa brunneiventris
CCCACCTGCAGAGCTGCCCCAGGCCTGGGCCCAGCGCAGGGAGGAGCTGGAGCTGCTGCAGAGAGCCCAGAGGAGGCTCCAGGATGAGCAGAGGGATGGAGCAGCTCTGCTGGGAGGAAAGGCTGGCACAGCTGGCATTGTTCACCTGCACAGGAGAAGCTTTGGGCTGAGCTCAGGGTGGCCTTGCAGGGCCTGGAGGAACCCCAAGAAAGGTGGGAGAGAGACAATTTCCAGGGCATGCAGGGACAGCACACAGGAATGGCTTCAGACTGAAAATTTACAGGTTTTAGATCAGATATTAGGAACAATTTCCTCTCTGTGAGGGTGGGCAGGCCCTGGCACAGGGTGCCCAGAGCAGCTGGGGCTGCCCCTGGATCCCTGGCAGTGCCCAAGGCCAGGCTGGACACTGGGGTTGGAGCAGCCTGGGACAGTGGGAGGTGTCCCTGCCATGAACCTGGATGAGCTTTAGGGCTCCTCCCAACCCAAACCATTCCATGATCTGTGATCCTGCCCTGCCCTGGCACAGCTCCTGCTTTTCCCAAGGGCAGTTTGACCTTTCCAGTCAGTGGCTCCTTCACAGGCTGCCCAAAGGGCTTTGCCTCCTGTTTGCTGCATCCCTCCTGACAGCCTCAGGTCCTGGGATATTTCACTAAAAATCATCTCCAGCAGTGTCTCCCTTTTAGTTTTTGAGGTAAAATGCACCACTTTTTGAGGTGCTTTTCCTGTGCCAAGCAGCCTCTCTGGGTTCCTTTCTCTCAGACAGGTTTTTCCCCAAAAGTCTCCCACACACAGAGGTCTGAGCCTCTCCAGCACAAGGCAGACATTTAAAGGGAGTTTATAAAGTACCCAAAATCTCAATACTTTAATTTAACCTGACTTTGAGCAAAGCAGGTGCCCTCAAAAAGAAAACAGACCTAAAGGAAATCTCCAGCTTCGTTTAACAGTTTGTTCTGATGCTCGATGTTGTTTATTTCTTGCTGAAATCGGCTTAATCACTGGGGCCGTTTGTTCTTGTTCTGTGACCAGAACTCTCCCAGTGCCCCACGTTTAGCTGGAGCCTCTCCTCGCTATTCTTTGTGCTCAGCTGAGCACATCCTGCCCTGAAAACATCTCAGGAGTGGTTTTTTCCTCTTAAAGCTGCTAGAAGTGGTTTCACACCTGGTCCAAACCTCTCCCCAAGGAAAATGTTCATCTTAAAACGACACAGGTTTCTTTCCTTGTTTTTTTTTTGTTCGTTTGTTTGGGTTTTTTTTGATAGATCACTTTTAAATTTTTTTAATAGATCACTATTTTAATATTTACTGGTGTTTTTATCAACAGCATTCAAGGAATTCACCATTTACATTCCCTATTTGCAGCTGCCTTGGCTGGAAATATCTCACAACTTTTTAAAGCGAAATGCACAAGCTAAAGGTTCAGGTTGGATTTTAGAAAAAAATCCATGGAGAGAGTGGTCAGGCATTGGAATGAGCTGCACAGGGAGGTTTGGAGTCACTGTCTGTCCCTGAGAGTGTCCCAGAGGTGTCTGGATGTGGCCCTTGGGACAGAGTTTGGTGCTGCTGGGTGATCTTAAAAGTTTCTTCCCACCTTGGTAATTCTGGGATTCTGAGATGTTTATTCTTTCTCCATGAATGATAACCAATATTTTATTTTATTTTACATTTTATTTTATATCTTATTTCACTTCATTTTGTATTTTATTCCATTTATTATATTCTATTTTATTCTATATTGTTTCGATTAATTTCATTTGATTTCATTATAGTTTGATATTTTATTTCATTTAGATTTTTATATTTTATTTATTATATTAATTTATATTTAATTTTAATTTATTTTATTTTTTATTGTGTTTTATATCTATTTTATATTTTAATTTCTTTACTCATTATATTCTATTCTATTTCATTTCATTGTTTTATTTTATATTTTATTTTATTTAATTTTATTTCATAAAATTTTTTTTTACTTTATATTTTATTTCCTCTGATTTTATTATATTTTATTTAATTTCATTTTATTTATACTTATTTCATATCTCATTTTATTTTATTTTATCTTTTATCTTTGTTTTTTTTTTATTTTATTTCATTTCATTTATATTTTATTTTATATCTTATATTTTATTTCCTTTTATTTCATTCTATTTCATTTCACTCTATTTAATTTCATTCTATTTCAGCCAGGCGGATTTTTGGAGGCAGATCCCGGCAGGGAAATCCCCCTGGAATCCCGGGGGTTCCACGGCCGCTAGATGGAGGTGTCAGAGTGGGAACCTTCCCTGGCCCTGCTCCAGCAGCGATTCCCTTTCCTGCGAGGGGAAACCATCGGCCGTAATCATTAGCGTTAATCATTAGCGGTTAATCACCCTCACTTACGCTCAAACTGGCCCCAAACATTGCGGGGAATTCCTTTTTTTTTCCTCTCTCGCCACCTCTTCAGCCAAAAGCGGCCGTCGCGTTCCTTCCTAGGAAAAAAGAAAGGATGAACAATTAAATCTGCAGATTAGGGAGATTCAGGTTTGTTTATATTTTTTTTCCTGACGTCTGTGGCTGAATTAGTGCTTAAAATTTTGAAGCTCTTAGGGCGAGAGGTCCTTTGGCCCTGGAGCCCTGCAGGGCACGATCTCAGCTCCAATTAATTACATAAAATACAATTAATAACATCTTTTCCCCTTCAAATCTGGCCACTGAATGCAATAACCACGTTGTGCCAGGCAATATTCCCGGTGGTTTTCCTGCCAGGCTGCAGGGACAGGAATTTCTTGCTGCCAGAGAGTTGAATCTGGATTTTTTTAATTCTGTGGAACAGCAGATTTCAGGTGGAATTCCTCAGGTGGAATTCCTCAGGGGGGTTGCACAGAGAATCCAGAGATGCTCCTCAGAGGGGAAAGTGTCACCAGCCCTGTCAGGAAACACCTCTGGAAAAAATAAAAATCGATGGTTAAAAAGGCTTTATTTGGCTGGATTTAGCATTAAACACCTGGGCTTGCTCAGAGAAGTTATTTTCTTTCAAGAGACCATTAGTCTGCATCTGAGAGAATGAAGATTTTGTGGCAATTAGCACAGGTGATCACAAAACCATCTTTTATTTAGCTTATCCCTCAGAACAATACTTAAACGACTCCAAATCTATTAGAGAGGCTGAAGAAATTTGGTGTGGGATGTTTGGAGATGCCTAAATGTCACAATAACTTCAGAAAAAATAACTGCATAAAGTAACTGCATAAAGTAACTTCATAAAGTAACTTCATAAAAAATAACTTCATAAAAAAACCAATAACTCATAAAAAAACAATACATTAAAAAAAAAACTTTATAAAAACTCTGTGACCTTTGAAGCTTGGGCCTTCCCCTGGAAGGTGGTGCTAAGTACATATAAAAATAAATAGAAGCATAATATGATAGAAAAGATTTTATATAGATACCACCACGTATACAATGAAATATCAAAAATATAATGAAAATACTTGTCTAGGTCTCTTAGATCAGATTAACCAGCCAAGCACACCAAGGCTGGGTCAGCTTGTCCCTAAGGCAGGTAAGTGAATTATAACACACAGTGGCAATTTTCAGCTGACTGGTAAGTCTTTGAGTGAGGAAATTTTATATTCATGTGGCATTTTAATATAAATATTTAATATTGAGTTATAGACCATCCAACTGGCCTTGAACACTTCCAGGGATGGGACAATGGAGCTCTTCTTTCTCTCTCTAGCAATAATAAAGCATTATATATAGTAATTTATATATAAAAATACATATGCATACAGTATATTATTATATACAGCATATTTTATATGTGTTATATCTACTGCATGTTATTTATATTCCCACATATACACACAGTATATTGTTACATAAAGTACCTTTTTATATACTACATATGAGATATATACCACATAGACATACAGCATAGCCTACACAGAATATTTTTTATATATTATATTACATATAATATAGCAAAAATATTATATAAGACAGTACACACACCATAGGGTATATATATGGTATATTATATGGAAAATGATATGGTAAATTAGATATGGTATAATAATGTATGGTATTATATATATGGTAGTATAATTATAATTATAATATATATGGTATATTAGATTAATATATGGTATTATAACAATATATGGTATATTATTTGGTAAATAATATGGTATATTATATGGCAAATTTTCAGCTATAATACATTATATATAGGGCGCACGTGTATTACATGCGCAATCTATACTAAATATATAGTACAGATGGTAAATATAGTATATTTATACATATATAGTTTATTTTGTGGGTGGGAGCTCAGCCGCTCCCTCACGGCGCTGCCCTCGCCCAACATGGCGGACGCGGCTTCACGCGCCACCTGTTGCCGCAGCTTCGGCGGCTCCCGATTGGCTGACACGGCTCGGGCGGGGCGCGGCGGCGGCTTCCGATTGGCTGCTGCGGGGCGGGGCGAAGGAAACAAGATGGCGGGCGGGGGGTGGGAGAAGTCGCCTTCGCGAGTCGGTGCTGCCGCTCCTGCCGCCTCCGCTCGCCTCCGGCCATGAGCCGCCCTCCAGCCAGCCACGAGGAAGGAGGAGGAGAGGAGTGGAGGGAGGAGGAGTGGAGGCGTTAGTCGTCCGACCGCGAGATGGAGACGTGGCGCGCGCGATCTGCCCACCGCCACCATCGCCTGCAAACCTGGACCCGCGCGTTTCCAGGACGGCCCGTGCCGGGTGAGGCGGGCCGGGAGCCGCGAGGGGGGGCGCGGCGTGCGGGCCGGGGCTCTGCGGGTCTCTGTGGGAGAGAACCTCGGGGGAGCGGGGAGATGTCGGGGCAGGCTGTGGATGCGTGTCCCGCCCGTCCCGAGCTGGGCTGAGCTGAGCCCGCTCCGAGGGTGGAGCCAGGAGGGGCCGGGCTCTGCTCCCCGGAACAGGGACAGGAGCAGAGGGAACGGCCTCAGGCTGGGCCAGGGCAGGCTCAGCTTGGACAGCAGCAGAATTTGCCCATGGAAAGGGAGCTCAGGCCTTGGCAGGGGCTGCCCAGGGAGCTTTGCAGTGCCCATCCCTGCAGGTGTCCCCTGGAGGTGGCACTGAGTGCTCTGGGCTGGGGACAAGGTGCCATGGGGCACAGCTGGCACTCCATGGTGCCCAAACCTCGGTGATTCTATGATTCCATGGGACTTTCAACACCCACAGCTATTTTACCTTCATTCCTTTGATTCCTGAACCTGTAGTCCAGGGTGAAGCTCTGCATGAAACAGAAATGAAATCAAATATCCCTGGAGCACCCTAACCTGAGCTTTGTGCTTAAGGATTTATTTGGTGCATCTGATGTTGTGGTTTTGGGGCTTCTTTCTTGTTTTTATCGTTGGTTTGCTCTCAAAACCCTTTCATACTGAAGGAGGTGCTTAGTTTTTAAACAGATTTGAATAAAACAGAATGGACTCGAAAGATTGGGCAGTGGTAACAAATGAAAGATTGGGCAGTGGTAACAAATGAAAGATCGGGCAGTGGTAACAAATGGATTTGAGTCTTATCTCAGCATAAACTGTGTTGTCTTCATCGTGTACAGATCCTGCATAAATTACATTTCTAAGGTAAAGAATGGGAGAACTGCCTTGAACTTGAATAAATATCTGTCTCCAGGTGGGAAGAAAAGTCTCAAAGTTTTAGAAGTAACACAAAACTTAAAAGAAGGCAGGTGGAGGTCCTTGGAAGGTAGGTGCACACAGACTTTTGTTAGATGAAAAGT
>CM032352.1:1098701-1156017 GCA_019023105.1 Diglossa brunneiventris
CCACGTTTAGCTGGAGCCTCTCCTCGCTATTCTTTGTGCTCAGCTGAGCACATCCTGCCCTGAAAACATCTCAGGAGTGGTTTTTTCCTCTTAAAGCTGCTAAAAGTGGTTTCACACCTGGTCCAAACCTCTCCCCAAGGAAAATGTTCATCTTAAAACGACACAGGTTTCTTTTCTTGTTTTTTTTTTGTTCGTTTGTTTGGGTTTTTTTTGATAGATCACTTTTAAATTTTTTTAATAGATCACTATTTTAATATTTACTGGTGTTTTTATCAACAGCATTCAAGGAATTCACCATTTACATTCCCTATTTGCAGCTGCCTTGGCTGGAAATATCTCACAACTTTTTAAAGCGAAATGCACAAGCTAAAGGTTCAGGTTGGATTTTAGAAAGAAATCCATGGAGAGAGTGGTCAGGCATTGGAATGAGCTGCACAGGGAGGTTTGGAGTCACTGTCTGTCCCTGAGAGTGTCCCAGAGGTGTCTGGATGTGGCCCTTGGGACAGAGTTTGGTGCTGCTGGGTGATCTTAAAGGTTTCTTCCCACCTTGGTAATTCTGGGATTCTGTGATGTTTATTCTTTCTCCATTGAATGATAACCAATATTTTATTTTATTTTACATTTTATTTTATATCTTATTTCACTTCATTTTGTATTTTATTCCATTTTATTATATTCTATTTTATTCTATATTGTTTCGATTAATTTCATTTTATTTCATTATATTTATATTTGATTTCATTATATTTTATATTTGATTTTATTATATTTAATTTTTATTTATTTTTTTATTTTATTTTTATTTTGTTTTATATCTTTTTTATATTTTATTTCCTTTTATTTCCTTTTATTTTATTTTATTTCATTGCATTTTATTTATTATTTTGTTTTATATCTTATTTTATATTTTAATTTCTTTTACTCTATTTTATTCTATTCTATTTTATTTCATTGTTTTTATTTTATATTTTATTATATTTTATTTAATTTTATTTCATTTAAATTTTATTTTTACTTTATATTTTATTTCCTCTGATTTTATTATATTTTATTTAATTTCATTTTATTTTATACCTTATTTCATATCTCATTTTATATTTTATTTTATCTTTTATTTTGTTTTATTTTATTTCATTTCATTTTATATTTTATTTTATATCTTATATTTTATTTCCTTTTATTTCATTCTATTTCATTTCACTCTATTTAATTTCATTCTATTTCAGCCAGGCGGATTTTTGGAGGCAGATCCCGGCAGGGAAATCCCCCCCTGGAATCCCGGGGGTTCCACGGCCGCTAGATGGAGGTGTCAGTGCTGGGAACCTTCCCTGGCCCTGCTCCAGCAGCGATTCCCTTTTCCTGCGGGGAATCCATCGCCGTTAATCATTAGCGTTAATCATTAGCGTTAATCACCCTCACTTACGCTCAAACTGGCCCCAAACATTGCGGGGAATTCCTTTTTTTTTTCCTCTCTCGCCACCTCTTCCAGTCAAAAGCGGCCGTCGCGTTCCCTTCCTAGGAAAAAAGAAAGGATGAACAATTAAATCTGCAGGTTAGGGAGATTCAGGTTTGTTTATTTTTTTTTTTTTCCTGACGTCTGTGGCTGAATTAGTGCTTAAAATTTTGAAGCTCTTAGGGCAGAGAGGTCCTTTGGCCCTGGAGCCCTGCAGGGCACGATCTCAGCTCCAATTAATTACATAAAATACAATTAATAACATCTTTTCCCCTTCAAATCCGCCACCTGAATTGCAATAACCACGTTGTGCCAGTGAAATATTTCCCAGTGGTTTTCCTGCCAGGCTGCAGGGACAGGAATTTCTTGCTGCCAGAGTTTGAATCTGGATTTTTTTAATTCTGTGGAACAGCAGATTTCAGGTGGGAATTCCTCAGGTGGAATTCCTCCAGGGGGTTGCGCAGAGAATCCAGAGATGCTCCTCAGAGGGGAAAGTGTCACCAGCCCTGTCAGGAAACACCTCTGGAAAAAATAAAAATCGATGGTTAAATTGGCTTTATTTTGGCTGGATTTAGCATTAAACACCTTGGCTTGCTCAGAGAAGTTATTTTCTTTCAAGAGACCATTAGTCTGCATCTGAGAGGATGAAGATTTTGTGGCAATTAGCACAGGTGATCACAAAACCATCTTTTATTTAGCTTATCCCTCAGAACAATACTTAAACGACCCCAAATCTATTAGAGAGGCTGAAGAAATTTGGTGTGGGATGTTTGGAGATGCCTAAATGTCACAATAACTTCAGAAAAAATAACTGCATAAAGTAACTGCATAAAGTAACTTCATAAAGTAACTTCATAAAAAATAACTTCATAAAAAAACCAATAACTTCATAAAAAACAATACATTAAAAAAAAAACTTTATAAAAAACTCTGTGACCTTTGAAGCTTGGGCCTTCCCCTGGAAGGTGGTGCTAAGTACATATAAAAATAAATAGAAGCATAATATTATAGAAAATATTTCATATAGATACCAGCACGTATACAATGAAATATCAAAAATATAATGAAAATATTTGTCTAGGTCTCTTAGATCAGATTAACCAGCCAAGCACACCAAGGCTGGGTCAGCTTGTCCCTAAGGCAGATAAGTGAATTATAACACACAGTGGCAATTTTCAGCTGACTGGTAAGTCTTTGAGTGAGGAAATTTTATATTCATGTGGCATTTTTATATAAATATTTATGTTATAGACCATCCAACCTGGCCTTGAACACTTCCAGGGATGGGACAATGGAGCTCTTCTTTCTCTCTCTAGCATTAATAAAGCATTATATATAGTAATTTATATATAAAAATACATATGCATACAGTATATTATTATATACAGTGTATTTTATATGTGTTATATATACTGCATGTTATTTATATTCCCACATATACACACAGTATATTGTTACATAATGCACCTTTTTATATACTATATATGAGATATATACCACACAGACATACAGCATAGCCTACACAGAATATTTTTTATATATTATATTACATATAATATAGCAAAATATTATAAAGACAGTACACACACTATAGGGTATATATATGGTATATTATATGGAAAATGATATGGTAAATTAGATATGGTATAATAATGTATGGTATTATAATATATATGGTAGTATATTTATAATTATAATATATATGGTATATTAGATTAATATATGGTATTATAACAATATATGGTATATTATTTGGTAAATAATATGGTATATTATATGGCAAATTTTCAGCTATAATACATTATATATAGGGCGTACGTGTATTACATGCACAATCTATACTAAATATATAGTACAGATAGTAAATATAGTATATTTTATACATATATAGTTTATTTTGTGGGTGGGAGCTCAGCCGCTCCCTCACGGCGCTGCCCTCGCCCAACATGGCGGACGCGGCTTCACGCGCCACCTGTTGCCGCAGCGCCGGCGGCTCCCGATTGGCTGACACGGCCCGGGGGGGGCGCGGCGGCGGCTTCCGATTGGCTGCTGCGGGGCGGGGAGAAGGAAACAAGATGGCGGGCGGGGGGTGGGAGAAGTCGCCTTCGCGACGTCGCTGCTGCCGCCTCCGCTCGCCTCCGGCCATGGAGGAGCCGCCGCTCCAGCAGCCGCTGCCGCCCGGGGAAGACGAGGAGGAAGGGGAGGAGGAGGAGGAAGAGGAGGCGGACGCGGAGTGGAGCTTCGTCGACCGCGAGATGGAGACGGTGGCGCTGCGCGATCTGCCCACCGCCACCATCGCCTGCAACCTGGACCCGCGCGTCTTCCAGGACGGCCCGTGCCGGGTGAGGCGGGCCGGGAGCCGCGAGGGGGGCGCGGGGTGCGGGGCCGGGGCTCTGCGGTTCTCTGTGGGAGAGAACCTCGGGGGAGCGGGGAGATGACGGGCGAGGCTGTGGCTGCGTGTCCCGCCCGTCCCGAGCCGGGCTGAGCTGAGCCCGCTCCGAGGGTGGAGCCAGGAGGGGTCGGGCTCTGCTCCCGGGAACAGGGACAGGAGCAGAGGGAACGGCCTCAGGCTGGGCCAGGGCAGGCTCAGCTTGGACAGCAGCAGGAATTTGCCCATGGAAAGGGAGCTCAGGCCTTGGCAGGGGCTGCCCAGGGAGCTTTGCAGTGCCCATCCCTGCAGGTGTCCCCTGGAGGTGGCACTGAGTGCTCTGGGCTGGGGACAAGGTGCCCATGGGGCACAGCTGGCACTCCATGGTGCCCAAACCTCGGTGATTCTATGATTCCATGGGACTTTCAACACCTACAGCTATTTTACCTTCATTCCTTTGATTCCTGAACCTGTAGCCCAGGGTGAAGCTCTGCATGAAACAGAAATGAAATCAAATATCCCTGGACCACCCTAACCTGAGCTTTGTGCTTAAGGATTTATTTGGTGCATCTGATGTTGTGGTTTTGGGACTTCTTTCTTGTTTTTATCGTTGGTTTTGCTCTCAAACCCTTTCATACTGAAGGAGGTGCTTAGTTTTTAAACAGATTTGAATAAAACAGAATGGACTCGAAAGATTGGGCAGTGGTAACAAATGAAAGATTGGGCAGTGGTAACAAATGGATTTGAGTCTTATCTCAGCATAAACTGTGTTGTCTTCACCGTGTACAGATCCTGCATAAATTACATTTCTAAGGTAAAGAATGGGAGAACTGCCTTGAACTTGAATAAATATCTGTCTCCAGGTGGGAAGAAAAGTCTCAAAGTTTTAGAAGTAACACAAAACTTAAAAGAAGGCAGGTGGAGGTCCTTGGAAGGTAGGTGCACACAGACTTTTGTTAGATGAAAAAGCAGTTTAATTGTCTGTCGTCACTGAATTTCAGCACTGAAATACATAATTTAGCTTCATTTTATAAAGTTGCAGAGCTGGCAAGAGCTAATAACTCTTTAAAGCTGGAAATAAATGACATTTTTAGGAACACACATGGACTGGCCACGTTTTAAATTTGTTTTGTTGGCCAGAAGTCAGGAAGGTGCAGAGAGAGAAAGTGGAACAAGGCCCTGAGGCTGAATCCCAGATTTTGGAGGTGTCAAAGGTGCCCTCAGCATTTGGATGCTGTAAGAAAAACAAAGCTCTATTAAAAATGAGGAAAATACTGCATTGTCCCATGGTTTATCCAGTTTTGCAGAGCATTTGGTGGTTCTGCTGTCCAAGGGAATGCAGGAATTCTGTCACTCAGGTGTGCGAGGTGATGTGGTCACACTGAAATGTCACTGGACCACCTGAGAAGGATTCCAAGGTAATTTTAAAAGTCTGCACTTGGTTAGGGGGTGAATTTTAAGAAAATTCCCTTGCTTTGGTGTAGAATACGCCCAGAAAATCCCAACTTGTGCAGCAGAGCTGTGGAATTTGGTGCTGATGAAGAGTTCCTCACACAGTGTTTGTCAATATTCTGAATTTTGCTGTGTTTGGCTGGTCCTACTCTCTGAACGCTCTGCTTTTCCCGGCAGATGTAACACTCCTAAAATGCCTTTTCTCTGCAGTTAAATGGGATTTTTTCTCTGCAGTTAAATGGGATTTTTCCCCTTCAGAGGGCCCCTTAATAATCCTGGATTGCCCTATTTGAGGAGGGTTGATCCAATCAAAGGTGAGACCAGACAGCCACTGATAACTGTTTCTATTCTGTCCCTCCCAAATCAAGATTTGTACTGCAAGTGCTGCTTGAATATTCCTCTTCCTCCTCTTTTTCATTTTTTGAATATTTTTTTATTGAGGTGTTGATAATCCCAGTTGAGAAATCAGAAGTTTTAAATGGTTTGTGAGCAGTCTCTTAAAACCAGACCTTCCTGTTAATTCTGCTAAATGACAGTTTATTCTTAGAAGAAATAAAATTTCTTCATGACCAGTTTCTTAATACCAGTCCCAAAATCTTCCAGAGTAAAAAAAATTAAATTTACCTAAGCACTTACTCTCAAGTTATCCAAAGCACAGTTCAGGAATTCCTTTAAATTCTGGATTTTTTATTTTTATTGAAGTACAGGAAGTTACCACTGACAGAACCCTTTTTTCTGATCCTCAAGTTGGCAAATTACTTTGAAAAATTTGGATTTTCTGAATTGTTTTTTACTTTGGATCTGCAGCTTTTGGTAGCTTCAGAGTTGACTGTGTGCTTGAGGAATTGTAATTCTTGAATTTTATTTTTAAAACTGTGTCCATCTGTACTCATTTATTTAAGAAAATGAATCAGTAAATAATTTCCAATTAGGTTTTTGTGTTTTTCCATCCTCTTCATGAGATACTCCATTTTTAAGGGCTGTTTTCTGTCAGTAGGGGACACTCAGAGTTTTTTGGTGGAATTTGTGCTGTCAGTTCCAAGCAGGTGAAACATTTCCCTGGCTCCTGTCATCCCCAGGGATGTGTCAAACTTCCCTGGGAATTTCACAATTCTGACACAGGCACAGCAAGGCTAAAAAGTGAAATAATTTCATTTCTGCCTTGTTGGACCCCCCTGGGAACTGAGAATTTCAGGTTTACTGTGCTGACAAACAATGATCCTCAAGAGAACACTGTGTGAAGAAGACTTCCAAAATTAAATAATAAAAAATTAAATAAAATTATTATTTTAAAATTATTTAATTAATTAAAATTAAATTAAATTTATTATTTAAAATTATTGATTTCATTTATTAAAATGAAACAATAGAACTAAAGTTACAAGTGTGTAGTTGAAATGGAAGTGTGTAACATCACATAGTAGAAAAATTAGAGTTTAAAGTTTTAATATATAATAATATATATAAAACAAGAGAAAAGTTTTAAAACAGAAACTAATCCTTCTTCATGAGTAATATTGTGTAATTAAATAAAACAATCCACATTACAAACTGCAAGTAGTTAGTAATTAAGTTAAAAGTAAAAATAATTTAAATATCATTTCTTAATTAAACAGTTTATCCTTAAAACCCTTATAGAAATACAACTCCAGTTTTAATTTATGGAAATAAAATACTATAACATTCACAGTTTGGGAAACTGTGATATAAATAAAAACTAATAAACACAAAATGCCATCTCACACATTTAATCCCAACCTTAACAAAAAACCCCCCAAGCCATTTTCCATTTCCCCTTAAAGTATCATTTCTTAATTAAACAATTTGTCCTTAAAACCCTTATAGAAATACAACTCAGTTTTTAATTTATGGAAATAAAATACTATAAAACAGTTTGTGAAACTGTGATATAAATAAAAACTAATAAATAAAAAATACCATCTCACACATTTAACCCCAACCTTAACCAAAAAAAACCCAAACCATTTTCCATTTCCCCTTTAAGTATCATTTCTTAATTAAACATTTTAGCCTTAAAACCCTTATAAAAATACAACTCCATTTTTAATTTATGAAAATAAAATATTATAAAACTCACAGTTTTAAATATAAATAATAACTATAATATAATAACTATGATATAAATAAAAACTAATAAAAAATCCCATCTCACACATTTAATCCCAACCTTAACCAAAACCACCCAAATCCAGTTTCCATTTCCCTTCACTGTGGGCACCTCTCAGCTGGACAAAGAGGAGCACAAATGGTTCCTACAAAGAATTTCATTCCTCAGAAAATCCTCGGGGTTTAGGGCTAGGAGAGGTTCTGGATGGAGACAATTTCCCCTTCAATTCCTTGAAAATGTTTCTGAGATTTTGAGCTGCTGGAGTCTCCATCTCTGGGAGGGTTCCAGAGGTGGTTGGATGTGGCACTTGGGGACATTTTAGGTGTTTAAAAATCATATTTTAAACCTATTTCCATATTTTACACTATATTTTGTCCTATTTCCATGATGCTTCTGCTGGGAGAGTCACTTCCACCTTAGTGGTTGTGTGATAATTACCTTAATCTGCTAATTTTTGCAAATTAATGAGCATAGCTGCAAGTTTTCCGTAATTAACACCAACTTACATTCATGGAGGGACTGAAAGCAGGCAGTTCTGTCATGGGAACAGCTTTTCTCTGGGAAACCTTGAGTGGAAAAGTGAATGATGAAAGGGATTCATCTTGCTGGAAGTAGCAATACATAATTCACCTTCATTTTCTAAAGTTACAGAGGGGTGTGTCCTCACACAACCCCCAGAGCTGGCTGGAAACAATTCCCTCTGCAATTATTTATTAAAGAAAATAAATATATAACATTTGTGCTTGAAGATAAAGCCCAGCAAGGCGAGCTGTGCAAGAAGCAGCAGCAGAATCCTGGGAATTGCAGCTCCCAAATTTTGCTTTTCCTCCAGCTTGGGGTGCTTTCAGTGCAGGAAAGCCTTTGGTGAGCTCAGCTGGCAATAAAGCTGTTCAAGGAGCTTTGGTTTTGGGCATTTGAATTGTCTTGGAAGCTCTGAAATAATCAGGAGGTGGATTTGGGGTTTTTAAAGTATTGAAAGAGTTCCTTGTGCTTTGCAGGAAGTTGAGCAGATTTCTCAGGAGCGTTTATAAAACTTTCTTTACAAATAATCTCCATTTTCTGGTAATCTCCTCCTGCCTCAGCCACATGCCTTGTAATCCTTTTACTTCACGTTTTTTAAGCTTCTTAGATCACATTAAAAAGAAAACATTTTAAAAGTAGATTTCCCAAAAAAAAAAAAAAAAAAAAAAAGTGGTTTTACATTTATAGATTTTTGTGACCACAGCTCTGGTTTTGGCAAAATATTCCCTAATGGGAATATAAAACTTAATTATTGACACCTGCATATATTTTGAAGGTTTTCATTCTTTCTCTGCCAAAAAAAATCTCTTTTTTTTGTGACAGTGTTTATAGATTTTAATGCTTCTGGTTTCCAAATAAAGCTCAGGGTTAAGAGTGTGGTTCCAAATCACATCTCAATAATCTGGATTTACTTTGAACACTAAAACCATTACAAGAAAATGAGAAACCTTCCATTGTGAAAAGGTTTTCAATAGAACTTCTGGAAGTGGAGGTATTTTGAGCAGCTTGAGGTTTATATCACACTTGGACCTTCTGTAGGTCTCCAGAATAATTATTTCTGTGTCAAAAATCCACTTATTGAAGTCCTCAGAAATTTTTTGGGCATTATTGGGAATTTTTTTGGGATATTTGGGAATATTTTGCCAATTTCTAGGTCCAAAAATGAGGATTTAATTCAAAATTTTCCCTTTTCCCACAGGAATTTCTTCCCATTCCTGAGTTTTTTTTTTTGGACCTTTTAACCCCAATTTTTTTGGTCAATTTTCTGCCAATTTTTGGCTGATCAGTGCTTCAAGCAAACAATACAAATACTTTTATAGGTAGAAAAAAAAAATGGAAATATATCATATTTATTTATTTAAATATTCAAATAACTCTTGTTGCACAAGATGGTTGTTGGGTGCCTCAAAAATACCTGAAGTTAGAAAAGCAGTGTTGTAAAATTGTCATGAATGGCTTTGATGTTGGAGATATTCACAAAATATTGGAGATTTAAATATTGGAGATAAAAATATTGTTGGAGATATTAACAAAAATGATTTCCCTGGGATCCAGTGCTGCAATCCTGAGTGGAGGGAAGATCCCACACCAGCTCTGAGCTGTGCCAGCATTTCCAGTTTCATTTGCTTGGAGAACCAAAGGGAAATTCAGGAAAATGTTGGTGAAATCCCTGGTGGTGCCTTGGGAAGGCTGAGCCAGAGCAGAACTAAAAAATGAAATAGGGATTTATTAAAATAATAAAGACTAAATAATAATTTAGTGATAAATGATTATGACACCACATAACTGATACTGTATATTATTATATTAGAATAGAATGAGACATTTAATAATTTAATAATAAATTTTAATCGTTTATTAAAATAAAATGTAATAAATCTTTTAATAAATATTTATGAAAAGGCCTCCATGGATGCACCTTGGGCAGCACAAGAGCCCAGCCAGGGCTGCACCCAAGATGAACCAAAATGGCCCCAAAATGCCTGACCAGGCATTTTTATTTTTTATCATCAGCAGTCACTTTTTAATTTTTAATTATTTATTTTATATATTTTATTCCCTTTTTTATTTATTATTATCAGCAGTCACTTTTAAATTTATTTTTTATTTATTATTATCAGCAGTCATTGAACTGTCCCATGCAGAGCAGAACTAAATTATCAAGTCATTTTTGCACCAAAAGTTTAATTCTCTCTCAGTTTATTGCTGAAGTAGTTCATTCAGTTGTTTATTCAAGTTTTAACAAGCAGTGTTTATAATTTTATAAATAATATTGATTATTAATAACATTACTTGGTGTCATAACAGAAGGTCAGGAGAACTGAAGATGAGGGAAATAATTAAAAAGCAATGAAGCAAATACATATATTGAATTGTGACAGGATTTTTAATGCTTCTGGATTTTTTTTTTTTTTGCTTCTGTAGTTTTTTAATGTTTAATCAGAAATTCCAGTGCTGTCTGGGGGTTGTTCTTGTGTGAAAACAGAAAATCCTGGCATGGCTTGGGTTGGAGGGGACCCCAAGGATGCTCCAGGGACGCCTGACCTGGCTGGGTCTGGTTTAATTCTGGGGTTTAGCTGTGGTTATTTGGTTATTAAGCCCTTTCCTCAGTGGCCATTTGGGAAAGTTTCCATTGCTTTAGAGGTGAGACTGGCTTGAAGCTCAGCCCAAACACCCCTCAATAACATCAGCATTAAATAATTCTTAATATCAGCAGACACTGAACTGTCCCGTGCACAGCAGGCTTCAATTATAGCAGCAAATTTTAATTCTGTGACAGTTTATTGCTGAAGTAGTTCATTCAGGAGTTTATTCACATTTTAATAAGCAGTGTTTATAAATTTATAAATAATTTTATTTGGTGTCGTAACTGAAGGTCAGGAGAACTTAAAATGAGGGAAATAATTAAAAAACCATGAAGCAAATACATATATTGAATTGTGACATATATGTAATGGAAGTTTTTAATGCTTCTGGGTTTTTTGGGGTTTTTTGTTTGCTTCTATAATTCTTTAATGCCTAATCAGAAAATCCAGTGGTGTCTGGGGGTTGTTCTTGTGTGGAAACAGAAAATCCTGGCATGGGTTGGGTTGGAGGGGACCCCAAGGATGCTCCAGGGACACCTGACCTGGCTGGGTCTGGTTTAATTCTGGGGTTTTTTGTGGTCTGTTTATTTATGAAGCACTTTCCTCAGCCATTTGGGCTTGTTTGTATTGGGGTTTTATCTCTTCTTCTGACCAGGTGCTCTTTTTTTCCTCTTAAAATATAGAAATATGCTGGGCTGTGTTCAGTGACCCTGAAGTTGGAACAGAGCTCTAAAATAGAATTTAATTTTTTTTTGTTGTTGGTGTAATGCATAATTAAACTATGGAAGTCATTGTCCCCAAATGTTTGGGAATGCTGGTATTAAAAATGAGGGGGTTGGTGGGTGGTGGCTGCCAGGCACAGGGATTTAGGATGTGCCACTGTCCTAAGTGGAGTCTGTGGGGTTCTGCCAGCCTTGGGTGGGAGCAGAACCATCCAGCAGAACCTGCTCCAGACCTTTGCTCTCTCCCTCTGAGCGTTTCTTACTGCCAGAGATAACCAGAATCCATTTCATTAATTCTGGCAGGCACTCATTGATCACTCACAAAAGCAGAGCTGTCAATACTCAGTGAATTTCACTTATTCAAATGTAACTTCCCTCTTCCCTGGGCAGATTCTCAGAGGCTCACAAGTGAGGAGCTGGCTGGGATTTTCCTTTTTGAGGTTTTCTTTGGAGTTATTTTGCTGTTGGCAAACAACTCTTGGGGTTTGAGCTCTCAGGAGTTGGATTTGAGTTCCTTTGATTTAAATTTATTATACAAATTTGATTAATTGATTGATCAAATTTTTATTATCAATTTATCAATTTTTATTATAGATTGATAATGTCTGTATCACACAGCTTGGCAAAAATAATCATTAAAACCCCCATAAAATGGAAGTTTTTAACTTTAAATGCAGCCAAGTAACTCCAACTCACTTTATTTTCTTGCATGGACTGAAAACAATTCTGGAAACTTCCTGAAGGTTTGGTCCTGATTTTAAAACAAGTGGCTGTTTGTGTGGAGGCCTCTTAAAATTCAGGCTGTTTTCCAAGAGGAGCTGCCTGAGAGGCAGGAGAGTTGTTCCTTTTTCCTGAGGGTAGGAAGCTGAGCTGCTGGAGTGCCAGAGGAGCCAAGCTGTATTGTTATAATAAATTCATTTTTTTCCTGTTTGTATTTTTCCCCCATTCATAATCCATATAGTTCAACAAAACACTTCTGTGGGTTTGTAATTCAAATACCTTCCTCTTTTCTGATCACCAAACAAGTGAGGATAATATTATTAAATTCTTTAACAACTCCCATCTCTGATTATTTTACTATAGAATTGTTGATAATTCCTGAAAGCTGCAGTAGGAATATATCCATTGCTGTGGAAATAGAAAATAAGAACTAAAATGTCCATTATTGTGGAAATAGAAGATGAAATAAGAATTAAAATGTCCATTACTATGGAAATAGGAAATAAGAATTAAAATGTCCATAGCTGTAGAAAAATAAGATGAAATAAGAATTAAAATGTCCATTACTATGGACACAGAAAATAAGAATAAAATGCCCATTACTGTGGAAAAGATGATGAAGTAAGAATTAAAATGTCCATTACTATGGACATAGAAAATAAGAATTAAAATGTCCATTGCTGTGGAAAAAGAAAATCAGAACTAAAATTTCTGTTACTGTGGAAAAAGAAGATGAAATAAGAATTTAAATGTCCAATACTATGGAAATAGAAAATAAGATTTAAAATATCCATTACTGTGGAAAAAGAAGATGAAATAAGAATTAAAGTGTCCAATACTATGGAAGTAGGAAATAAGAATTAAAATGTCCATTACTATGGAAATAGAAAATAAGAACTAAAATTTCCGTTACTGGGGAATAAAAGATGAAATAAGAATTAAAATTTCCTTTATCATGGACATAGAAATTAACAATTAAAATGTCCATTACTATGGACAGAGAAAATAAGAATTAAAATGTCCAATACTATGGAAATAGGAAATAAGAATTAAAATGTCCATTACTATGGAAATAGAAAATAAGAACTGAATGTTCGTTACTGTGGAAAAAGAAAATAAGAACTAAAATTTCTGTTACTGTGGAAAAAGATGATGAAATAAGAACTGAAATGTCCAATAGTATGGAAAAAGATGATGAAATAAGAACTAAAATGTCCATTACTATGGAAAAAAGAAGATGAAGTAAGAACTAAAATGTTAATTTCTTGCAGGCTGTGATGTTAAATAACAGGAGAGAGTTTCTGGTGGCAACCAGAACTTTTGGAGGGGGAATCAGTGAGAATTCCTGGGGTGTTTTTGCCCATCCCTGGGGTGGTTTTGCCCATTCCCGGGGTGTTTTTGCCCATCCCTGCGGTGTTTTTGCCCATCCCTGGGTGGTTTTGCCCATCCCTGGGTGTTTTTGCCCATCCCTGGGTGTTTTTGCCCATCCCTGGGGTGTTTTTGCCCATCCCTGGGGTGGTTTTGCCCATCCCTGGGGTGTTTGTGCCCATCCCTGGGGTGGTTTTGCCCATCCCTGGGGTGTTTTTGCCCATCCCTGGGGTGTTTGGCCATTCCTGGGGTGTTTTTGCCCATCCCTGGGGTGTTTTTGCCCATCCCTGGGTGTTTGTGCCCATCCCTGGGGTGTTTTTGCCCATTCCTGGGGTGTTTGTGCCCATCCCTGGGGTGTTTTTGCCCATTCCTGGGGTGTTTCTGCTCAGTCCCTGGGGTGTTTTTGCCCATCCCTGGGGTGTTTTTGCCCATCCCTGGGGTGTTTTTGCCCATCCCTGGGGTGTTTTTGCCCATCCCTGGGGTGCTTTTGCCCATCCCTGGGGTGTTTTTGCCCATCCCTGGGGTGGTTTTGCCCAGTCCCGGGGTGTTTGTGCCCATCCCTGGGGTGTTTTTGCCCATCCCTGTGGTGTTTTTGCCCATCCCTGGGGTGTTTTTGCCCATCCCTGTGGTGTTTTTGCCCATTCCTGGGTGTTTTTGCCCATTCCTGGGGTGTTTTTGCCCATTCCTGGGGTGTTTTTGCCCATCCCTGGGGTGTTTTTGCCCACTCCTGGGGTGGTTTTGCCCATCCCTCGGGTGTTTTTGCCCATCCCTGTGGTGTTTTTGCCCATTCCTGGGGTGTTCTTGCCCAGTCCCTAGTGTGTTTTTCCCAGTCCCTGGGATGTTTGTGCCCATCCCTGGGGTGTTTGTGCCCATCCCTGGGGTGTTTTTGCCCAGTCCCTGGGGTGTTTTGCCCATTCCTGGGGTGTTTTTGCCCATCCCTGGGCTGTTTTTGCCCATCCCTGGGGTGTTTGGCCATTCCTGTGCAGGATTCCTTGGCCCCTGGGCCAGGTGCCATCCAGCTGGGAGCCAGCATTGCCTGGCTCATGGAAACTCTGATGAAAGGTTGAATTTTCCTGGGGCTCCAGGATGAAGCAGCTGCAGGGACAGGCAGTGGAAAGAATGAACAGCTCCTGCCTGGGGTTGTGCAATGCAGAAAATCAGCTCAGGGCAGGTGAGATCAGCAGGGCCTCTCCAAAACCAGCCCACCACAAAAAAATTCCCACATCACGGCGTGTTCTCCCCTGGGGAGGGCTTAGAATCTGTGTAAGGTGTAAATAAACCCATTTTGGGAGTTTTTCAGGGATCTGTCCCAACACAAAGGCTCAGAGCAGCTGAAGTGCAGGAATTCTTCACAGGAGCTGCTGTCAGGAGAGGTTGGTCCTTAATCTGTTCCCTCCTCAGCTGCCAGAGTGCAATTCTGTCCTTAGCCACTGCTCTGCAGTGATGTTTTATCTCCCCTGCTGGGAAAAAGGCACATCCAGACATTTCTCTGGCTGAATTTGGTAGGAGATGCAGAACTGTGTTGGCTTTCAGCAAGTGGGAGTTCCTAACCCAAAAACCACTGCCTGGAATATTCAGGAATTTAAAATATTTTCAGAAATTTATTTTCTAATGCTGACTTTTTTTGCCCCTTTAATCAAAACAAGTGAGTTCCTGCCATATGAATAAATAAAAAATAAAATGCATCCTCAGAGCTCTGTTGTTATACACCTTAACAGCTTTAAATGCCAGTGTGCTGCTGATGTGTCACTAATTAATGTCTAAAATAATTACAGTAATTAACCTCACCAAAAATGCAGGAGCTTTGGCTTAAATTCCAGGCTCTGTGGCTCCTTTTATTATCTTTTATTACTTTTTATTATTTTATCAGGGCTTTGGATGGGATAGTGGAAGGGGGTTGGAATTAGATGATCTTTAAAGTCTCTCCCAACGAAACCATTCCATGATCTTTAGTAGTGCTTTTGAAATCTTTTTGAAATTTTCAGGTGTGCTTGATTTGTTCTTTGAAATGCAGAAACTTCTTGTAATTGCTTTGAACTTTTTCCTACCCTCCCAGAACATTCTTAGAAAATAGTTTTGAAGTTTCTCTTCCATTCTTCCTTCTGTGAGTGCAGTGGAAAATGTCATTCTTTAAAGATCACAGAAATACCAGCCTGCTCTGACCAGCTCCTGTTGTTTTCCAAAGCCTCCTGTGTCAAACTTGAATTTTTTTATTTCCTTTTGTTTTTCCCTTAGTCACAGAGGATGTGTCAGAGGATGAACACGTAACTTCTGCTTGCCTGGGATGATATCTTTAATATTTGAGTTAAACAAATCCTGCTGTCGTGTTAGAAGGAACTAGAAATTAAAACAGCCCCAAACACCTGCTGTTTTCATCCTTATCTTTGCTCTCCTTCAAGTCATAGTTTTGGCATAACACAGCTGCATTTTCCATGATAATGAATTGTTGAGTACAGAAGTCTTTTTCATCCTGCTCCCATGGGACCATGTCATATCTTCACTCAGTGGGACAGTTCTTGTACCTGTCACAGCTGAAAAAACACCATAAAAAATTAGAAAAATACTTCAGGTACAACTGCTTTACCTCTTAGAATTTTTTAAAACTTTTCAAAAATGGCAGTTAAACAGGAAAAGCAAAAAAAAAACCCTAAACCTCTGACCCTACAGATGATACAGTGCTGAAGGTGTGTGGGAAGCACAAAATGGCTGCAAAATGTTTGTTAATCAGAGTGAATTAATGAACCAGTGTAAAATAATGAGCAGCTGAATAATTCTTAGGCACTGCTGGGAATCCCTTCCATGGTTCACAGGAGATCTGGAGATTTTGAGTTGAGAGGTTTTTATTGAATGGGATCTGAATGGTTTGGGATGGAGGAGATCAAAGATGGTCCCATTGCCACCCCTGCCATGGCAGGGACACCTCCTGCTGTCCCCAGTGTCTGCCTGGCCTGGGACACTGCCAGGGACAGCCACAGCTGCTCTGGGAATTCCATCCCAGCCCCTCCCTAATTCCCAAAAATTCCCAAATTCCCAATTCCCAAAATCCCACCCCCCTGCCCTCCAGCTTGAGGCTGTTCCCTGTGTCCTGTCCCTCCAGCCCTGGTGCAAGAGTGGATTTGGGTTAAATTTAGATTATTTTAGTGCTTGTCTCTGGTAGATCCTGCACTGACAACTCCACAGAAAGTAAATAAAGAGTGAAATCCAGCCCCACTGTGCTTTGGAATTCAGGGGGATCAGGAGGAGCTGGGACCTGGCTTGGTGCTATTTAGGGACCAATTTGGGTGGGAAACAAATGCTGACAGTGGGGGCTATTTTTGAGAGGTGTTTATTTCTCACTGTTCATCAGCTCCTGCAGTTATTTGTAGTAGATCCATCCTTTCCAGTGCCTTGGTGAGCAAGGATGCTGTAAAAGGTAAAAATATAAAAAAACTCCTGAAGAAATAAATGTAAGAAATCCTTGGTTCTAGGAGGAGCAGATGGAGTGACAGGAATGAGGTGTTGCTCACTCAGAGTTACTTAAATCCTCCTTCTGTGTCGCCCTGTCCTGGGCTGAGCCTGGTTTAAACTGCCCCAGTTCAATGCTTGGTGCTGATGGTTTAATCACCATTATAGCAGAGCAGTTCCCATCATTTTACCCTTAAAAACTGCCCAAGGATAAACTCTCAGGCCAAGGGAAAGGATCCTGTGAGAGCTGAGTGAGAGGAGAACAAAATCCAGCTGCAATGTGACAGACCATGAGGGTTTGGGGAGAAGAGCTGCATCCAAAAATCTAAACACAATCACCATGAGCAAAGAAATGCTGAAAGATTTTCATGTGTCAACCCAGTCAGGTCAGCCTGAAAGTGAAGAATCTTTATTTTTTAAAATAGATTGGATGTGGGACACCAAATTTACTAATGAGCAGAGAGCTCTGACTGTGTTTATTTCATGTATTTGCAAATTATTGTTTAATCTCTCTCCCCCCCAATTATTTGAGTCTCCCTTTGTTGCTGCCTGTCCTGATTAGGGCTTTGCCTTGCAAATGCTGATTTGAAGACTCTAATTTGGCATTTCAGGCCCTGCTGTACCGTGGAGGTTGCAGAAGGTGGAACTGGAAATGCTGTTTAAGCTCTTTCCTTGCTCTGCTGGGTGGGTTGGAAATGTCAGCTGTGATTTTCTGAGCTGGCTTCAGGCGCTGTCAAGGTAGAGGCTGGATCAGATCACTTTGAGAAGTGATTGGTTTGTGGTGCTTAAAAACCTAAAGTAGAGATTGTGAAACTCTGCCTGCTAAAAGGGGCTCCCAGTCATGGCCAGGCTGTTCCTATGGAGAGCACTTGAGCACATTAAAACACTCCAAGCTTTTTAGAGGAGTACTTCAATCAGAACCCAGTTCATCTGGAAAAAAATGATAAGGCTCAGCTGCTCACAGGGGCACAGTGCTGCTGGCAGTGTTTGCTGAAGGGCTGAGCACACAGCACAGGTTTTGCCTTTGACTGGAACGTTGCTGTTGCAGGAGCTTCATGAGGTTCCTCAGGAATACCCTGGAGAGTGGCACCAGCTGCAAACACAGCAGGAACAGCTCAGGGCTGAGCCCTCCTGCAGCTTTGGGCCCTTTCTGCCTCCATGGGGAAAGGAGTGAGGGGATTTTCCAAAACAGGGTGGGTGGCTGAAAAAAGCAATAAACAGAAAATCTGAAACATTCAGGGGGGAGCTGGAGCTGCTGCAGAGAGCCCAGAGGAGGCTCCAGGATGGGCAGAGGGATGGAGCAGCTCTGCTGGGAGGAAAGGCTGGCACAGCTGGCATTGTTCACCTGCACAGGAGAAGCTTTGGGCTGAGCTCAGGGTGGCCTTGCAGGGCCTGAAGGAGCCCCAGGAAAGCTGGAGAGAGACAATTTCCAGGGGATGCAGGGACAGCACACAGGGAACGGCTTCAGACTGAAAAATTACCGGTTTAGATCAGATATTAGGAACAATTTCCTCTCTGTGAGGGTGGGCAGGCTCTGGCACAGGGTGCCCAGAGCAGCTGGGGCTGCCCCTGGATCCCTGGAATGTTCAGTTCCAGGTTGGACACTGGGGCTGGAGCAGCCTGGCACAGTGGGAGGTGTCCCTGCCATGGCAGGGGTGTAGCAAGATGATTTTTAAGGTCCTTTCCAACCCAAATCAGTTTGGGATCCTTTGAAACCTTATGAATTCACTCCAAGTGTGTTATCACCCTCAGATTTATTATTTGACCTTCACTTGGAACATTTTACAACACTGGAAATGTGTTTTGGTCTTAGAATGAATCACAGAATCATGGAATGGTTTGGGATGGAAGGGACCTCACAGCCCACCCAGTGCCACCCCTGCCATGGCAGGGACACCTCCCACTGTCCCAGCCCCAGTGTCCAGCCTGGCCTTGGGCTGGACTCCAGGGATCCAGGGGCAGCCCCAGCTGCTCTGGGCAGTGAGAGCAGAATTTGTTTGCTGTGGAATTGCAGCAGCCCAGGTACAAACAGTGTGGAAAATGTCCCAGGGAGCTTTGGTATCCCCACAGCTGACGTGCATGGGAATCAAAGGTCCCTTACAGTTCTTATGGAAGAAGGGAGGAGAGGAGGGGGCTGGGAACTGCTTTGAAGATTTACTGAAGCAGCACCCTCCAGACACAGCTGGATCAGAGGCTCAGTAGGACTTGGAGCAGGTCTGAGTTGCTCTCATTGCTGTGTCTTGGGTTTAAGTGACACCTGAGGGATTTTAGGAACCAGTCAGCCATGGAGTCCGAGGAAACTTGTAATTATTTCACAGTCCCTGTAGGTAAAACAACTCTTTGTAGTGTTGTGACTTCCAAGAATAGAACAAACTTTTAACAGGTGATACAAGTGTTCAGGGAGGCTCTTTCTGAATTTCCTTTCAGTAAAATAATAGAAAAATGCACCTGGTTTTTAGGCTTCTAAGGCTAGAATTCTAACAAATGAGGATATGCATGGAACAGGGTGAAAGATATGTATAAGTTTTGTTTTCTTCTGATATTTAGGGGAAAAAGTAATTAAATCAGAGTTGGTAGAATTAAGTTATTAAAACTGCTGTTTGTCTCTAAAGAGAGAGAGAGGCACAAAGATTCCCAGTTAGAAGCCAGCCCAGGAGAATATCCTGCTTTCCATACCTTGCAGACTTTGAGAAATGTTTTCCAGGAAAGCTGAGTATGGCCATGAATCACTTCTGGAAAACCCAGTGGAAGGAATTAGTCAAAGAAAGGCTGCAGTGCCCCCCTGTGCCCATCAGGAAATGGGGCAGCTTCCCATGGTCCTGTACAGATCCTGGGACACCCATTTGCATAAGCGCTCATGAAAAGAGCAAGTGAAAAATTGCTGCTCATTGACTTTCTAAAAATGCTTATTTTGAAATAAATAGAATGTTTAATACCAGCCAGAAGGGCTTTTCTCTGAATTTCCCTTTTCTCCCTGAATTTTCCTGCTGGCACAATCAAGGGAGCTGGGGAGGAACTGGCAGTGAATGGTGTCCTCACAGGCAGTAAATTGGCCAAATATTTCTTTCCTGGTTGATGATGAATTCATTATTTCATGTTATCAGTGTCATTATCTCCAGTTTCTGCTTTGCCCCTGCAAATCCCTGGCAGTGTGAGAACCTCCATGGTTTTCCCACTCCTTCCCATGGTTTTAACATGATCTGTGTTCCTTATTCTGCTGTTACAGGGCTAAAAGAAACCAGAAATTCCACCAAAAATGTGAGGAGGGTGAGGGATTGCAGCTTTCAGCGTTCTTGGAGTGAATCCTGGGGGAATTTTTGGCAGTGGGCTGTGGATCCAAATGTCTGGGGCAGCTCCTGAGCTTTGGAAGGAGCTGCTTTGGAAAGAGCTGCTTTATCTGTCAGAGATGTGAAGCTGAATATCGAATGCCTGACAGATCCCATTTTCTGCAGCTCCCACTTCTTTGCCAAGAGCTGTCTCTGCCAAAGGTGTTGCATCCAGGATTTTTAGGGAGCTGCAGAGGAAGTTGGGTTGTGTTTGGGTTTCTTGGTTTGTTGTGGGTTTGGTTTGGTGGTGGTGGTTTCTGTTCCTGTGGGAACAGCTCATGCATGGAGATATTCTGGATTAAACCAGCCAGGCCAGGGGGGGATAAGTTGAATTTTTGTTATTAGTAAATGAAAGCTGCTGCCTTTGTTTTATGTTCAGCTCTTCTGAAGTGCCCTGCTCAGCTCCTGCTTTGGGAGGAGGGCAGAGTGAAGGAATGGTGCTCAAACACCTTAAGTTTCCTGGGAAAGTGGATGATGCCTCACTTCCACTTAAATCCACCTGAAGCCATTTTAAAAGTTCAGCCATTCAGGATCCCTCAGAGCTGAGCTTGGCCCTCTCACTGCACCCCTCCATCCATTGGAATTTTTATTTCTTCACAATCTGTGCCCACTTTGCAATGCCTCAGAGAGCCATTTGGAATTCTTCCTGTCACTTTTGGTGTTTGATTCTTAAAACCCAAAGCCTGCAGCCTCTGCCAAATACACTTTTCATTTCTGCCTTGTCCTCTAACCCTTTTCCCTGGTGGAGATTCTCTGAGAAGCTCCAGCCATTCCAATATTTGGCTGCTCTCCGATGATTTGGGGAAATGTCTCTCAGAATGACTTGAGAAAGCCCTTGAAGGGACATTTTCCTTCCCTTTCAGTGGATTAAGGATAAATGAGCATGATAATTCCTCAGCTCACATTCCTTTCTTCCAAAATAACCAATTTTGAACAAAGCAGAGAGATTTCTGCATTTCCCTTAGAGGGTTTTGTTCTTCCCTCAGCAGGTTTGGTTGGAAATCCTGGATGGCACAGGTGTTGGAATGTTTTTCCAAATGGAATGATTTTATTTTTAGATGAATAGAAAAATATTTGCCATGAAATACTGTCTGAAAATGTTTCTTTCCTTTTGAGTACCCAAAATGAGGGCAAAATCATCAGTAATTTACTCTGGATCCTTTGAGTGTATTCCCAGCAGGAGTGGAAACATGTTGGAAAAAGCCTTTACATTTTGGAATATATTTCCCACATTCAAAAGCTTTCTAAATGAGGCTGGTGATTACTCAGCTACTCTGTAGTGGAATTTCCAAGTGCCCACTCAGTGAACAGGAATTCAGTGTTTAATGCTTGGAAATGGAAGTGTAAATCATAGATTTTTCCAAGGATGGAAGAAGCACACTGCAGGTATTTATTTTTCAGATGGGTGGCTGGAAAACTGTGGCCCATGGAATCTGTAAATGGCCCTTGTGTGACAGAGCACAACTCTGGATGTTTTATTTGAATGTGTTTGGGTCTCCTAATGCAAAAATGACACCAGCTCATACATTTGAAGTATGAGCTATTCAAATGTATCCTGTAAGTCTTCAGGAAAAACAGCTCCTTCTTGGCACTGCAGTTGGAATTTGCATTAAAAAATCATCAGGGGTTTATTTGAATCTTTTTTTAATCCTTCAGTGGAGTCATTGTGGAGTGGCTGCAGTGGGAATTCAGGAATTGGTTTCCCAGGAGCCTCCCTGGTGCTGCCCAGCCCCACTTCCATGGGGTCCCTCAGCGCTGCAGCTTTGTGCTGGAAGGACACACAGACCCAGGCATGGACCTGCAGAGCAGTGGCTGTGATTGCAGGAGGAATTCTGCCCAGGGAATGGGCACAGCCCCGAGGCTGCCACAGCTCCAGGAACCCTTGGCCAGCCCTGCCAGGGATGCCCAGGAACTGCATCAGTGGTCCTGGGGGTCCCTTCCACTCAGGATAGCCCAGGATTCTTTTTAGTTCTCCTTTTGAAATAACAGCAATAGATGCAGGAAGCCTTCTGGAAGATTTTCTTTCTTCTGTCCCAGGAACAGCTGTTGAATTGAGATCCAGAAAATCAGGAAGTGAAATGGGAGCAGGCCTGGGTTGGCAACTCCCAGCCCTGGAATAGTATTCTGGATTAGACCAGGAATTCCCACCTGGAAAAGGTGAGAATTTAAAGTAAAGGAAGAAGAAATAAGATTGGAATTTTCAAGAGGTTTTTACAACAGCTTGTGGTGACAAGACGAGACCTGATGGCTTCAAACTGATGGAGGGAAAGTTTAGATTGAATTAGGAAAAAATCCTTCCCTGGCAGGGTGGGGAGGTGCCCAGAGCAGCTGGGGCTGCCCCTGGATCCCTGGCAGTGCCCAAGGCCAGGCTGGACACTGGGGCTGGGAGCAGCCTGGGACAGTGGGAGGTGTCCCTGCCATGGCAGGGGTGGCACTGGGTGGGCTCTGAGGTCCCTCCCAACCCAGCCCAGTCTGGGATTAAATGGTAAACGAAATTGTCTCACAGGTTTTGGAGATGCCCTGAGGAAAATCTGCCTGTTCCAAACCATTCCCCAGCTTTGTTTGTGCACAGTGACCAGACTGTTCCTTCAGCAAATGGCATCAGGCAGCAGTGACAGCTCTGGGGGGGCTTGGATCAGCTGGAGCCCAGCTGGGAGGGGGAGCAGCCCATGGAATCACACCTGGGGTTATCCTGGCTCTAAGGCCACACCAAATTCCCAAAAACCATCTGGAACATCTGAGGAGCAGCCTCAGAGCAGGGGCCACCAAGACACTCCTGGATAAAGGTGGCATTTGGCTTTTCTGGGGGGAGTAAATACAGGGTTCAGGGCAGTGCTGCCTGTTTTATTTCCATGAGCCTTGAGGAATGAGCAGCTCTGAGGGAGAAACTCCAGCCTGCAGAATTTGAAGGCCTTCCAATGGCAAAGTGCAGGTGAAACTCAGAAAGGGAAACTCCCCTGGCCCAGCCTGAGGCTGTTCCCTCTCCTGATCCTTTTCCTGGAGCACAGCCTGGCCCCCTGGCTGTGGCAGCTCCTGAGAGAGGATGGGGGTGAAAGGGACAGGAACAAACATCAGGAAACCCAGAACCCCCAAATCCCTGGGGCTGGCACAGCCCTGCCAGCCCAGGGTGTGCCAGCTGTGCCCCACGGGCACCTTGTCCCCAGCCCAGAGCACTCAGTGCCACCTCCAGGGGACACCTGCAGGGATGGGCACTGCAAAGCTCCCTGGGCAGCCCCTGCCAAGGCCTGAGCTCCCTTTCCATGGGCAAATTCCTGCTGCTGTCCAAGCTGAGCCTGCCCTGGCCCAGCCTGAGGCCGTTCCCTCTGCTCCTGTCCCTGTTCCCTGGGAGCAGAGCCCGACCCCCCCCGGCTGTGCCCTCCTGGCAGGGACTTGTGCAGAGCCACAAGGGCCCCCTGAGCCTCCTTGCTCCAGCCTCAGCCCCTTCCCAGCTCCCTCAGGGATTCTCCAGCCCCTTCCCAGCTCCCTCAGGGATTCTCCAGCCCCTTCCCAGCTCCCTCAGGGATTCTCCAGCCCCTTCCCAGCTCCCTCAGGGATTCTCCAGCCCCTTCCCAGCTCCGTTCCCTGCCCTGGACACGCTCCAGCCCCTTTGACTTTCAGAACAGATTTGGAAGCAAAGCCTTGGTTGCTCAAACAAAAAGTAATTGGGCTTCTTTAATTGCTTTACCTGAACCTTTAATGGGCACTGATTGACTCTAGATTGAGATGTTGAGTAGGGAATACAGACAGGCTGACACAGATTCATTCCTTTTACTTTTTTTTCCTCTGTACTGACCTTTTATCTTTACCTCCTTCATTATCTGGAATGTACATAGCAAGGTAAAAATATCTTGACTTCTTTGGTCTTCTCAGAAAAGTTTCAGTGAAGATGGAATCATATTGAACTACAATTTCCACCTGCCTTTTGGTGTTGCTGTGGTGATCAGTGTGTGTGTCATCAAGCCAGCAGGCCAAAGAAATATTTTTTTTCCCTCAAGGAATATTTAAAAGAATGGGATGCTAACATCAGGCTCTTATTCTAATATTATGAAGGTTTCACTCAAGAAATAATGATCCAAAGTCCCTTTTTGCTTCAGGAGTGATGTGTTTGAACATGTCCCTTCTTTCTCTCTTGAGAAAGTGGATATTTGGATTATGAAGTGGATATATGTTGTAGTTGTGATGGAGACAATAGAAAGCAACACACTCCATTTTCAGAAGGCTTCAAACCTTTTTTTATTCTAGCATGCATGCTTTTTATACATTATCACAAAACTCATAAATTTTCACTTCACTCATTGGTCAGGAAAGACAAACAAAGTGCTCATTGGAACAGGCAGTTGCAGTTTCACTTATTTCTCCTTCTTTCTTGGTTTCTGTGTCAATGACCTTGGTAGGAAATTTTTTCAGGGACAGACATGGATCCTCTGATCAGGCTTCTCTCTGCCTCACAGAAGTCCCTGTAAAACCTCTTCCACAGATAAATATTTTGAAGACTTACCATACCAGGGCATTCTCCATGCAATGAATAATGTGCTCTGACTCCATGATTCAGAATGCTGAACAATTGCTTTATTAAAACTATACTATATTACATATAATACTATATTATGATTATACTAAAGAGATACAAAATACATACTGTATTATACTAAAGAAAACCTTGTGACAGTCAGAGTGCTTTGAGTGATCACTCAAACAATTTTCACCTGTGTCTAATTAAATAATTACTTCAGGTAAACAATTTGTGTAACACATTCCAAATGTGCAGAACAACAGGAGCAGTGAATAGAGATAAGAGTTTTCCTCCTCTGAGATTCTCACTGCCTTCCCCAGGAAAAATCCTGGGAGAGAGAATTGTGTCTCTGTCTGTTTAGAGAATGTGAATGCCACAAGGCATTCACATGGAATGGAATTATGGGATGGTTTGAGTTGGGCCTCAGAGCCCACTCAGTGCCACCCTGCCATGGCAGGGACACCTCCCACTGTCCCCAGTGTCCAGCCTGGCCTTGGGCACTGCCAGGGATCCAGGGGCAGCCCCAGCTGCTCTGGGAATTCCATCCCAGCCCCTGCCCACCCTGCCAGGGAATAATTTTTCATTCTCAAAATCTCATCCAGCCCTGCCCTCTGGCACTGGGAGCCATTCCCTGTGTGCTGTCCCTCCATCCCCTGGAAATTGTCTCTCTCCATGGTTCTCCTTTGGATTCTGGAATGTGAATCTGGATCCCAGCCTTACACAGCCAGCCCAGAATTGAACTTCTGAGAGCTCCTCTCCTGTTGTGTGTTCATCACTGCTCGTACATGTGAGAGCAAACCTGATCTCAGCTGGTTGGCACTGGGCTGCTTTAATAATGAGCCATGTTTGGGGCCAGTGTTCTCTATCTCAGTTATGTTGTGCTTCTGCTGGAAGGCAGGAATTGGGGAGGGATGTGCTTCCTGTGGGAACATCTGGATCTGGGGGAGCTCTGAGCACCCTGGCTTTGATTGGATGGGGTTTGAGCAAAGCCCTGTCAGCTGTGGGGCCGGATTGTGGCACTGCTGGATTGTTTGTGGGGAATTTTTCCTTCTTCCCATGGAAGAAGAGAATTAGGGAAGTTTTTTAGGGGGACCTTGTGGGGGCACAGCTGGAACTCTGTGGCTGGGAGAAGAACAGCTGGGAAGGGGCTGGAGAATCCCTGAGGGAGCTGGGAAGGGGCTGGAGAATCCCTGAGGGAGCTGGGAAGGGGCTGGAGAATCCCTGAGGAGCTGGGAAGGGGCTGAGGCTGGAGCAGAGGAGGCTCAGGGGGCCCTTGTGGCTCTGCACAAGTCCCTGCCAGGAGGGCACAGCCGGGGGGGTCGGGCTCTGCTCCCAGGGAACAGGGACAGGAGCAGAGGGAACGGCCTCAGGCTGGGCCAGGGCAGGCTCAGCTTGGACAGCAGCAGGAATTTGCCCATGGAAAGGGAGCTCAGGCCTTGGCAGGGGCTGCCCAGGGAGCTTTGCAGTGCCCATCCCTGCAGGTGTCCCCTGGAGGTGGCACTGAGTGCTCTGGGCTGGGCACAAGGTGCCCGTGGGGCACAGCTGGCACTCCATGGGCTGGCAGGGCTGTGCCAGCCCCAGGGATTTGGGGATTCTGGGGTTTCCTGAGGTTTGTTCCTGTCCCTTTTACCCCCATCCTCCCTCAGGAGCTGCCACAGCCTGGCTGTGTTTGTGTGGGAGCTGCCATTCCCCATCCCTCCATGTTTGGGCTGCTCAGGGTTGTTCTCCTTGTGGCCCTGTCATCATTTCAGCAGCTCAGAGTGAAATTCCTCTGAAATGTGGTCCCTGCTCAGTCCCCGAAGGTGGCACTGGCCCAGCCCAGCCCTGGTGCTGTGCAGGGCTCCAGCTGTGCTCCCTGGCAGAGCAGGCAGGACACACTCCAGGAATGCAGGAATGCCACTGGCAGCTTGTGCCCTGCTCTGCACCTCTCCCTGTGCTCAGTGTCACTTATAAATAACTTTACAGCTGCTCCCTCTCCATAAAACAGCCAGATCTTCGTGCAGAAGGTGCCCCCTCACGCCATAAATAATGATCCAAAGCCCCTTTTTGCTTCAGCAGTGATGTGTTTGAACATATCCCTTCTTTCTGTTCGGAATTATTTCATCTTGCAGCTCCACAGAGCTGTTAATTACTGTCTAGATGGGTTTTTTCCCCTTTGAGCTATTAATTGAAAGAAATAACCTTGAAAAGGTCAGAGTGGAGCTGATTTTTCCTGGTTGCAGTGGTAGGAGTCTCTCATGCTTCCTTTATTTCATTGTTACCCAGTGTTTGGGAGAAACTTCTTTTTTTTGTCTTGGGAGCTGCAGGAGCATTTTGAACAAATCACTTCCTTCAATTCTGCTGGAAATAGTTTTTCTCCAGTATGAAAAATGCCCTATTAACCCATTTTGTTTCCAAAGTCCTTGTCCTTTTATAGTTCCTGACAAATAGAGGTGATCTTTGGAGAATTTGCACCTCTTCCCCCTTTTTTCAGCTCCACTCTGAGCAAGGATTTATATAGACAGCTATATTTAGAGAAGCCTTCAGCAAGCTGCAGAGGAGTTGTTGGAGGATTTCCTGCCCTTCCCTTCCCAGTTTGCTTTTCCTGGGGTGGCCTGGGCAGGGGTTCCATACTGAGCTGGACACTGGACTCTTGTCCTGTCACCTTCTCTCCTCCTTTCTGCCATAATTAGAAATAAAAATCAGCACTGAAACTGCCCATGGGAATGCTCTTGATTACTTTTGTCATGGTTTCTTGTCATCTTTGACTTTTTCTGTTGTCTTTGGCTGTTTATTTTCTCTCACCCCAACATCTCATGGGTTTATTATATTATTGCTGAACAGTCCTCCTCAGGAATTTTCATAGATTTTAAAAAAGCATCTTGAAGGCTGTTTTGATGATCTGGACCCAAATTCTCTCTCTGTGGTGAAGGAAATATTTCTTGGATTGACTTTGCAAGAACTTTCTCCTTCCCTTTTCTAATCTCCCAACCCAATTAGTGCAAAAGGTGTTTCATAATGTGCTTTTTCTACTATAAATACATTATCTGGAGATAATTTTGGAATGAGAGTAAAGCAGTTAATGAGTTTAAACAGAAATAAAGACAGTAGAAATAGGCAGAGTTTTTTTACAAACTCATTGACATTTATCCCAATGACAGCATTAAGTTTATTTATCCCAATGACACAGTAAGTTCAGGTCTAGAAAAGTGTTTGAGTTTTGTGTTTGTATTTGAGTCTTGAATTTGTATTTGAGTCTTGAGTTTGTATTTGAGTCTTGTGTCTTGAGGTGCAGAGTCCTCATAACTTTCCCCTGGCTTTCCTGTGGGTTTGCCTGACATGTTAGAAGATGAGCACTCACTCCTCTTGCTTGGAACAGGAGATTTTCCTGGAATAGCTGGAAGCCTAAACCAGAGGTGACACTGCACCCCAGACATGTGATTTTCAGTGTTTCTTGTCAGCTGAGTTTATCCTTTGCAGTAAATATCTCTGGTACCACTAGCCAGTGCTAATTGTGCTGAATTAATGCTCTGATAGGTATTTCTAATAGTCTTTATTCTGAAAAGATCTCAGAATGTCCCAGTGCTGGAGTTTTAGAACCATGGGCTCCTCCTTTGAGAGGAGCACTCAGATAATTGGGTGGGGTGGAGCCCAGGCAGGTTGTGGGGAACACAGTAAAGGTAAGAAGACTTTGAGGGAGCTGTGAAAGCAATTCACATCCTGACAGAAATTCACATCCTGACAGAAATTCACATCCTGACAGAAACAGAAAGAGCAGAGAACTCAGAGCTGGCTGCAAAGTCTGAAAGTAGAAAAGTTAAAACAGTGCAGCAAGCAAGGAGAGGCAACAATAGCTTGAGTTTTAGGCTTGGCTAAGATAGACCTTCAGGCTGCAGAAAAATATGCTTAAAAAGACAGTAGAAGGTTTTAAACTTAATAATGGAGTATTGTGTGTTGTTAATAAAAAGAGGTCAAGCAGGCATTTTGTGCAGCAGGTGTATGTGTGCTTTTAGTGACTGGTTGGAACAATTGTCTGTGAGCTTTAGCAATATGCTAGAAAGTTTTTAAAAGTTTTTAAAGTTTTTTTTTTCTCTGTACCAGAGAAATCTTTGCCTGCTGCTGCCTGTACATGAGCTTTGCCCCCTTCAGTTGTCTCAGCCATGTAACGAGGCTGATGCTGCAGTGAAGCTCAGGGATGAGCCCCAGCAGTCCCAGCCTTTGTGCCCCATTCCATGGAATCAGATCCTTGCAGCTGCTCACACTGCACAAGCATTGGGCACTGAGGGGGTGAAACCCCTGCAGGGCTGTGGGGCACTGAGCCCTGGTGTTTGCTGGGGCACTGGTGGGCACAGGAGCTGCTGCTGCCCTTTTTGCCACGGACTCTGGGCATTCCTTGGCTCCACCAGGGCATGCTGGCATTGGGAAAACCCTTTTGTGGCCTTGTGTTGCTGTGCTCTGACTCCTTTACTGTAAATAAGTCAGCACATGCTCCTTGTGCAGTTCATTCTGAGATCCCTCAGACTCCTGAGCTCGTTAACAGATTGGTTTGTGCACATGATTTCCCTGCTGGAGGAATGGATTTATTTCACTTAATCTTTCTGAGGAATGCAGAAAATACAACCTGGAATATGTAACTTGAAAACACAGCATTTTATAACCACAAAGCAGAAGTTGTCACAGAATTACAGAATGGTTGAAGTTGGAAGGGACCTTAGGGATGGCAGGGACACCTTCCACTGTTCCAGGCTGCTCCAGCCTGACCTTGGGCACTGCCAGGGATCCAGGGGCAGCCCCAGCTGCTCTGGGAAAGGTGTCTGAAAGGACACCTGGGCAGGATTTCTCCCTGCAAGTCTCACAGGATTTCTCATGAAGTAAAACAGACCAGTCCTACTTTAGAACAGTTTTCTCCCCAGGTTCCTCCAGCAGCCTGAGCCCTGGCAGCCTGGCACAGGCCATGCCTGGCATAGCTCCACACCCACTCAAGCCTCTGACTTAGCCCTGTAAATTTTTCCAATGCCAAGCACACCCAGGTCAGAGACACGGGGAGGAGAAGGGAGGCAGAATTATCACCCAGTATTAATGTTACAGAAATTTTAGGAAGAAATTCTTTACTCTGAGGGCAGTGAGGCCCTGGCACAGAGTGCCCAGAGCAGCTGTGGCTGCCCCTGCATCCCTGGAATGTTCAGTTCCAGGTTGGACACTGGGGCTGGGAGCAGCCTGGCACAGTGGGAGGTGTCCCTGCCATGGCAGGGGTGGGATAGGATGGGCTTTGAGGTCTCTCCCAACCCAAACCAGTCTGGGAATTCATGATTTTTGTTTTGGGGGTATTTTATTTTTGTCAGGAGCAGGGGAGTGGTTGGGAATGTGGATTTATTTTTAGCCAGTAAAATGAGAGTAAGGCTGTGCCAGGAAAATGAAACCAATGTGATTTTCATTGTAGATAACTTGAAGATGTTTATCCCTGTCCTGAGGAAGGGCTGAGGCAGGATAATTAACATGGAGACAGGAATAGATAGGAAAAGAGCAGCAGGTCTGGAGTGGGAGTGCAGGGATTACACCAAGAGCACCTCCAAGGGCAGCTGTAAAACCTGCCAGGGAGGAGGGAGAATGGACTGGATTGTTCTGGCTTATGGCTCTTGGGGGTAATTCTATCAACTTAGAGAATTCCCAGCATATTTAACTTCACATTCATTTCCCTTCTCTGGTTGTTCACTTTGCTGTTGGAGTTATTGGCACTTTTGGTGACTTTTGCCTGATTTCTGCTTCTGTGGCCTCACTTCCTTCTCTTCTGTGCCCTGCCTATTCCACTGCATGTGGAGGTGGAATTGGGGAGCAAATTATGGCATTCAGTCATTCTGTGTTCCCACTATTTCAGATATTTATTGGACTCTCTGATTGTCCTTCCAGCCCCCAAAGATGTTCCAAAAAAGGTCTCTGTCACATTTCTGTCCTTGGCAGTGCTGGAGGATCTCTCAGGTGTTCTTGGTGTTTGGGAGCACTTTGGGTTTTGATTGAGCACCTTGTTTGCAGTTTTAGAACTCAACTTCCAGAATGTGAGCCCTGGAATCTGCAGCTTCCAAGGGAAAGGTGAAACCTGAGGAGGTGGAGCTGCCCCTGCTGTCCTGTCCCTCTGCTCTGAGCCCTTTGCCTTCATTCCCAAAGTGCAGCAGCACCAGGGAGCCATGGAATGGTCTGGCTGGGAGGGACCTCAGAGCCCACCCAGTGCCACCCCTGCCATGGCAGGGACACCTCCCACTGTCCCAGGCTGCTCCAACCTGGCCTTGGGCACTGCCAGGGGCAGCCCCAGCTGGAATTCCATTCCAGTCCCTCATTTCCATCCCAGGGAACAATTCCTCATTGCCAAGATCCCATCCAGCCCTGCCCTCTGGCACTGGCAGCCATTCCCTGTGTGCTGTCCCTGCATCCCCTGGAAACTGTCTCTCTCCAGCTTTCCTGGGGCTCCTTCAGGCCCTGCAAGGCCACCCTGAGCTCAGCCCAAAGCTTCTCCTGTGCAGGTGAACAATGCCAGCTGTGCCAGCCTTTCCTCCCAGCAGAGCTGCTCCATCCCTCTGCTCATCCTGGAGCCTCCTCTGGGCTCTCTGCAGCAGCTCCAGCTCCTCCCTGGGCTGGTGATTTTGCCCTCGTTCTGTCTCACAGAGAGGACAGGAAGCAGCAAACTCTCCACAGGGAGAGAAGGGAGCAGAAAAGCTGCCCTCTGATAATATCAGAACATCAAATCCAGGACTGCTGAGGTGTTGCAATGTTCCTGTCCCAGCCAGGGTTGTTTGCTGTGGGTACCAAACCTTCCAGGAAGGAACATTGCAGCACTCAGGGTTTGGCAGTGGGGCTTTTGTAACTTTGGCTTGTGGTTTCCACATCATCTCAGGGCTCCACTGCCCCAAACAGCTCTTCCTGCACCATGGGCAGTGGGAATTGGGGCTTTTTCTTTTGATAAAGTGCTTGAGTTTGGTATTAATAACTCAAAGTGGTTTATTTAATACACTGAGAGACCTGGCCTGAGCTGGAGGAGGCCAGGGCTGGATGGGACATTGGCAATGAGGAATTGTTCCCTGGCAGGGTGGGCAGGCCCTGGCACAGGGTGCCCAGAGCAGCTGGGGCTGCCCCTGGATCCCTGGCAGTGCCCAAGGCCAGGCTGGACACTGGGGACAGTGGGAGGTGTCCCTGCCATGGCAGGGGTGGCACTGGGTGGGATTTGAGGTCCCTTCCAGCCCAAACCTTTTTGTGATTCCATGATTTGGTGCACAACCATGTCAAATAGTGACAAAGTGCAACATACTACAAGTGATTTCTTTGGGGTTTTAAAAAGCCAAATTAAAAACGTTATGTGTATGAGTAGGACTGAAATGTTTCTCTTAAATCTGGAGAACACAGTGAAAAAATTCTTTTGTGAGGTGTTGCATTTTTCAGACCCACTTGGTTTGTTCCTAGCCAGGCTCTCTAGTCCTGGATTAGCTAACCAAGTTCTGATTTTGGGGTGGCTTCTGCAGTCATTTTCCCTGGCTCTCAGCAATGTCCAGCTGGCCTTGAGGATGGCAACCAGAGAGATTTTTTCTGTTTTACTCCTCATGAGCTCCAGGGACAGAAACGTCCCCAGAGGTGCTGCAGTGACCCGTGGCTGTGCCAGCTTGGAGCAGAAACCTGCTCTGCTTTCTTATCAGGAGCTGCAGTTCCCTGGCATGTGGGCAGCCTGTTTGCTCTGTGCTCAGGTGAGTCATGACCATTCTTTCCAGGTGAGCATCCCGACCTCTGCTTTGTGGAGTCACACCTGCTCCTTCCACATCCCAAGGACTGAGGGGACCTGACAGAAATTCCAGGTCAGGGACAGGGGTTGGGATGTGCTCACTGTGGTTTTCTGGGCTCTGTGAATGCTGAATTTCTGTGTGGGATCTCTCCCCCCATCCTCACTGATGGAATTCATCCCATTCTTCCCAGAAAAGGTGCTCAGGCCTTGGCAGGGGCTGCCCAGGGGGGTTTGGAGTCCCCATCCCTGGAGGTGTCCCAGGAGTGTCTGGATGTGGCACTCAGGGTTGGGGACAAGGTGGGTGATGATTCAGGCACAGCTGGCACTTGATAGTCTTGAGGTGCTTTTCTAATTTCAGTGATCCTGGGATTTTTAAGTGATGCCTTCCAAGAAAAGGTTCTGAAAATTTGTATTAAATATTCTTTTCATGCTGTGATAACTTTTACACTGAGGTAACTTAAGAACAGCAGAGAGTTTGACTTTAAATGGGGATTTAGCAAGTAGACCCCCTAAAAATGGAGAATAATCTTCATGTGGAGAGTTTTGTGTAGTTAAATAGTGATGAAATCAGGCTTTAAACTTAGCACTGTGCATTGTTTGCAGGTATTCCCTAAAACTTGGTGCTTCTGTCATAGCCCTGTGTTAGACCAGAATGAACTGAAGGCATTTAAGATTTTGACTGTGTTATAATTTTAGAGCTGCAGTGCATGGGAGAGTTTCAAATAGCTTGTGAAAGCTTCAGTTTAAACTTCATTAATTACTTGAAATGGTGATGAGTTTTTTTTTAGTGGTTCTTGCTTAAAAAAAAAACAAAACACACAAAGGAAGACTCCCACCCCCCTAAAAAAATACAAGAAAAGACCACAAAGATCTGTGTTCTGTGCTGCTTTTTGGGAAATGCTTTGGAACTGGGATTCAGGTGTCCCAGAAGATGCCAGGAATTCAGGTTGCACAGCTGCTCCCTGCTGCTGTGTCTCAGGTTCTGGAAGAACCCTGGCAGCAGATTGGTGAGCAGGCTCCTGGTAGGAAAAAAAGCACAAAGCAACCCCTGAGAAGCCCTCCCTGCTCAGTGGGGCTGGGAAAGTTTTTAATAAGGCAAGAACTGTAATTAATGCACAGAGCTGCTTTGAAGAAGCTTCCAAACAAATCCTCCTTGTCGTGGCAGGAAAGTAATTTCCCCAAATCCATCTCTCCATTTCCACCCGTGGCTGTTTGGTGGAACAAGAACTGAGCTGAGGGGTTTGTTCCCCATCCCCAGGGAATCAGAATCAGACATTTTTCCTGCTGCCTTCTCCCCAGCCCATTCCAGAGCGTTTCCACCTGTGGCTCTTGAGTGGCACAAGAACTGAGTTCAGGGATTTGTGTCCCACCCCCAGCGGATCAGAATTGGGCATTTTCCTGCTGCCTTCTCCCCAGCCCATTCCTGGGGTGTTTTGCCGAGGCAGGAACATTTTCCTTTAACACAGAGTGAGGTTTCCACCTGTGGCTGTTTGGTGGAACAAGAACTGAGCTGAGGGATTTCTGTCCCATCCCCAGGGAATCGTGAATTGAGCATTTTCCCTGCTGCCTTCTCCCCTGCCCATTCCCAGAGCATTTCCACCTGTGGCTGTGTGGTGGAACAAGAACTGAGTTGAACAAGAACTGAGGGATTTGTTCCCCATCCCCAGAGACACAGAATTAGGCATTTTCCTGCTGCCTTCTCCCCAGCCCATTCCCAGAGAGTTTCTACCTGTGGCTCTTGAGTTCAGGGATTTGTGTCCCATCCCCAGAAGATCAGAATCAGACATTTTTCCTGCTGCCTTCTCTGCAGCCCATTCCCAGAGAGTTTCTACCTATGGTTGGGTGGAACAAGAACTGAGCTGAGGGATTTGTTTCCCATCCCCAGAGGATCAGAATCAGACATTTTTCCTGCTGCCTTCTCCCCAGCCCATTCCTGGAGCATTTCCACCTGCGGCTGTTGAGTGGAACAAGAACTGAGTTCAGGGATTTGTTTCCCATCCCCAGAGCATCGGTATCAGACATTTTTCCTGCTGGTTTCTCCCCAGCCCATTCCTGGAGCGTTCTGCCGAGGCAGGAACATTTTCCATGCGTGGAGTGGGAGCTGCATGGAATTACTGCCAGTGGAAACTATGCTGCAAGAGCCCGGCCGGCAGCTGCCCTGCTCGGCTCAGCCGCATTTTCCATGCTCCCGGTAATTAGCCGAGGGAAGCTGACTAATTACTGACGTCACCTCTTTCCAGTGCCGCTTACATTTTGTTCCCAAGCATGCTCAGGAATTCGCTGTCACCCACAGGATGCTCTGAGAGCTTTTTGTCACCGGGGGCTGGGCTGGCTTTGCTTTGCTTTGCTTTATAAACGCTGCGAGCGGCAGCCGCGGCTCCCGAGCAGCCGCGATCGCTGCGGGATCGCCGGGGGCCGGCCCCAAAAATGCATTTCCGAAACTTCCACTACAGCTTCGGCTCGCTCATCGCCTGCCTGGCCGATGGGCAGCTCTTCACCCAGCCAGAAACAAGGGTAGGTTTGGGTTTTTGGGGTTTTTCTGGCAGCTCCACTCCAGAGGTGCTGCTTGCACTTTGCAGTTTGCTGTGGTGTTTCTGGGTCCCAGGATGGAGGAGAATTGAGAATCTGGCTCCATGTTCTTAGAAGGCGAATTTATTATTATATTCTACTAATTCTATTCCATTCTATTCTATAAATTCTATTCTATTAATTCCATTATATTCCATTCCATTCCATTATATTCCATTCCATTATATTAAAGAATGCTATACTAAAACTATACTAAAGAACAGAGAAAGGATACAGACAAAGGCTTAACAAAATACTAATTAAAAACTCGTGGCTATACTAAAACTATACTAAAAAACAGAGGGAAATTGCAGTTTGCTGTGGTGTTTGCTGGGTCCCAGGACGGAGGAGAATTGAGAATCTGACTCCATGTTCTTAGAAGGCTGATTTATTGTTATATTATATTAATTCGATTATAATATATTAATTCTATTCTATTAATTCCATTATATTCCATTCCATTATATTAAAGAATGCTATACTAAAACTATACTAAAGAACAGAGAAAGGATACAGACAAAGGCTTAACAAGATACTAATTAAAAACTCATGGCTGATGGGCAGCTCTTCACCCAGCCAGAAACAGGGGTAGGTTTGGTTTTTTGGGGTTTTTCTGGCAACTCCACTCCAGAGGTGCTGCTTGCACTCAGAGGGAAATTGCAGTTTGCTGGGTCCCAGGACAGAGGAGAATTGAGAATCTGCCTCCATGTTCTTAGAAGGCTGATTTATTGTTATATTATATTAATTCTGTTGTATTAGTTCTATTGTATTAGTTCTATTGTATTCCATTCCATTATATTACATTATATTCTATTATATTAAAGAATGCTATACTAAAACTATACTAAAGAACAGAGAAAGGATACAGACAAAGGCTTAACAAGATACTAATTAAAAACTCGTGGCTGACTCCTCAGAGTCCTGACACGGCCAGATGGTGATTGGTTATTAAGTAAAAACAATTCACATGTTGGATAAACAATCTCCAGCCACATTCCAAAGCAGCAGAACACAGGAGAAGCAAATGAGATAATATTGTTTTCCTTTTTCTGTGAGGCTTCTCAGTTTCCCAGGAGAAGAAATCCTGGGCAAAGAGGATTTTTTCAGAAAATATGGCAGTGACAGTTTGCCATAAAAGTCTTGGAGACTGGGAGTCTGCAGCAGGCTGCTCTGAGGGGAATGATTCCAACTCTGGGAATTATTCAGTTTTAGCTCTCTGTGGTTGGGAAAATTGTCTCAAGTTTCCCTCCAGACTTCTTGGACTGTGTGGTGTATTCTGAATTTTCAGCAAATATTTCACGAGTTCTGGAATGGCTGCCCAGGGAGGTGGTGGAGTTCCCATCCCTGGGTGTGTTTAACAAAACCTGGATGTGCCAGGGTTTAGTTGAGGTGTCAGGGAACAGAACAGGTTGGACTCAGTGATTTGAATGTCTCTTCCAACCTGATTCTGTAATTCTGTAATTCTGATTTTGGAGAAAAGGGCAGGACACAACTTTGAGCTCCTGCATGTTGGGATTTAAAACTTCCCATCAAGAATCCTCCTCATTAAATATTCTTAATAATTTATTAGGAAATATTTTTATCGGAGATTTTATTTCCCTGCAATGGGTTTTGGAAGCAGAGGTTGTTTTTGGAGCACTTGGAATAAACAAGTAAATAAATGAATAAATAACACAGCAGCCTCAGTTTGTGTGGGAGTTCAGAGCTGCTCCATGCTGCTGTTCCTTTACTGATTTTGGCAGCAAGATCCACAAATTTGTAATCCATGTGATACTTTTCCTGGGCTTTTTTTTTTCTTGGTAAAACTGTAAGAAATCCTCATGAGTCTGTATTTAGCTGTATTAGCAATATAAAATAAATAATAATGTAAATATAAAAGAATATAAAATACTTGCCAGTCCTGATACAGTGAGCTGATACTGCTAAGATACCTTAAGGACAAAATTAACTTATTTTTTTAAAGTGTCATAGTGATAAAGTGACATTTCTGATCTCTGTGATCACATAAATAAATAAATATTAAAATAAAAAACCACAACCACACCAAACAACACAAAAAACCCCCAAAACCCAGATCTCTCTGTCTTTAAATACAGCATGGGAACTTGGAAATGCAGTTTTTGGGTGCATTTTCCACGGTTCCATCTCAGCTTTGAGGCTCCCAATCACCAGCTCTGTGTGGGGAGGGTCCTGCTCCTGCTTCAGAGCTCATTCTGAAGAAGGTGCAGAAGCAGAACAGCTCTGATTTTAAAATCTCTTTGAATGGAATGATTTTATACCCAGCTGTGGTGAGTGTGTGAAGTGGAGCTTCTCAGGGAGGAAAATGAAATTCTGAATTAATTTCTGCCTTCTTATGGAATTTTCCTGCTTTTTTCCCCCCCTACTAATTCAAAATATTGTAGTAAAAAACCCTCAATGAAATAATGTTTATTGTGGCTTTATCCTGAGTTTCTGGGAAGCTTTTAGGGAGAGAAAATACCTGGAAATTCCCCCAGTTTGAATCCATTGGAATAAAAGCCTTGGGAAGGGCCTGTCAGCTCCAGAGCCTCCTCTTGTGTCTCTCCTGGCCTGGAATCCTGCAGGGAGAGTGGAAGCACTTTCCATAAATTAAATTTAAAATAGCAGCAAAGCAGGAGATGTTCATGGACTTCATTCTTTGTGCCGAGTCACTGCAGAAAATCACATTTAGTTTGAAAATCAGGATTTTTTCATGTTTCTCTATGAAAACTTGTGCTGGATCCATTGAAATTTGCACATGTGGGCAAAGGCTCGGCAGAGTTTTTTTTTTCAAGGTTTTTGGGTATTAATTTTGTAAGAAACATTTCATTATCTTCTGTAGCTAAATTAGAGTGTCTTGTCCAACATTAATTTCTGATAATAATATAATAAGTGATAACATAATTTCTTAATAATAATAATGTATTTTGAGGATACAGAGAAATAAGGGATAAGGTAGAAAACTTCATTCTAGAAAGAAAAAGGAAAATAAACAAAGCAGTTTATTTACATTAATTAACTTATTTTACATTAATTTATTTACATTTATTGTTACAATAATAATTCAAGAGTGGGAGTTTGCCCTTATTAATAACTTCTCCTTTTAAATTAATTTCTTTATTAGTGTTTCATGCTGATTTTCTCCTCTTCTCCTTTCTCTCCAGGCCAAGTTTGAGTCCCTGTTCCGACCCTATGACAGGGACCTCACCTTCCAGTATTTTAAGAGCTTCAAAAGAGTGAGAATAAACTTCAGCAACCCTTTGTCTGCAGCAGATGCCAGGCTCCAGCTGGACAAGACAGAATTCCTTGGAAAAGAACTCAGACTCTATTTTGCTCAGGTAAAAAAAACCTGGTTGGGATTATCCTTGGGGGATTAAAGCTTTCCTTGTTCTGACTCCCATAAATCCTCCAGCTGATGTGGAGGATTTCTTTTTCCAAGCTGGTGTTTGGAAAACCCCAGTTTTGGGGTTAAATTTTGGGTTTGGGATAAAAGGGTTGGAGAGATGATGGGAATTTTGGGAATTTAACCCTTTTTCTTACACTAGGTTTTGTGCATGTTTCTGCTTGGTCTCCTCAAGTCAATTTGCTTTCTTTTCTAGAGTTTCTCCCAAGTTTCTGGAAATCTGGGAATTGTTCCAAATTATTTATTATCTCAGCATCCCAGAATTCCTTCATGGTCATTTTTTGTCAGATTAATTAGAGAATCCAGGGTTGTTCCAGAGCTTCACAGATTTGGAGGCTGTTGATATTTCCCATTTTTTGGATAACCTTGGATGGGAATGAGAACATTCCAAGAATTTAAAGGGTTGGGGGAGGCTCCTCTGCCAGAACCCAGGGAGTCCCTGGGGGATCCAGAGTGTGGATCTGCCCATTCCAGGCTCTGCATCTGCCCATTCCAGGCTCTGGAGCTGCCCATTCCAGGCTCTGGGGCTGCCCATTCCAGGCTCAGAGCTGCCCATTCCAGGCTCTGGGGCTGCCCATTCCAGGGCTGGAGTTGCCCATTCCGGGCTGTGGATCTGCCCATTCCAGGGCTGGAGCTGCCCATTCCAGGCTGTGGAGCTGCCCATTCCAGGCTCTGGGGCTGCCCATTCCAGGCTCTGGGGCTGCCCATTCCAGGCTCTGGATCTGCCCATTCCAGGCTGTGGATCTGCCCATTCCAGGCTCAGAGCTGCCCATTCCAGGCTCAGAGCTGCTCATTCCAGGCTCTGGGGCTGCCCATTCCAGGCTCTCCCTGCCCATTCCAGGCTCTCCCTGCCCATTTCAGGCTGTGAATCTGCCCATTTCAGGCTCAGAGCTGCCCATTCCAGGCTCTCCCTGCCCATTCCAGGCTCTGGAGCTGCCCATTCCAGGCTCTGGGGCTGCCCATTCCAGGCTCTGCATCTGCCCATTCCAGGCTCTGCATCTGCCCATTCCAGGCTCTGGAGCTGCCCATTCCAGGCTGTGGATCTGCCCATTCCAGGCTGTGGATCTGCCCATTCCAGGCTCTGGAGCTGCCCATTCCAGGCTCAGAGCTGCCCGTTCCAGGCTCAGAGCTGCCCATTCCAGGCTCTCCCTGCCCATTCCAGGGCTGGAGCTGCCCATTCCAGGCTCAGAGCTGCCCATTCCAGGCTCTCCCTGCCCATTCCAGGCTCAGAGCTGCCCATTCCAGGCTCTCCCTCCCCATTCCAGGCTCAGAGCTGCCCATTCCAGGCTCTCCCTCCCCATTCCAGGCTCTGGGGCTGCCCATTCCAGGCTCTCCCTGCCCATTCCAGGCTCTCCCTGCCCATTCCAGGCTCTGGGGCTGCCCATTCCAGGCTGTGGATCTGCCCATTCCAGGGCTGGAGTTGCCCATTCCAGGCTGTGGATCTGCCCATTCCAGGCTCTCCCTGCCCATCCCAGTCTTGGGGATCTCCCCCAGAGCAGCTCTGGAGCTCCCTGCTCTCTTCTCCTGCCCAAGCTCGGGCTCTGGTGTACGCTGGCAGTTTATATACAGACACAAACGGGACAGGGTCTGCTAGGAAGCGTCTAGAGCTGTTCATTTCTCAGCATCAGCCTCATTACATGATTTAACACATGTAGAGATGTGAGCAGCTCGCTGTCCAGGCAGCAGGCCAAAGAAACTTAATGTTACAGTATAGCAAATACTCATCTTAGCCAATTACACAAAGCAAAAGCATATTGACAGTGATTCTACCCAATCATCATAAGCACACGTAGCTTTTGGTTAAGACAATGCTTGCTTATTTTCTAATACAATGCCCGTTTATGAAAGACAACGCACAGAGCCCTATTCATCAACTTAACCTTGCTAAAGAAACTTTTTGCAACTTAGGAAGTCATTCTGACAAGCACTAATACACAGCTCTATTGTTCTATTCCCATCTCTTCTCTACCGCTTACATATTTTTTCTGATGCTTCAGCACTGTTCACAGTTCCGCTGTATCTGAGGCCTGTCTCTTGCAAACTTCCTAAAACCCTCTAATTTTATGGATTCCCACACTCTGGCAATCAGGCTGCTTTTCCAGCTGCTTTTCCCTCTGGAAATTGAGTGGGAAAATGAATCCAGAAGTGTTGGACACTTCCCATTATCCAGGTTATTTTTATCCCTGCTGGAATTCCCTCGATTCCCACTTTTGGGGGTGACTCCTGGCACCCTTTGTCACAAGGCCTTAGAGGCCCTGTCCTGCTGGAGGTGTGGGAGGGCAGAGGTTTGGTTTTTAGGGAAGAACATCCCGTTGGAATTTCCCTCAGAGCTGTGTCCTGGCTGGTGCTGCCACCCTGAGTGCCAGGCAGGGCACGACAGCCCCAGGATGAGGGGATGCAGGGATGAAAGGGTGCAGGGATTGAGGAATGCAGGGGTGCAGTGTAGGAGCACGGTCAGGACAGACAGACACGAGAGATCTCTGCAGCCAGGTCAGGAGCTTGGGGTTTATTGCAAAGGGCCTGGGGCAGGGCCCTGCTGGGATTTGGGGTTTATTGCAAAGGGCCTGGGGCAGGGCCCTGCTGGGATTTGGGGTTTATTGCAAAGGGCCTGGGGCAGGGCCCTGCTGGGATTTGGGGTTTATTGCAAAGGGCCTGGGTGCAGGGCCCTGCTGGAATTTGGGGTTTATTGCAAAGGGCCAAGTGCAGGGCCCTGCTGGGATTTGGGGTTTATTGCAAAGGGCCTGGGGCAGGGCCCTGCTGGGATTTGGGGTTTATTGCAAAGGGCCTGGGGCAGGGCCCTGCTGGAGTTGCCAGCCACAGCTCAGAGCAGGGCCCAGAGAAGAGAGGGGCAGAGAGGGTGAGAGAGTGAGGGAGTAAGAGCATAAGGGAGTAAAAAAGGTAAGAGTGCGAGGTTCCCATTACAACAGAATAAATCTTCTTCTGTGTTGAACATTCTGATTCTCACTAACCAATCTAGTACAAGATACAAATCCTACAGCATTTACATACAGCCTGTAAGAATCACTACATTACCATACTGTGTTACATTTTAAACCCTAAAAACTCCTCTTTGGGCCCCTTCTGCCAAGCTGTAGGGTCTGCTCTGACCCTTGGGCCTGTCTGCAAGCAGAGGGTGTTGTTCCATCAAAAGGGGATCACCTTCAGCCAGCCACACCATTGTTTTCCCATTGTTCAGTAACTGAGGGATCTCAAAGCTTGCTTTCATTTCAATCTCACTGATAGTTTCCATATTCTCAAAATCTTTTACCAGACAATCATATTTATAAGGCTTTCCTGTTTCATCTTCCCCAACAGTGCAGAGATTCAGGGATGCAGGAATTCGGACGTGTAGCGGTGCAGGCATTGAGGGATTGAGGGATGCAGGCATTCAAGGATGCAAGGATTATGGGATGCAGGGATTGAGGGATGCAGGGATTGAGGGATGCAGGGATGCAGGCATTCAGGGATGCAGGGATTCAGGCATTCAGGGATGCAGGGATTCAGGCATGCAGGGATTCAGGGGTATATGGATGCAGCATTCAGGGATTCAGGGGTGCAGGGATTCAGGCATGCAGGGATTCAGGGATATAGGGATGCAGCATTCAGGGATTCAGGGACACTTTGGGATTCTCTGGTTTCTCTTGCAGACTTTGCACATTGGGAGCTCCCACCTGGCCCCCCCAAACCCAGACAAGCAGTTCCTGATCTCTCCTCCTGCCTCTCCTCCTGTGGACTGGAAACAAGTGGAGGATGCCACTCCAGTCATTAACTACGACCTTTTATATGCAATTTCCAAGCTAGGACCAGGTAAGAAGGTGGAAAAACCAGAATTTTGGTGGAGGAAAACACCTCAAAACTTCCTGGATTTCTAAAACTTTTCAAATAAATTTTTATTTCTGTTTATTTTTATTGATATTTTCTGTTTATTTTTCTTTCTATTTATATTTTAGTTCAATTTATATTTTAGTTCTATTTATATTTTCTTTCTATTTATATTTTGGTTCTATTTATATTTTATTTCTAATTTTATTTCCATTTATATTTTAGTTGTATTTATATCTTGGTTTTATTTTATTTATTTTTATTTATATTTTCTTTCTGTTTATTTTTCTTTCTATTTATATTTTCTTTCTATTTATATTTTAGTTCTGTTTTTCCATTTATATTTTACTTCTATTTATTTTATTCCTATTTATTTTTATTTCTATTTTCTTTCAATATTTATTTTCTTTCTATTTATTTTTATAAATTTCTACTTCCATTTTCTTTTTCTATTTCTATTTTTTCTTTATTTTTCTTTCTATTTATATTTTCTACTTATTTTTATTTCTATTTTTTTCTATATATTTTTATTTCTGTTTTCCTCAGAGGAGGAAACAACTACTGAGTGTGGGAGGAACTATCAGTATGAACCTAAAATTCCTTGGAATTTAAGAGGGATAAATTCCTACCCCTCCTTTCCCCAGTGGTTTATGATCACATCCTTGATTTCCCTTTTCTCCCATATTTTATACAACTTATCCATGAAAATTGGTGCAAATTATTCTTTCCTTAAATCCAGCTCAGATTTAACCTGTTTGGGGCAGTATTACTAATTTTAGGGGAGAGAAAAATGGTCACATTTAATAACATTGAACAGAATTAAATTACTCTTATTATATGAGAATAATTATTCTCATTAATAAGATTAGAGAAAATAAAAACTGTGTCAGATTAATTTTACTGGAGAATTTTTAAAATTCCTGCTCACCTCCAAACTTAGGGAATTGTAAAGGATGGAGAAAAGGGCAGGGCACAACTTTGAGCTTCCTCATGTTGGGATTTAAAACTTCCCATCAAGAATCCTCCTCATTAAATATTCTTAATAATTTATTATGAAATATTTTTATCAGAGATGTTATTTCCCTGCAATGGGTTTTGGAAGCAGAGGTTGTTTTTGATGGAGCACTTGGAATAAATAAGTAAATAAAGGAATAAATGAATAAATAACACAGCAGCCTCAGTTTGTGTGGGAATTCAGACCTGCTCCATGCTGCTGTTCCTTTACTCCAAGTTTTCCTTCCAAATTTTAGGAAAACCAAAAAGAAACTTTAAAACAAATATTTTAGGCCCTTCCAGGCATTAAAAATTTGTCATTTTCCCACTACTGAGCATTCCTGTGGAATTTTCCCACCTAAGAACTCCATTAAAAATTCACCATGTCCCATTTCCTAAGGAATTCCCCACCTAAAAGCTGTAATAAAAAATCACCATGTTCCATTTCCTAAGGAGTTTTCCCCCCCGAAAATTCACCATGTCACATTTGCTAAAAAAACCCATTGAAAAGTCACCATGTCCCATTCCCTAAGGAATTTCCCCACCTAAAAACCCCACTGAAAATTCACCATGTCCCATTTCCTAAAAAAAACCCATTGAAAAGTCACCATGTCCCATTCCCTAAGGAATTTCCCCACCTAAAAATCCCATTGAAAATTCACCATGTCACATTTCCTAAAAAAGAATGATTAAAAATTCACCATGTCCCATTTCCTCAGGAATTCCTCACCTAAAAACCCTGTGGAAAAGCCTCCAGATGATATTTCCTCTGGAATTCCTCACCTAAATCCCCCATTAAAAAGTCACCATGTCCCATTTCCTCAGGAATTTCCCACCTAAATCCCCCATGGAGAAGCCCCCAGGTGCCCTTTCCTCAGGAATTCCCCTCCAAAAACCCCATTAAAAAGTCATCATGTCCCATTTCCTCAGGAATTCCCTCCCCAAATCCCCTCTGGAGAAGCCCCCAGGTGCCCTTTCCTCAGGAGTTCCCCACCTAAATCCCCCTTGGAAAAGCCCCCAGGTGACATTTCCTTAGGAATTCCCCACATAAAAACCCCATTAAAGAGTCACCAGGTGACCTTTCCTCAGGAATTCCCCACATGGAGCGGCCCCAGGTACCCTTTCCTCAGGAGTTCCCCTCCTAAATCCCCCATGGAAAAGTCGCTATGTCCCATTTCCTCAGGAATTCCCCACCTCAAAACGCCATTAAAAAGTCACCATGTCCCATTTCTCCAGGAATTTCCCACCTAAAAACCCCATTAAATACCCCCCAGGTTCCCTTTCCTCAGGCATTCCCCACCTAAATCCCCCCTGGAGCAGCCCCCAGGTGACATTTCCTCAGGAATTCCCCATCTAAAAACCCCATTAAAAAGTCACCATGTCCCATTTCCTCAGGAATTCCCCCTCTAAATCCCCACATGGAGAAGCCTCCAGGCTCCCCTTTCCTCAGGAATTCCCATTTTTATTCCCATTTTCCTTCCCCCAGGGGACAAGTACGAGCTCCACGCTGCCACAGCCACCACCCCCAGCGTGGTTGTCCACGTGTGTGAGAGCGACCAGGAGGGCGAGGCCGAGGAGGAGCCCAAAAAACCCAAACCCAAAATCATCCAGACCCGCCGGCCCGACTACAGCCCCGCCTCCCTGAGCTGAGCTCAGCCCGGCTGCTGCTCCCTCCGGAGGAAATCCACCTTTCCAAGGATTTTTCCAAGGATTTGCAGTGGAAAAGTGCCCGGCTGCGGTGGCACAGCTGCAGCAGCTGCAGGAGGAGAATCCCAGGTTTGCTGCAGATAAAGGAATTCCCTGCTCAGTTTGGAGTGTTGATCCCCGTGCTGAGTGAATTCCCACGTGCTGGGAACAAAGGATGGGAGAAGGGGACAGTTTGGGGACAAACTGGGCTTATTCTGGGGGACAGTTCCTTGTTGTGACACCCCTGATGGGTGTTTGGAAAACCTTGGGATGACAGGGTTGGAGAGATGATGGGAATTTTGGGAATTTAACCCTTTTTCTTACACTAGGTTTTGTGCATGTTTCTTCTTGGTCTTCTCAAGTAATTTGCTTTCTTTTCTAGAGTTTCTCCCAAGTTTCTGGAAATCTGGGAATTGTTTCAAAGTATTTATTATCACAGCATCCCAGAATTCCTCCTGGATGTGTACATACGTGATATATTTATATTTGGTTTTATTGGCACTCGTTTTCCAGCAGGATCCAATTCCTCCAGCACTTGCTTTTGGTGCTCTGGAAGTTGTGCTTTTAAAATTTTAACCTTTGGAATTCCTGCAGAGGGTTTTACCTGGCAGAGCAGTGGAAAAACGTGCAATAGGAGAGTTGTTGGAATACATGGATTTTAAATTATTTTAAGTTCAGGTGATTTATATCTCCAATAGGATTTGTTTGGGAGCTTTGACTCGAGGGGGGAAAAAAGGACTCAAATAATACTGATGGTGCATATTCAGAGCAGGGGGGTTTTTCCAGTGAAAAAAAACCAACTATGGAGAGACTTGAATCTGCATTTTTGGTGAGTAAAGATTTGCTTGGGATTGGAAAATTCCACCCAGGAAGCAGTGAGGAGAGCTGGAGTGCCTTTTCCTTGTCCATTCCTACTCCAAGCTGCACACTTGGATCTTTTTCTACTGGTTTTGGATATCAAAAAAATCCAAACTTTCTGAGCTTTGCTTCCAAACTCAGCTGGGATGAAATGCTTAATGCCAAGGAATGCTGATTTAAGCAATGGGAATATGTGGGAGAAGCTTTAGGGTTTTTTTAATGGCAGTGTTTAAAGGCTCCTAAATGCAAATTTTAAAGAAGAAAGATGGCAGAAATATTTTAATACTGTTTTTTAAACTGGAGATCCTCACCTTGAAACAGGGGTCAGGATTTTTTTGGAGGAGACAGGAATTGCTATCCCTAGAAAATGCCACTTGGGGTCTTGGAAAAGGGATGTTGGAGCCTCTCATTGTGTTTTTAGGAATCAAACTGTGGCTCTCTCCTGGTTTGCTCTTGCCACAGCTGGTCTGAGAAGAGATTGAAGCAATGTTGACTGAAATTCCTGGTTGACACCTTGGTTTTTGAAATAATATTTGTTTTAAAAAGAGTGGAGCCATTCCAGGCCACGGTGCAGGGAAGCAGGGTGTTCTGGAAGGCCTGGAATTCCTGACTGGAACACAAATGTGGGCCTGGAGACCAGGAATATTCTGAATTTCCTGCTCTAGCTTGGATTGTTATTTCCTGGGAACTGGAACAAAGCCTGGCTCTGGTGTCTGAGTGGCCCTGGCTCCATGGGAGCTGTTGAGAAGAGCTGATTCCATGGATTGCTGGAGCTGGACACACAGGAAAATCAAATTATTTTGGGTTCCCCTCAGCAGGCTCCACGTGCTGCATTCAACACCCAAAAGAAAGGAAATAATGCAGAAAAACTTTGTAGGTTTGCCACAACTGCCTTGAAGCCTTTCCAAGACTTTTCCATGTTTCTCAAACGACTGCTGGACTTTGTGTCTCACCACATTCAGTTCAAAACATTGGGAATAATTCCTGTCCTGTCCTTTTTCCATGAAAAATCAAAGCATGACTTTGGCAGTCGAAACCCAGGTGGCTGCTGCTGTGTTCCCTCTAAAAGCACAGCTGCTTTTCAATTCAAACCATCAATAAATCTGATTTTTGACATTTTAATACCTGACCCCTGCCTGAGGTGGGAACCATGGAAATCTTGGAATGCTCTCAGTGTGTTCCTGCTTGGATCTGCCACCTCCTGTCCCCATGACTCCAGTGTGCTGCTTGCTTTTTCTGGTTATTTTTGTAATGTTCCAATGGATGCTTAGTTGGTATTTTATACACTTGTATAGCACGGGGCAGATTGAAATTAAAATATTTTGTTGTCTTCTTGTAAATGTCCTGGTGTTTTCTGCACAGAACCACTCCAAGTTCAGCACCAAAATGGGAATTTTCAGCTTCCAAAGGGGCAGAATGTTGTGCCAGGCCCTCATAAATGATGCCTTGAAAAGGTTTCCAGCCTTCAGAGAATTGCATGACCTCCACATGGGAGAATCTGCTCATGAATGAAACCCTGGAGGGATGTTCCAAACCCGATTCCTCTGAGCCTCAAGTTCCTAATAAAGGGATCAGCATCTCCTGCTCCAGAATAATCCCTGTGCATTCATAATACATGAAATATTTCTATTAAAAAGGAATAATTTGGGTTTTTTTTTCCAGAGAGGTTCTGGATTCCCCACCCCTGGAAGTGTCCAGGCTCAGGTTGGATGGGGCTTGGGAGCAGCCTGGGATGGTGGAAGGTGGAGTGAGATGAGCTTTAAGGTCCCTCCATCCCAAACCATTCCATGATCCCATGATTTCTGAAGCTGCTGGAATACAGAAATACATCAGTATTTAATGGCTTTGTCTGATAACTTTAAGTCCTTTTGTTGCAAAAGGAATTAAGGGAAACCATGCAGGTTTTGCTGTGGGAAGGGATGGAAGCCCTGTGATGGCAAAAAGGAATTTCTGGTGCCCAATTAAAGCCCTCAAAAGGACCCAAGCTGGTTTTTAATCAGTTTTGTTTTCCAGAGCAGCCCCAAGGGTGGAAACTTTGCAGTTTGACCCTGGATTGGTGCATCAAAGCTTCTTCTTCAGTCCACACTTGGCAGGGGTGGGGAAGGAGTGAACTCCAGAGCTCTGGAGCCATTTGAACAATTTTTGAACCATCTTTGAACAATTCCAGCAGGGATTTTGCCCGTGGCTTCATCACCTGCCTGCTCAAGTTCTGCTTCTGGTTTGGGGAACACAAGTTCTTCCTTTCTGCTTTTCTCCTGCCTTGCCCAGCACACTTCAGAAGCATTTTCCAGAGAATTATTCCTTGCTAATGCTTTTAATAATTCATAATTGGATCTGGGAAGACAAAACAGTGATGAAGACATTCCCCAAGACACTGGTAAAGAACATTTTGACACTAAACTTTCGATTAATACCAAATTTTCAGTGCTTCAGGCAGTGAGGCAGGAGCACAGAGGTGACTCCAATGACAGGGGACAGGATGGAGCTGGCAGGGCTGGATTTATCTTCCCTGACAAAATTCCCATTGATAACAGGGAACTGTCACATTCCAGGCTTTGTCATGTTGAGTGTTGTGTGTGGTTTTTTTGCCAGGAATTCCTTTTGTTTGGAGTTCCTTTGGAAATGGCTGGAAAACACATCCTGGGAGGAGCAGCTGGGGGGGTTTGGAATGGACAAGAGGAGGCTCAGGGGGACCAAAATCCCCTGACAGGAGGGGCAGGGAAAGGAGGAGAGGAAATGGGCTGGAATTGCACCAGGGGAGATTGCTCAGGTTGGAGATGGGGAAAGAAAAATCCCCTTCACTGGAATGAGCTCAGGGCACAGGGCTGTGTCCAGATGGCTCTGGAATGTCCCAGGGAGGAGCCCCCAGAGCCCCCCTGGGCTCTGCTCAGGGCTGGGCACTGCCAGGGCAGAAGTTGTGCCTCCTGTGCAGGGAATTGCTGGGCATCAATCCCTGCCCGTTCCTCTGGTCCCATTCCTTGGCACCACTAAGAAGACCCTGATGGAGGCCCAGTGCTAGAGATCAAAGCTTCCTGACACCATTTAAGATAAATCAAGTTAATAATTTTCCTCTGTGAAAGTTTCTGGAAGGAATTTCTTTTTTCATGCCTCTCTTAAAATCTGTTTGGGGTGTTTGGGTCAGAGCTGGCCAGGGAGGTTTGGGGTCACTGTGTCTGGGAGTGCCACGAGGAGTCTGGATGTGGCCCTGGGGTGATGCTGGTGCTGCTGGGGTGGGACTGGATGCTCCTGAAGGGTTCTTCCCACCTTGAAAATCTGGGATGAGAGCGTTAAAGTGGGACTGAATGGCTGAATCTGAAGGATTTCCAGAGGCACGAGGAGGTGCCCATAGGTGGAGCTAAATATCCAACAATGGCTTCATCCTGAATAAAGCCAGCTCTGGCTCCCATCCCCTCACAGATGCTGGAAAAGATCTCTGACATCCCTGCCAGCCCTCAGCATTCCATGATTTTATGATCCCACCTTTACAAACTGCTGTTCTGCATTTCCCTTTGGAAAACTCTTCTCTTTGAAGGAGCACCCACAGAGAAAAGTGGCTGGATCCAGGTGGAAAAGGGAAATTTTGGGTGCCACTTGTGGCTCTGTAGAAGTGATCCCAATCCCCGGGGTGTGTGGCATTTACAGAGAGTTCATGCAGACAATTCCCTGCTGGGAGTCACTGTCAGGATGATGGGAAGAGCCTGGAGGAGACTCCTGGGAGAGCTCAGAGCCCATCCCAGAGCCTGAAGGGGGCTCTGGAAAGGAGGGAGAGGAGTTTTGTACATGGGCACAGTGTGCCAGGACACAGGGAATGGCTTAAATTGAAGGAGGGCAGGGCTGGATGGGATTTTGGACAGGAATTGTTCCCTGGCAGGGTGGGCAGGGCTGGCATGGAATTGCCAGAGCAGCTGGGGCTGCCCCTGGATCCCTGGCAGTGCCCAAGGCCAGGCTGGACACTGGGGCTGGAGCAGCCTGGGACAGTGGGAGGTGTCCCTGCCTGTGGGACATGAAAATGATCCTGAAAATCCCTCCCAGCCCAATTCTGGGATTCTCTTAAGTGCCTTTAACAGCAGCATGGATTTTTTTGACCTTTTCTAGGAGCTGAACCATGCTGGGTTGAGCCTTTGTAAGTAAAGTAATGATGCATTTACTGATGTTATTCAAGTGGGAAAATGCAGGACTTGCCATAAAAAGCAGCTTTTCCTTCTCAGCAGCACAACCCTCCCCAAAACTGTGCCAGTGCCTTCCCTGGAAGGCTGTGGGAGCCTGGATGGCTGCACGTGCTGCCAAGGCATGGAAAGTTCTTGCTGAATGCCTCTCCCACACACTCCCAGTCTGGCAGAGGGATTACCATGTGCTGCCCCTGCTTTTTAATCTGCTGGGCAAATTCTGGCTGCTCAGGCTGCCTCCTGAATCAGCAGGAGCTGCTGGGACGTGCAGGAATGCTGTGCTGGGAGCTGCCCCAGCACCACTGCCCTGTCATTCACCTGTGTCAGAGTTTCCATCCCGCTGCCCTGCGAGGACAGAGCTCCCAGGGCTGAGCTCCTGGACAGGGAAGGGTTACTCAGCAAATTGCTTGGGGCTTCTGTTGGGTGGGTTTTAATTAGGGTTTTAATATAATGAGGATTTTTTTTAGTGTCGTCTGAGACTTCAGAAGGAAGAGCTGGGGCTCATCCAGGCTTTCCTGGTGGGTTTGGCTGCCCTGTGGTCTTCTGGAAGATTCCCTGACGAGACAACCTCAGGCTGGGCCAGGGCAGGCTCAGCTTGGACAGCAGCAGGAATTTGCCCATGGAAAGGGAGCTCAGGCCTTGGCAGGGGCTGCCCAGGGAGCTTTGCAGTGCCCATCCCTGCAGGTGTCCCCTGGAGGTGGCACTGAGTGCTCTGGGCTGGGGACAAGGTGCCCATGGGGCACAGCTGGCACTCCATGGGCTGGCAGGGCTGTGCCAGCCCCAGGGATTTGGGGGTTCTGGGATCCAAGAAACAGAGGATGGGACACCTTGGGCAGTGCCTTGTTGAGCCAGAGCCACCTTACACAGACTGGAAATGCAATTAAAACCCAGATTTTCCCCTGCAGATTTTTCCTCTCTAACAAGAAGCAAAACTCCTTCCCAGTGTCCTTCCCCACAAGTGCCTCATTTGCCTCCAGGACAGTCCCTGTCCTGCCACACTCTGACCTTCAGTGTGACAACAGGAGGGTCGTGCAATTCCCTCCCCCAGGAATTCTGTGTTCCCCGTGTGTGCTCCCCACGTCCTCCACCTGCTCTCAGGGGTTCACACACAGCCTCTCAAATACACGTTTGAGAAATGGCTGGGCTGGACAGAACTTTCCTGGCAGCTTCTTGAGTTCCCTGAATGTTTCTGCAGCTCCTGAGGTCAGGAAGAGCAGCTGAGGAAATGTTGGAATGGGAGAGATGATTCCAGAGAGGGCTGGAGGAGCAGGAGGGAAGGGCTAATTGAACCACTGATTAATTGCCCACCAAAGCTCACAGTGATGCTTTCCCTTGGCAAACATCAGGCTCCAGAAAAAGTCTGTCTCAAGAGCTGCAGTGTGAGCAGAGACACTCAGCTGTGGGGGACAAGGAGGCCAGGAAGGACAAATCCCTGAGCACTGTGGGGTGGCACAGGCACAACCCCAACCCCAACCCCGGCTCCCTGGCACAGGGAAAGCTCTCAGAGCTCTTTACCAGAACACTTTGGACACAAAATCCTACTGGAAATCCATTTCTGTACCCCAGGGCAGCAGCCAGGGTTGATGTGAGTCCTGGGAAGTCCTTTCTGCTCCAGGGAACAGGCGCAGAGTGGGCAGCACTGCCAGCACGCCCTCAGCACTGAACACCTCCACTTGTCCTGCTGAGTGCCCAGGGCTGCTCCAGCCCGGCCCAGCCTGCCCGCCGGGCACCAGGACGGGCACCCAGGGCCGGGCGTGCTCCATTCCCACAGGATAACAACTCCTACACCCCAAGGACACTCCAGGGAGAGGCCACCTCCTGCCCAGGGGGGGTTTGGTGCTGGTTTGGTGCCACCAGCCACCACAAACCCCAGTGCTGGCACTGCAGAATCCTGGATCCTGCCTCTGGGAATGCCAGGGCTCTGCCCTCTGCAGGTGCTGCTTCCTTTGCTTCCAAACATCTCCATTTCCTACGGGATGAGTGGCTGCCAGAGGGAGCAGAAAATCCTACACCACCAATCCCTCAGATCCTGCACCAGCAATGCCTCAAACCCTGCACCAGCAATGCCTCAGATCCTGCACCAGCAATCCCTCAAACCCTGCACCAGCAAAGCAGCTCCACTCAGAGGGACTGGGGCAGAAACCACGGGGAGGGGTCCCACTGCAGGGGATCTCAGCATCAGGCCAGGGACAAGCATGGAATCATGGAATTATTTGGGTTGGGAAGGACCTCAGAGCCCACCCAGTGCCACCCTGCCATGGCAGGGACACCTCCCACTGCCCCAGGCTGCTCCAAGCCCCATCCAACCTGGCCTTGGGCACTGCCAGGGATCCAGGGGCAGCCCCAGCTGGAATTCCATTCCAGTCCCTCATTTCCATCCCAGGGAACAATTCCTCATTGCCAAGATCCCATCCAGCCCTGCCCTCTGGCACTGGCAGCCATTCCCTGTGTGCTGTCCCTGCATCCCCTGGAAATTGTCTCTCTCCAGCTTTCCTGGGGCTCCTCCAGGCCCTGCAAGGCCACCCTGAGCTCAGCCCAAAGCTTCTCCTGTGCAGGTGAACAATGCCAGCTGTGCCAGCCTTTCCTCCCAGCAGAGCTGCTCCATCCCTCTGCCCATCCTGGAGCCTCCTCTGGGCTCTCTGCAGCAGCTCCAGCTCCTCCCTGCGCTGGGTTCCAGGGTCCCTGGGCATGGGCAGCCCCAGGAATGGGGCAGGATCCATGTTTGGAGTCCCTGGGTTCCAACCCAACACATTCACTGGGTTCCTGCCCCAGTTTATGGTGTATCATCAATCAAAGTGAAATGTCAGGGGATTTTTCTTTGGGAGACAGAACAGAAGCCTTTTGTGCTGGGTTTGCTGTGGGTGGAGCTGGGGAGGAAGCAATCCTCCTCCTCCTCCTTTTGAAGTGCAGAAAACTCCCCAGTTATTTGCACTGACTTTGCCCTGAGTGCATTTGCTTTGTTGGCCAGTGGCTGTTTGGGGCATGGAGGGAAATCCTGGCACACCTTGAAAGGAAAAGCAGCCCTGGCTGGGCACACCTGGCCAGGGGTGGCTGCTGGAGGCCTGGCCCAGGCACCACAGGCTGGATCTGTGCTCTCCAGGTGGTGTTGGGAGCTCCCAGAGGTGCAGATTGGACATTACAGGATATTTGTCCCTGGCAGAGTGGTCAGGCCTTGGCATGAGCTGCCCAGGGAGGTGCTGGAGTTTCTGGGAGTGTTTGGGATGTGGCCCTTGGGGTGATGCTGGTGGTGCTGGGGGATTTTGAAGGTCTCTTCCAACCCTGATGATCCTTTGGCCCTGTAAAAGCCACATTTGCAGATAATTCGGTTTTGATCTCAGTTTTTAAAAAAAAAAAACTAACCCCAAACCCAACCTAACCCATTCTGTGGTCCAAACCCGCTGGAGAACTTGGATGTTGCGGCTTTAATGAAACAGAAGTGTTGATCCCTTGATTATTTCAGGTTTGATTTTGGTATTTCAGGCAGTTTTGTGTCCTGGTCCATTGGCTGGTGTGATGAGCAGCCCCCAGATCATGGAAGGACACCTCTGCAAGGCTGGCTTGGACAGGGTGGAAGGGCTGGAATGGGATGGAATTTAGGGTCCCTCTCAACACCAAACATGAATTTTTGGGTGAGATTCAAAAGAAAAAAAATCCCATGGAACGTTTTTCTGTTGTGTGGGAAAAAAAGGGGTGAATTTTGAACTTCAAGTGCAGTAGAGCAAACAAAGGCTTTGTTTTCCAGCCACTGCTTTGCCCTAGAAAGCTCCACTTTGAGGGGCACCTCTCTTTGACTCTTTCCAAGAGGTTCCCTCATCTCCCACAATTAAATCACGGCTGTCAGCGTGTTTAATTAATTTGCCATCAGAAGCTTTATTGCATTTAGTGAAGGATGGGAAGCACTGAGGATGTTAAATCTCAGCTTTGCTAGGGCAGAGCTGGGTGGAGGAGAATTCCAAACAGACACCAGCATCAAGGCAAAGGATTCACGTGTTCCCCCAGCTGCCAGCCCCTCATCATTCCCAGTGCTCCTCACTGTCCAGAGCACTCCCGTGATGCTCACAGGTGGTTAAAGCTCCTAAATGGACAAGAATCCCATTGATTTGTTTCAGTTTGGGTTAAAAGGTGATGCCATGCTGAGCTTTTTGATGGGAGTGGAGCTGGTCCTAACACCAGGATAAAAAACATCCCTTGGTGAGATCTGCTGGCAAATATTTGTGTGGACAAAGTGCTGCATTACTGGGCCTTGATTAATGGATGGTGTTTGGAAACAAAACTTCCCAAACAAAAGGAATAATGTGCTATATCTGGCAGAGGGGTTGATCAACAGGAATTCACTTTTTCCATTTCCTTGTGTGGAACAAACAAAGGAGGATTAAAATTAGTAAATCATTTAGTCACGGCATTAGGAATGGCATGGTGGGGTAATCACAGAGTTATGGGATTGCTGAGCTGGAAGGGACATTAATGATCACCCAGTGCCACCCCTGCCATGGCAGGGACACCTCCCACTGTCCCAGGCTGCTCCCAGCCCCAATGTCCAGCCTGGCCTTGGGCACTGCCAGGGATCCAGGGGCAGCCCCAGCTGCTCTGTGCCAGGGCCTCTCCACCATCACAGCAAGATTCCTTCCAATTTCTAATCCAAAACTACTCTCAGCTTGTGGACAGCAGGAATTTGCCCATGGAAAGGGAGCTCAGGCCTTGGCAGGGGCTGCCCAGGGAGCTTTGCAGTGCCCATCCCTGCAGGTGTCCCCTGGAGGTGGCACTGAGTGCTCTGGGCTGGGGACAAGGTGCCCATGGGGCACAGCTGGCACTCCATGGGCTGGCAGGGCTGTGCCAGCCCCAGGGATTTGGGGGTTCTGCAAAATCCAATGGGTTTTGTAGCAGTTTGGGATTTCCATGAAAGAACTGCTCCCCCACAGTAAATCTGGGTGTTCCAAAGTGTCTCTGTGTGCATCTGAAGCTTTTTGCACCCTCAGCCTTTCCTTTACCTGCACCCTGTTCTCTGAGGATGTTTCCTTTTCAGTCAGGAGGCAGCAGAGCTTTGGGAATTTTTTGAAGGAGGGAACCAGAGTGGTTCATTAAAACATCTCAGAAATGAAGTCCAACTCTTTTACAAACCTTGTGATTAAGGTCAGCTCATCCCTTGCTTGTGCTGGCGTCATCCCTGAATTGTGATTGAGGCAACAAACCCAGGATGGGCAACACCAGAGGCTTTTTCAGCCCTGACTGAGATCCAGAGCAGGATTCAGCCTTTCCTCTTGGCCAGGGAAGAATTGGAATCCTGAGTTTAGCACCAGTCCCTTACTGAGAGCTGGAGGAATGTGTGGCAGCCTGGCTTAGGGAGGGACAGTTCCACTCCCTGCCTGACCCATTGTTTTGAGAGGGAGGGAATTCAAAAAAACTGGGATGACTTGTTTGCCCAGGAGGAAAAGAAATGCCTGAAGCAAGGAAAATATGGGGGGTGAGAGGAGAAAGTCCCTGTGTGGATAAATGTGCACCTGAGAGGTGCAGGGGAAGGGCAGGAGCAGAGCAGGAAGGACCTGGGTGAGGTTCAGGGCTGGGGAATGGGGTGGGAGGGATTTGGGGGCTGTGCCTGGTCCTGCCCATCCATGTGGGCACAGAATCCTGGAATGGTTTGGGTAGGGAGGGACCTCAGAGCCCACCCAGTGCCACCCCTGCCATGGCAGGGACACCTCCCACTGTCCCAGGCTGCTCCAGCCCCAGTGTCCAGCCCGGCCTTGGGCACTGCCAGGGATCCAGGGGCAGCCCCAGCTGCTCTGGGAATTCCATCCCAGCCCCTGCCCACCCTGCCAGGGAACAATTTCCCCTAATATCAAATTCCTTCTCCTGTCACTCCATCTCCTTGTAAAAAGTCCCTCTCCAGCCCTCCTGGAGCCCCTTGAGGTGCTGGAAATCTCCTGTGAGTTCCCCCTGGAGATCTGATGATCCACAACATTTCCAGCAGAGCCCTAAACCCAGCCCTTCCCTATACTGTTCATATTTTTCTCTTCAGACATAAAAGAAAGAAAGGAAAACACATTTATCAGTCATGCAAAGTGCAGCAGAAAGCTCAGGAGGAGGAAGGAGCTCTGAAGTTCAGAGAGCTTTGAAAGGCTGTGGTTGCCCCATTCTTGGAAGTGTCCCAGCCCCAGGATGGGGAACAACCTGGGACAGTGGAAGGTGTCCCTGTCCATGGCAGGGGTGGACGAGATGACTTTTAAGGTAAAAACTTCAAATTTGAGCAGTGCCAGGATGTTGGCAGGGGCAGCTGCAGCCTCGGGCACTGCAGGGAGCTCTGTCTGTCTGTCTCTGTCCCTGTCTGTCTGTCCCTGTCTCTGTCCTGTCTCTGTCCTCTGTCCCTGTCCCTGTCCCTGTCTCTGTCCCTGTCCCTGTCCCTGTCTCTGTCCCTGTCTCTGTCTCTGTCTCTGTCTCTGTCTCTGTCTCTGTCTCTGTCTCTGTCTCTGTCTCTCTCTGTCTCTGTCCCTGTCTCTGTCTCTGTCCCTGTCCCTGTCCCTGTCTCTGTCCCTGTCTCTGTCTCTCTGTCCCTGTCTCTGTCCCTGTCTCTGTCTCTCTGTCCCTGTCCCTGTCCCTGTCTCTGTCTCTGTCCCTGTCTCTGTCTCTGTCCCTGTCCCTGTCCCTGTCCCTGTCTCTGTCCCTGTCTCTGTCCCTGTCTCTGTCTCTGTTCCTGTCTCTGTCTCTGTCTCTCTCTGTCTCTGTCTCTGTCCCTGTCCCTGTCTCTGTCCCTGTCCCTGTCCCTGTCTCTGTCCCTGTCCCTGTCCCTGTCCCTGTCCGTCTCTGTCCCTGTCCCTGTCCCTGTCCCTGTCCCTGTCTCTGTCTCTGTCTCTGTCTCTGTCCCTGTCTCTCTGTCCCTCCTCAGACACTGAAGGCAAACAATCACCCCAAAATCAATTTATTACCGCCATCAGCACTTCCTGCACCTCTCACACACCCCAGCTCTGTCAGTTTTTAGCACAGCAGGAGCTGAGGAGGAGCAGCCTGGGCTCAGCCTTGGAGGGTTTCTCCAGCCTCGGTGCTCCTGGGAGGTTCCACGGTGCTGACCTGGAGAGGGAAGGGAAGGATTTGCCTGGAAAAGGGCTCAGTGTTCTCCTCCTCAGCCAGGTGCTGCTCCAGGTGAGGATTTCAGTGCTGAGTGCATTTGCACAAGCTCAGCCCACACAGGCGAGCAGAGGGGCCACACAAACACTGCCCTGACCCTGTGTGCTGGCAGGGAATGGCCCTGGAATTCCAGGATGGGAATCCACTACCTTACAGTGCCCACCAGCGCCACCCCACCACGGTGGACACCTTCCAAAAGTCCAGGAGAAGCTGTGGCCGTCTCACCCCTGGAAGTGTCCGAGGCCAGGCTGGAACAAGCTGGGATAGTGGAAATCCTACCCATGGAATTGGATGGTCCTTAAATCCCTCCCAACCCAAACCATTCCTGGTTCCATGGCCTGGCCCCTCTGCTGCTGCTCAGGAAG
>CM032352.1:1156117-1177635 GCA_019023105.1 Diglossa brunneiventris
GGGCTGGGCTCTTTCTCCAGCAGCACTGACACAACCAGAGCACACAGCCTCAAGCTGCACCAAGGGAAATACAGGTTGGAGAGCAGGAAAAGGTTTTTCCAGCAAGGGTGAGAAAGTTCTGGAATGGCTGCCCGGGGAGGTGGTGGAGTCCCCATCCCTGGGTGTGGTTAACAAAGCCTGGATGTGGCACTGGGGGCCAGGGTTCAGTTGAGCTGCTGGGGCTGGGTTGGACTCGATGGTCTTGAAGGTCTCTCCCAGCCTTGTGATTCTGGGATTCTGGGAATTCTGTCTGTCCCTGTGTCTGTCCCTGTGTCTGTCCCTGTGTCTGTCCCTGTGTGCAGAGGTCAGAGCAGGCCCAGGCTCTGCTCCAGGCCCAGCAATGGCCCCAGAGCCACGGGCAGGGCCTGAGCCCAGCAATTCCCCTGCACAGGAGGCACAACTTCTGCCCCGGGTGTGATGCCTCAGGTCTGAGCTTTTCTATTTTTCCCATTCTGTGCTGCTTTAGTGTGCGGGTCTGAGCTTCACATTATGGGACAGTGAGCTCTGTGCACAGAGCAGGGAGACAAAACAATTCCTGCTCCAGCTGGGCACCAAGGACAAATGATCCAAATCTCAGCCCAGGAGCACAAACCCCGTGGGCTGGAGAGAGAAAAACAAGCAGGGTGGGACTGCGGGCTAAAGCTGAATGGGACAATGAACTGCAAGGTGCAAATGGAGCAGAACTGATCCAAGGCAAGAGACCCGTGCCCGCTCGTGCATTTTGGGGCCATTTTGGTTCATCTTGGGTGCAGCCCTGGCTGGGCTCTTGTGCTGCCCAAGGTGCATCCATGGAGGAAATCCTTTTAATAAATCCCTGCTTTATTCTTGAACACTGTCCAGCCTCTGCTATGGGTCAGCCTTCCTCTGTGTCCAGAGGAATCCTGACAGGCTGCCCCAAAATATCCATATCTGCTAAAAACCTGTCTAAATATTCCAATAACTCCATGGCTGAAGTCAGAGACCACATCAGGATTCCCTGTCCTTAATTCCTGCTGGAGAGAGACACCAGGCTAAAGGAAAATCCCAGAGTCAAAGAATCCCAGAATCGCCAAGAGACTTCCATGGGCATCCAGCATCAGCCAAACCCCCAAGGGCCACATCCAGACTCCTCCTGAACCTTTCCAGTGACTCCAAACTTCCCTGGGCAGCTCATTCCAATGCAGGGAAATTTTCTTTCCCAATCTCCAACCTGAGCCTCCCTTGGTGCAATTTGAGGCCACTTCTTCTCATTTTTTCCCTGCCCCTCCTGTCAGGAGTTGTGCAGAGCCAAAAGGTCCCCCCTGAGCCTCTTTTTCTCCAGGCTGAGCCCCTTCCCAGCTCCCTCAGCAGCTCCTCCCAGGCTGTGCTGATGGATGGGGAGTGCTGTGAAATCAGAATGAGGAAAGGAATAGTTGTGGTGCCTCTGTCCCCCGGGGCAAGGCAGGGATTGCACAGCCCTGGGCTCCTCTTGAGCCACAGCTCTGCTCACCCCATGGCCCAGTGACTGCTGCCCTGCCCTGCTGACCCCTCTGGGGACAAGGAGCAGCTCCAGCCAGAGCAGCACAAACCCCAGCACTCCTTTGCTGTGTCTGGGTTTGCAGGAAGGAGAACAAGCCCAGACCTGCTGGGCTCAGAGTCCTGGCTCTGCTCCCTCCCGGGGCTTTGCTTCCCGGGCTCAGCAGCTGCAGGTTCTGGTGCTGTCCCACCCTTGTTCCATGGAAAGGTGTGTCCTGCCCTCCCTGACACAGCAGAGCCCGTGGGACCACGAATGGGATCAGAGGGTCACAGAATCATGGAATGCTTTTGGGCTGCAAAGACTTTAAACCCATCTTGTTCCATCCCCCTCCCACTGCCCCAGGCTGCTCCCAGCCCCAGCGTCCAGCCTGGACACTGCCAGGAACCCAGGGGCAGCCACAGCTTTGAGGGAATTTCATTCCAGGCCCTGCCCACCCTGCCAGGGAAAAATTCCTAATTCCCAGTATCCCATCAAATCCTACTTTGAAGCCATTGCCTGGCTCCTGTCCCTCCAGGCCTTGTCCCCAGTCCCTCCCAGCTCTCCTGGAGCCCCCTCAGGCCCTGGGAAAGCTCTAAAATCTCCCCAGAACCTTCTCTCCTCCAAGCTGGACAACTCCAATGCCCTGCTTCCCAAGGAAGTACCCCAAGGAAGCAATTTGTGCCACAGGAATTGTCCTCCCTGGTTGGGATTCCTTGGGAAGGTGAGAGGGAAGCCCCCATGAAGGAAACAAGCACTAGGAAAGAGGAAGTTTCCCTCAGATTCCCAGAAAATAAAGGGAAAAATAGAACAATCTCCTTTTCCTGGGAAAGCTTTGTCAAATCCCTTCCCATTTCCCTCTGGGAGGTTGAGGCCTGGCAAAGCTTTTCTCCCCAATCCCTTTTAACATCATGGAAACCTGTGGGCAGGAAAAAGAGCTGAGTCTGAAATCCAAGGAAGTTTGGGATTTTACAGAAACCCCAAGAGGAGTCCTTGCCTTTGCTCCAGTCCCCCTTTGCTGCTGTGAGGGATAATTACAGCCCATGTTTTCCACAAAACCCTGTAACCCTTCGTGGGGAAGGAAAATATTGTGGCTGATGCAGCTGTGACTCAACGGGTAATTTGGGGTGCCGAGCAATTCCTTGAGCATCTGACTCAAGTTAATGGGAGGATGTTACCCAACAGCAGCACCTTAGTCAAGAGCCCTTGAAATAACACCCCAGCTCCTCAGCAGGGCTTGAAATCCCCATTATTTTATTGAGTTTGCCAGCTTGGAGGGAGGCTCAGGGCACTTGGACATTGCAGGAGAGCAAAGCCAAGCTCTGGTCCCTCTCGGGGATCTCTGTGTGTGTGTGTAGATTTTCTCTAAAATGTGGGGAAAATAATTAAAGGATCTCTGCACAGGGACAAGAGGCAGAGGCAGATGCAAACGCTGGGGGAGAAGCTGTCACAGATGTCCCTGTGCTCGAGCTGGAATGCAAATCACCTGAATTTCCATCATGTCTCATTGACTAATGACTGCTAAATGCTTTTCCAAGCCTCATCTTCATGGAAAAAAACCCCACAAACATTTAGTTTTCCTCCAGCTCTTGGAGCAGGTCCGTAATGGATCAGCCCAACACATTTTTAGATGGGAACATTTTAAATGGGAACATTTTCAAGTCCTCAGTCCTGACAGCTTTCTGCAACCCGGGGCCAAAAGCACTTGGGGACATAATTTAGGGGTGATTCTGGTGGGACTGGAGGATCCTGGAGGTCTCTCCCAAGCTGGATGATTTGGGATTTTGGGATAAAAGCTTTTCTGAGCGAGCAGGCAAAGTGGAGCCCACTGGGAAGGGGGAGAAGGGTGGCCAGGAATGGAGAGCCAGGAGACATCACCCAAAGCTCCTGCTCTCTCCCTGTGAACTTCTTCCTTGGAATTTCTTCCTGCAGAGCCCAGGTGGGAGAGGAGCAGGCATGGGAGGAAGAGGGAACACCCTAATGAAGGTCTGTGTGAAAAAAGCAGCACAGAGCTGGTTCAGAGCCCAAACACAAGGCCCAGGCTCATTTCTTTGACTCCAACTCCACAGCTGGAGCTGCCATTTGTTGGTGCTTGGCTCGAGGAGCAGCAGACTGGGAAATGAACCTGAGTTTAGGCCAGAGAAATGAGTCAGGGCAGATAAAAAGAGCTGGAGGACTGTGAAAGGGCCACACTGCTGGAAGTGAGGCACTGGGGAGCAAAGCCAAGCAGCAGGAGGAAGTCCAGCAGAAAAAAAAAAGGATAATAAAAAAGGAGAGTCACCCATCTGTGCTCCATGGCATCAACAGGAAGCAGCCACATCCATCCTCCTCCATGTGACAGCCACATCCCAGCCTTGGGACAGACTGGAACAGCCTTGCAGGGATGCTGGGACACGTGGACATTTCCAGGAGCTCCCTCTGATCCAGCAGGAAAGGCTGCCAGCTGGGAATCCACATGGATAAAACCTAATCCCTCCTTGGTGCCCAAAGAAACCTTCCCTGTGCAGGAGCTCATTGCCATGGGGTAACCCGGGGCAGCTGCCAGGAATTCCTGTGAGCAGCTGGGATTGTCCCAAAGTGCTCCACACGGAGCCCAGACAGGCTGGGACTGCTCCAGCAGCCAAGACAAAGCAGCTTCAAACCAAAACCAGCCTGGGCAGTGACCTGGGCTGTGCCACCTCCCAGTCCTCAGTCACTCACAGCCAGAAAAAGGCCCTTGGACCAAATCCAGGGGGAAAACATCAGCTCAGGTTGTGGAGATTTAAGCTGAGCTGTCCCCACGCACTCCTGGGTTGGACATTGGGCTGTTTTCCATGTGGAGCTGCAGTGGAAGAGCCAGAGATCTCAGAGAGAGCCCAAACCATGGGGAAAGGTCACACCAGGAGCAGCTGAGGGCACCTGGAATGGGCAGCTGGAGGAGCTGAGGGAGACCTTCAGGGGCTGCAGCTCCAAACTCTGCTCCTGGCACAGGAACAGCACCAGGGAGCAGCTGGGCCAGGGCAGGAATGAAGGACAGGGCATCCTGATGTGGTCTCTGACCTTCAGCATGAGAGGATGAGAGGAAATGGCCTCAAATTGCACCAGGGCAGGCTCAGATTGGGGATTACAAACAATGTTCCCCTCACAGAGTGGTCAGGCCTTGGGAGGAGCTGCCCAGGGAGGTGATGCAGGCACTGGAAGGGTTCAGGACGAGTCTGGATGTGGCCCTGGGGACAGGGATTGGGGGATGCTGGATGCCCATGGAAATATCTCAGTGACTCTGTGACTCTGGGGTTTTCCTTTAGCCACAAAGGAGCATCCCAGGTGTCCCTCTGCAGCAGGAATGAAGGACAGGGCATCCTGATGTGGTCTGTGACCTTCAGCCATGCAGTTATTGTGATATTTAGACAGGTTTGTAGCAGATATGGATATTTTGGGGCAGCCTGTCAGGATCCCTCTGGCCACAGCCAACACTGCAGCAGCTCAGCTGTTCCTGTGATCCTGTGGGGAAAGATGGGCTCAGCAAACCCAAAGGGTCACACCAGGGGATCAAACCCTAAATGGGGCTCAGACAAACCCAAAGGGTCACACCAGGGGATCAAACACCTAAATGGGGCTCAGACAAACCCAAAGGGTCACACCAGGGGATCAAACACTAAATGGGGCTCAGACAAACCCAAAGGGTCACACCAGGGGATCAAACACTAAATGGGGCTCAGACAAACCCAAAGGGTCACACCAGGGGATCAAACCCAAATGGGGGCAAACCCAAGGGTCCACCGGGGATCAAACCCTAAATGGGCTCAGACAAAACCAAAGGGTCACACCAGGGGATCAAACACTAAATGGGGCTCAGACAACCCAAAGGGTCACACCAGGGGATCAAACCCTAAATGGGGCTAGACAAACCCAAAGGGTCACCCAGGGGATCAAACCCTAATGGGGCTCAGACAACCCAAAGGGTCACACCAGGGGATCCAACACTAAATGGGGCTCAGACAAACCCAAAGGGTCACACCAGGGGATCAAACACTAAATGGGGCTCAGACAAACCCAAAGGGTCACACCAGGGGATCAAACCCTAAATGGGGCTCAGACAAACCCAAAGGGTCACACCAGGGGATCAAACACTAAATGGGCTCAGACAAACCCAAAGGGTCACACCAGGGATCCAACCCTAAATGGGGCTCAGACAAACCAAAGGGTCACCCAGGGGATCCACCTAAATGGGGCCAGACAAACCCAAAGGGTCACACCAGGGGTCAAACCAAATGGGGCCAGACAAACCAAAGGGTCACACCAGGGATCAAACACTAAATGGGGCTCAGACAAACCCAAAGGGTCACACCAGGGGATCAAACACTAAATGGGGCTCAGACAAACCCAAAGGGTCACACCAGGGGATCAAACACTAAATGGAGCCTCAGGATCTCCCAGGAAACCAAAATACCCCAAGGGCTGGCCCACTCAGCACTCAGAGACCCCAAAAGATGCAAGAACTGTTCCATGAGAAGGAAGCAATTCCAAAGGGTTTCCTCAGTTAAAACCCTGGACAGGGCAAGGCATCCAAAGGGCAGAGTTTGTTTCTTGCAGATGATGCAGGGAAGCAATGGAATGTTGGGAGAAGAAGGGATCAAGTGCACTGAGAACCCCTCTGAAGGGAAATGTCTGTGGGGATCATCATTGGTACCAATCCTCTGCTATTCAGGAGAATCACAGAATCGGTCAGGAGGGAAAAGGCTCCAAATCACAGCACAGGGACAGCACCAGGGAGGGCTGGAGCTGGGCCAGGAGGGATTTAGGTTGGATTTTAGGGAAAGGTCTTGCCCAGAGGGTGCTGGCACTGCCCAGGGAATGGACACGGCCCCGAGGCTGCCACAGCTCCAGGAGCCTTTGGCCAGCGCTGCCAGGGATGCCCAGGCTGGGCTGGGTGGGGTCTGGGCAGGGCTGGGGTGGCACTGGGGGATCCCTTCCCACTCAGGAATTCCATCATTATTATTGTTCCATGAGATCAGGAGCATTTTGCTTGGCATTAGTCTCCATTCCAGAGCAATATTAAAGTTCCCACCTTTCCTGCCCAAGACATTTGTCTGCTCCTCCTCCTCCTCCTCCTGTTTAATCATTCCCACCCTGTCTGTCCCTGACCCCCTCCCTGCTCTCCAGACCCAGCAAACCCTGAGCTCAGTGACCTTCAGGGGGACACTGGGAATGGCATTATTCTGGGAAGTTTTGGTTTCAAGAACAGCTGGTAGAGGAGAGGGGTTGAGGGAGGGATAAATTTCACATTATTGGCAGTGATTTCTCAACTTGGGAACTTCCAGGCTCCTTTCTGATTCCTGGGGATTATTCCCACTCAGGAATTCCATGGCTCAGTCCCACCAAGGCCAGCACTGCTGGAAGCTCAGCAAGCTCCAGCAAAGGGAAGATTTAAGCCTCGTTCACATCTCAGATGTGATTTGGGATAAATTCACCTCTTTGTTTTTTTATATATTTTTTTTTTCCACATCTCCCTTCAGCTCCTAGGCAGAGTTTTGCAGGAAGGAATCTCTGTGTGTGTGTGGATGATCCTGAGATGGTTCCCACTGGCATCTGCCCCCCAAAAACCCATCAGGAATTTGAGGAAGGACCTGCTCCTGCCATCCCGCCTTGTCTTAAAAATTGTCAGGGTGTGGGAATGAATGGAAGAGGAAAAAGCAGAGTTCTCAATCTCCTTGGCTCAGCAGAGCTGGACAGAGCTCCAGGAGTGTTGGGGCAACATTCCCAGAGAAAAACTGGGATTGCTGGGGGGTCTGGGCAGGACTGGGGTGGGACTGGAGGATCCCTGTGGGTCCTTCCCACTCAGGATATTCCAACTCCCTCATGTGAGGTCCATCAGCTCCCCATTAGCCTTGAAGGCTGAGGTTAATTATAGTTAATAAATAATAACTAATTATCTATGTCATATGTGCTATAATTAGAGGATGCAACAAGTTAAAGCAATGCTGCCAAGACTGGAGCTGGGATCCCAGGGAATTGTGAAGGATTGTCCCTCACACAGAACATCTGCAGAGCAGGAAAAAGCAGGTGGAATTGCTGATTTCCAAGTGGAAAAGCAGGGAAGGAAATATTGGGATTCCTGTTTGGATGTTGGATCCCTTGGGATGCTGCTCAGGGAGCTCTGCCTCCCTCCAGCCCCAGCCTGAGGTGATTCTGGCACAAGTCTCAGACTAAAAGCTTTCAGTGGGACTAAAATTAAGGTGAGCTTATCTCAGCTAAAGTCTAATGACAAAACTACCCTGTTGAAAGTTCATATTTTCATTTTAAGACCTCAGAAAGCCCAGAGCCCTGAGCTCCCTATTCCAGCAGCCACTTGAGTCACCTCAGAACCTGGCAGAGTTTGGTTTGTTTCCCTTAAAATCCCAACAGCTCCTTTCCTGATCATTCCACAGGGATTGCAGCTTTTGTTTAAACCCACACAGCCTTCATGTGAATGAAAGGAACCCTAAAGGTGCAAACACTGGAAATTTAGAAGCCAGTTTTTAATTTTACTCTTTTTATTTTGTGTCTTCAACACTTGGCACTGGTGACAATGACAATATCAGAAACACAGACCTGTGCAAAGGGAGGTACAGCCTGAACCCTGCTTTGGAAAAGAGGAATGTTATGGAACTGGGGAGGAGGAGACACCCTGTGCTCTGTAGGTACCACAGTGACCTGGCTCGTTTTTTGGGATGGGAATATTTCTAAGAGGTTCCTGAGCAGATCCTCTGGTGTTGATGTGGCACTTGGGGACAGCCTTTGGGGTGATGGTGGCACTGGATAATCCTGGAGGGCTCTTCCCACCCTGATGATTCTGGGATACACCAAGCACTTCAGGGCCCTCTATCCTTGCTGCCTCCTCTCCCTCAGAAATGAAACTGAACTGAATTCTCTTTTCCTCTTTCAAATGTGTTTTTAACCATAAAAACCTTTCTGTGTCCAAGGAAGGCCTGGAGGTGACACTGAGTGCTCTGGGCTGGGGACAAGGTGCCCATGGGGCACAGCTGGCACTCCATGGGCTGGCAGGGCTTTGCCAACCCCAGGGATTTGAGGATTCAGGGAGTTTTTCAGAATTCCAGGTGCCCAGCTGCTCTCCGAAGGAGAAACTGCAGCAAAGCTGAGCTGCTGTCTCCCCCCAGTGTCAGCAGATTTCTCCTGTTCGAGCTGCGGCACAAGAGACTCCCAAAGGTGAAATCACCTGGAAGCTGGGAGAGCTTCCCAAAGGTAAAATCACCTGGAAGCTGGGAGAGCTTCCCAAAGGTGAAATCACCTGGAAGCTGGGAGAGCACAGCTCAAAGTCCCCGCGAACAGCAGGGAACAGCCATGGATCAGTTTGGGGACAGGGCTGGGAACAGCCATGGATCAGTTTGGGGACAGGGCTGGGAACAGCCATGGATCAGTTTGGGAAGGGACAGGGCTGGGAACAGCCATGGATCAGTTTGGGGACAGGGCTGGGAACAGCCATGGATCAGTTTGGGAAGGGACAGGGCTGCACAAGACCTTCTCTTATTCTGGAAATTATTGAATATCCCCCATCCCAAGCTCTGGTGCTACACTGAAATTTAGGAATGGCCTCAAGCAGGAGAAAGGCAGGGCTGGATGGGATATTGGGAGCAAATTCCTGGCTGGGAGGGTGGGCAGGGGCTGGCATGGAATTCCCAGAGCAGCTGGGGCTGCCCCTGGATCCCTGGCAGTGCCCAAGGCCAGGCTGGACACTGGGGCTGGAGAAGCCTGGGACAGTGGGAGGTGTCCCTACCATGGCAGGGCTGGCACTGGGTGATCCTTAAAATCCTTTTCACCCCAAACCACTCTGGGATTCTAAAAATCAAGCTGGAGCAAATTTGAAGTCTTTTACCTGCAAAGATTTTTCTGATTTGGCTGCAGTGTCAGGAATGTGCAGGAGTTTGCAGGATTTCTGAGGAGACCCTCACAGCTCCTTCCTCCATACTCAGAGGCCAAAAAAAGAGCATTAATTCCCTTCTTGCACATCTTTGGCAGGCATGACTTTAAGCCAGAATTGATTGCTTTGGGTGCCAAATGGTGCCCAGTGGCTTTGGTGGTAAATGGGGCTGCAAAGGGAGATTGTGATTTCTGCTCACAAAACAGTAGTTAAAAAGCTAAAAAAAATCCTCATCACTATTATTAATTTTTTTTTCTACAAAAATCTACTCTGGATAGCCTAAAAACTCCAGACTGGGGCTGATATCCAAAAATAACCACTGAGTGCACAGAGCCAAGCCCCTGGTGTCAGCAGAGCTGACAATTCCCTGGGGAGGTTTGGGGCAGTGGCTCCACCAGAATTCCTGAGTTTTCCTCAGGGAGGTGGGCACAGGCTGTGCTCACTGGCACCCCAGGAACTGAATTCAGCCCCCCCAGTTCACCTTGGCATGTACAGGTGAGTGCTGGGAGCAGAGGGGAGCTGCTGCATTCCCCGGGATGCTGGGAATCCCTGAGCCTGGCAGGCCTGGGGCTCTGGAGCAGGGTATTTCTCTAGGATCCAGGGGATTTCTCTAGGATCCAGGGGATTTCTCTAGGATCCAGCAGGATATTGCACAGCAGGACATTTCTCTGGGCTGGGAATGCCTTTCTGCACTGCTTTTGTTCTCCAGTCTCCAAGGAGACAGCAGGAAAAGGGAGATTTGAACATCCCTGCACTTCCAGGGAGCTCCCTGAGCATCCCCTGTGCTCCCTGCTCAGCTGAGGGCTGAGCTCAGGGCTTCTCCAAGGGCTCTCCAGCTTTCTCTTCCCTCCTCTCCCCACTGCACTGGAAAAATTCTGCTTAACTCCCAGAAGGGTCTAGGAATTGTTTTGGAATGGAAATGGGGATGTGAAGGTCCCTGGGGCACTGCCACACCTGAGCCTTTATTGTTGTTCCTCTAATTCTCTGTTAGGAACCTAAATCTGCTCTGGAGCCAGGCTGGGAGAGCTGGGAGTGTCCAGGAGATGGAAAAACTCCAGGGAGAGCTCAGAGCCCCTGGCAGGGCCTGAAGGGGCTCCAGGAGAGCTGCAGAGGGACTGGGGACAAGGATGGAGGGACAGGAGCCAGGGAATGGCTGCCAGTGCCAGAGGGCAGGGCTGGATGGGATCTTGGCAATGAGGAATTGTTCCCTGGCAGGGTGGGCAGGCCCTGGCACAGGGTGCCCAGAGCAGCTGGGGCTGCCCCTGCATCCCTGGCAGTGCCCAAGGCCAGGCTGGACACTGGGGCTGGGAGCAGCCTGGGACAGTGGGAGGTGTCCCTGCCATGGCAGGGGTGGAACAAGGTGATTTTCGGTGATTTTAGGTGATTTTTGGTCTCTTCCAACCCAAACCATTCCAGGATTCCATGCTCAAGTTCTCCAGGATTTGGTGCCACTGCAGAGGCAGGAACAGCTGCCCCAGGCTGAGCAGAGAACAAGGAACCAAAGAGATTTCTCAGGATAAACCTCCTGCCATGAAACTCCCTCTGTGATCTCCATGGGCCCAAGGAAGTCCTGGATGCACCAAGAGCCTGGAGCTGCTCCTCTCCTGGGATCGTCCTCCTGATTCCAGGCAGGCCCCACAGCCTGGCCCTTGCAGGAAGCAGCTGCGGAAGCTGCACTGAGCCCTCCCCATTCCTTCTGCCTCTCCACGAGCCTTGGAGCCTCCCAGGATGCATCCAGAGCATTCTTCTCCTCCATTTTCCCTCAGGAATGTTTTCCTCTTCCATCCCAGCCACCTCCTTGCAGCTGATCCTTCCCAAGTGCCTCCCCTGCAGCTCCAGTCCTTTGAGGAAGCAGCACCCACGTTTATTTCTTAAACAAAGACTTTTTTTATTGCATAAATAGAGGCTCAGCTGCTTTGTACATATAAAAACAGAGATAATTCAGGTGTCACTCTGAGGGTTACCCATCCTTCTTTTCCAGGAAGGCTTCATCCTCCTGGGAAGGGAATCCAAGTGTCAGGAACCTGCAGGGTGGGGACAGAGCAGTGAGAAGAGCAGGCACAGGGGCTCCAGTGTTCACAGGGCACCTCTGGAGCTGTTCCCAGCTCCATGGGGGAATTCCTCCCTCTGAATCCCAGAATTTAGCAAGGACAGGGCCTCTGCTGGGCAGCTCTGGGGAGTGGGAAGGGAATTTCTGTGGAATCAGAGAGGTTTTAACACCAAGGGTGGTGTCACCTGCTGGGCACTGAGGTTTTGTGATGATCCTGGAGCTGTGGGGTTTGCCAAACAGAATTCCCTGGGATAACACTGCACAGAACCTCAAAATCCAGGGCTGGTTTGGGTTAGAGGGATCTTAAAGCTCATCCCATCCACCTCTGCCACAGGCAGGGACATTTCCCACTACCCCAGGCTGCTCCAAGCCCTGCACAACCTTTCCTTTGCCAGGGAAGTGCCCAAAATCTGCCCCAAAGCCAAGTCCTGAATCTGCTGGAAGCAGGAGACTGAAAAACCCCTTTGGTTTCGTTGGGGTTTTTTTTTGTTGTTGTTGTTTTTTTGTTTGTTTTGTTTTGGTTTCGGTTTTTTGTGTGTAAATAGAAAAAACTTTGTTCCCATGGTTATTCCTCATTTCTAGGCACAATTCCCAATCCTTGGGAATAAAGGGAATAAAACACTGACAGGGTGGAAATAAAATTGAGAAAAGATTTTAAGTGTCTTTAGATGGGAGGGGATGACCTCAGAAAGGGAAATAAGATTTTATTTCAATAAAGAGCAACATGACATCAAACTCCCACTGAGCTTCCAAAGGGCAGGCAGGAATAGAATTCCCATTTTGCTGCAGAACAGGGAGAAGTGAAGCAAACTGCTCCAAAAATGACAAGCAAGGCAGGGAATAGAATCCAAGCACCAGGCAGGACTCATTCTGCTCATGGATTTGCTCCAAGAATGCAGGGATTGCTTCAACTTTGGAAACAGAGGGGAGGAACTCGGGAATTTCAGAATGAAAATCCCAAATTTAGGGAATTTTATAATGTTCATTTTACTCTTGCAAGCAATAAAATGTGCATTTTTCTCAGGGAATTCTACATGGTGGATGTTCCAGGGCAGAACCTGTCCCTTTGGGAATTCCAGGTGTGGAATTTGCCCTTTCCAGCTACACCACCCCCAAGCTGTCAATAATTTCACTCCTCTAGAAAGGCTGATTATTTTCTGTCTTTATTTTGTGACTTCAAGCCCAGAGCTCTGATTGCAGCATCCTGCCTGCCTGCTCCCCTGCAGTTATTCCCAATTTATCCCTCTCTTTGTGCATCAGGCACAAAACCCCAGGCAGATAAAACCAGAGAGAGAACATTGTGCTAAAACATCCTCAAACCGGACAGTGGTTCATGCAAGTCCCACAGAAAATGAGAGAGCAAATCCCTGAAACATCCCAAATACCCCAAGAGCTCATTTTGGGATCCAAAATCCAAATCAATCCCACTGGGATAAACAATGTCCAAGCCCAGGAGCTGGGATCAATTCCACACCTGAGGCACTCTTCACTCATCCTTCTTCTCTGCTTCTGCTTTCAGTTTCTCCTCACGTTCCCTCTTCAGTTTCTCCTCAATTTTCTTGCTCTGGTACATTTTGACTCCAGCAAAGGCCAAGCAAAGGATCAATGTTTTAGCTGCCAAAATGTACATCAGCAGTGGGAAGTTCTCCAGAGCCTGGAATGCCAAAGAATCTGTTTAGGCACTTCTGGGACACTTGGACAATTAAAATCTAATTTATAGCGATGCTCTGAATCTTCCATTCCAATATTAATGCTCCTCTCTCACCATGGTTTTTATTTGTGTGGGAAATGAAACCAGGCAAAGCAACAAAGCAAAAAAAAAAAACCCTTTCCCTCAAGTCCTGAACTCCTTTTGCTCATTTTCCAGCAATATTTGCACCATCTGGAGTTGAAAAACGAGAAGAGCCGGGTATTTTAGGGAAATTGTGAAAGTGGAAAAGCTGCTGAAGAATCCTCACAAGTGAAGGATCCCTGGGGATCAGCTCTCAGATGGGATCCCCAAAAACACTCCAGGAAATCTTAATTCACAGCAATTCTGTAATGAACCTGCTGCGAAATGGAAGGGGCAGATAAATGAGTTTAAACTGGGAGAAAAGTGAAAAATCCAAGGATTGCTGAATGCCTGCAATTGCACAGAGTGTTTCAATGCTATAAAAATATAAACTTGGAGAGGAAAATCCAATGGGAATGAGTGGTGGGCACTGAGCAGGCCCCCAGGGATGGGGTGGGGTTGTGGGGTCTGTGCAGGGCCAGGCCTTGGACTGGGTGATCCCTGTGGGTCCCTTCCCAGCAGGATATTCCAAGGTTCTGTGGTGAATCTGTGAACTTGGAATTCACCCTGTTCCCTCAGGATCTCCCAGAGCTGTCAGGACACATCACAACTCTGAATTTAGGCCAAGCCTTGTGTCCCTACACCAGCAGGGAGCTTGGAAAAACAGCACCAGGCTCTGTCCATGTCCCCACAACCACAGAGGCAGCAGCTCTGCAACACCAGGGCAGGGGAAAAGTTTGATTTAATGAGCTCAAATTGTTAATTACAGAGTCATGGAATGGTTTGGGCTGGAAAGGATTTCAAAGTTCCTCCAGTTCCACTGGCAGGGACACCTTGCACTGTCCCAGGCTGCTCCAACCTGGCCTTGGGCACTGCCAGGGATCCAGGGACAGCCCCAGCTGCTCTGGGAATTCCATCCCAGGGAACAATTCCTCATTGCCAGGATCCCATCCAGCCCTGCCCTCTGGCACTGGCAGCCATTCCCTGTGTGCTGTCCCTGCATCCCCTGGAAATTGTCTCTCTCCAGCTTTCCTGGGGCTCCTCCAGGCCCTGCAAGGCCACCCTGAGCTCAGCCCAAAGCTTCTCCTGTGCAGGTGAACAATGCCAGCTGTGCCAGCCTTTCCTCCCAGCAGAGCTGCTCCATCCCTCTGCCCATCCTGGAGCCTCCATGGACTTGTTCCAACAGCTCCATGCAGGAGGAACCTGTTCCAACACTGTGGTGCCTGACACAATGACCCCAAAACCCCCAAAAAACACAGTGGGAGAAATTCCCCTCCAGTAACAAAAGCAGCTGAGGGAAGAGAAAAACCTGGGAAGAGGAAAGGCAGGAGCAGCAGGGATGAGCAGAGCTCTGGAGAGCTCAGGTCCAACATGGGCAAGGAAGGACAAGAAGAAATCCCCTGTCCCTGAGAGTGTGGGGGTCAAAGAACCCTCCCCTGGGAAAGGAACCATCAGATCCCACCCAACACATCCCCCATGGAAAGAGCAGCAATCCCTGCTCTGGGAACCTGCCCCAGCCTCACCTTCCAGTTAAAGGCCACCATCTCAGCTGTGGGGTGCCCCAGGACTGGGGGGGGTCACACTCCTGGAGGCACAGGGCAGGGCAGGAGCATCTTGGAGACACAGAAAATAAAGCAGAATGAACTCTCGGAAAAATGGGAAATAAAAAAAGCAGAATTAACTCTTGCAGAAATGTAAAAAAAAAAAAAGCAGAATTAACTCTTGGAGAAATGGAAAATAAAGCAGAATGAACTCTTGGAGAAATGGAAAATAAAGCAGAATTAAGTCTTGGAGAAATGGAAAATAAAGCAGAATGAACTCTTGGAGAAATGGAAAATAAAGCAGAATTAACTCTTGGAGAAATGGAAAATAAAGCAGAATGAACTCCTGGAGAAATGGGGAAAACAAGCAGAATGAACTCTCGGAGAAATGAAAACAAAGCAGAATGAACTCCTGGAGAAATAGAAATGGAAAGAGAATTAGGCAAGCTGCTAATTAGCCCACCCTGCCTGGGAGGGGCTCATCCCCAGCAACCCCCAGTGAGCTCAGGGCCTTTCTGGGGCTCAGTGACAGGAGCAGCACAGGGCTGAGACAGCCCAGAGCAGGTGCTGGGGCTGCAATTCCACACCCTGGCAGCTGCCCCATGGAAAACATGGAAACCAGGGCTGCCTTTGGAAGCTGAGCTGTGTGTGCTCCCCCTGCCCGCCTCTGCTGGGACTGAGGGACACTCAGGAGCTGCCTTGGAGCTTCTTTGAGGGTTTCCAAGCCCACCTGCTCTGTTTGGAGCCTGAACATCGAATTAATCCCCAAATTTCTCAGTCCTCTGTGATTGATAAATTTAATTCTCCATACTAACAGTTTATAAATGTAGAGGTTAGCAAGGCAAGCAGTCCCTGGAGCCCTGAGTGCTCACCAACCATTCCAGAGCTGAATTCCTGGGATGAAAAGGCTGCAGCACACACAGCACTGCCCTGGGCTCTCTGCTCAGCTGCTGGAATCCAAATTAACCCCTGGAGGCCTTTCCTGTCCATGGAACAGGAGTGGAAAAGCAGGAGGGAACACTCCAGCACTGTGAAAAGCTGGGCTGAAAAAATCAGCACCACACCAGAGAGCAGCTGCTGAGCTCCCTGCAGAAATTAAATGTTCTTGCAGCTCCTGTCCTGCTCAGTTTCTGGGGAGATTTTCTAATTTCTCCAGCCAGAGCATCCTCTCCTCTCCTCTCCTTTTCCCTCTCACCCTGCTGAGACCCCTCTGGAAACATTCCCATTCCTCCAGAGTGACCAAGATCCAGCTGTACCAAAGCCCTGGAGTGGCAGCCACCAGCAAACTCCTGTTCATCAGTCACAGTTCCTGTGCTGATCCTGTTGTGCAGCTCCTTCTCCTGCTGAGGAAATGTCAGGGTGGTTGTGAAGGGAGTCACTGCTGTTACACCTCCAAGAAAATATTTTCACTTCATGGAATCATGGAATGGTCTGGGTTGGAAGGACCTTGGAGATCATCCCCTGCCATGGCAGAGACACCTTCCACTGTCCCCAGTGTCCAACCTGGCCTTGGGCACTGCCAGGGATCCAGGGGCAGCCCCAGCTGCTCTGGGAATTCCATCCCAGCCCTGCCCACCCTGCCAGGGAACAATTCCTCATTCCTAAAATCCCACCCAGCCCTGTTCTCCTTCAGCTTGAGGCCATTCCCTGTGTCCTGTCCCTCCATCCCTTGCCCAAAGTCTCTTGCCATGTTTGCTGTAATCCCAGAACGATTCCCAGAGCTGCCACCTGTGCTGCTCTGTCCCCACAGTGTCCTGTGCAGTGGGAATGTCACTGCTCCCTCCAATCCAGGCTGGATTCCCACATCCCACCAGCCTCCAGGGCCAAACACTTCTCCCCCTCTCATCTCCTGGCTTTTCCAGCCTCCATCTGATCACAGCCCTTATAAAATCCAGTGGAAACCTCAGGACTGAAAAAAGCAGCACGGGGCAGGAAGAACAAAGTGGGAAGAGGGGAGAAAGTGGGGAAAGGGGAGGATTGTAAAGCCCAGAGCAGCTGGGGCTGCCCCAAGGCCAGGTTGGACACTGGGGCTTGGGGCAGCCTGGCATTAGTGCAAGGTGTCCCTGCCCATGGAGGCTGGATGGGCTTTGAAATCCCTTCCCATCCAAACCATGCCGGGATTTTAGGATTCCCTTCACACTTAAAAAACACCATTTATGAGCACTGAGGTCATCAGTGCAAGAGCAGAAAGCCCCAACACCGCTTTTTCAAGGCTGGGATATCTTAAATCAACAGCTGGAATGGAGTGTTTGCCTTTCCTGAGGAGATAAGGCACAGAAAGGAGCAGGGAACACATCCACAGGCAGGCATTGTTCCCTCCCCAGGGAAATGCAGGCAAGCCCAGGGCCTGGGCCCCACACAAGGGCACTGCACCCTCCCCTCACCTGCTCCCGTGTGCAGCCACGTGAGGAGGGGCAGCAGCACCAGGCTCTGCCTGTATTCCCTGAGAGATGCTCCAGAGCTGGGATAAAACAGCCCCAGGCTGGCAGGGATTCCCTGGGACTGCACTGCCAGGTCCCCTCTGCAGTTTTATGTAGCCCCCCCACATTTCTCTTCACAGAGAAAAGCAAGGCACAGTTCTTCCCAAGAACATTTCTGGGTTTCATATTGTCTGAACCTCAGAGAAAGGAAAAACAATTCTTATCTCATTTGCTGTGCCTGTGTTTGTGCAAAAGCAGAATGCAATATGGAGATGGTTTACCCAAAGTGATGGTGTTTTGTTTCCTTGGCCTGTCAGGGCCAGGTGTGTGTGTGTGTGTGTGTCAGGACTGCTGGGTGACAGTCACAGATTCTGGGCAGTGTGTGCAGGGTTGAGTGCTTGGCAGATTCAGTTTTAGATGTACAGAATAATACATAATAATAATTATTATAATTAATATTATTATTCATGTATATATAATAATATATATAATATAATATAATAATATAATATAATATAATATAATATAATATAATATAATATAATATAATATAATATAATATAATATAATATAATATAATATAATATAATAATACTATAGTATAATAAAGTAATTAATTAGCCTTCTGACATCCATGGAGTCCTCCTCATCATTCCTCCTTGGTCAGGGCCCTCACAGCATTGCTATAGTTTTATTCCTTTATTCCTTATAGTTTTAATTTCTTTTATTCCTCCTTTTCTAACAAATGCCACCGTGGGTGCCCCTGGATCCCTGGCAGTGTCCCAGGCCAGGCTGGATGGGGCTGGGAGCAGCCTGGGACAGTGGGAGATGTCCCTGCCCATGGCACTGGATGGGCTTTAAGGTCTCTCCCAGCCCAAACCATGCTGGGATTTTGGGATTCTGGGCTCTGTGTGCAGCCTTATCCCAGGGAATTCTGTCTGGTGAAGCAGATCAGACTCCTGCAGATGGGAAAGAGGAGAGGGTCTGGGCAGATCCCACCTTCCAGCAATTCCCTGTGAACCTCAAATCCTCTGGGATCCTCTGCAGGCACAGCAGGCTCCTTGCAGAGGGTTGTGTCCCTCATCCCAGAGTTTGGGATTAGCCCTGGTTCCAGCCCCAGGATCTCTGCCCAGCTCAGCCCCACAGCTGTGCCTGTGCTGCAGCAGGGAACTGAACCCCAGCCTGGATTGCAGCTCCAGCCCTCCCCAGAAGCACAGCCCAGCCCAGGCTCTCAGGGCATTGTCTGCAGAGCAGGGACAGCCCCCAGGCACCACAGAACATCCCCAGAACACCCCCAGCATCCAAACCCCCTGGAGCTGTCCTGGCAGGCTGCACATCTCACCCTGCCTGCCAAGAGCTCCAGCATTCCCACAAAATGGGGCTGGAGATGTTCCTTGGGGATTGCTGGACAACTCCAGCCATGAGGCCTTGGAAAGCTCCGAGCTACTGAATTATGAGTGCACTTAAATGTGACATTTCTGAGCTAGAAAAGGGTGTCACTCACCAAGGCCAGGCTGGATGGGACTCTGAAGGTGTCCCTGCTCATGGCAGGCTTGGAATGACATAATCTTTAAGGTCCTTTCCAACTCACACCTGATTCTGATTCTGATTCTGGATCAACTCAAGGTTCCAACTCAAGCAACATCAAAACAATTGAAAAAACGATCAAGATCTTCATACCTGATGAAGCAGAAATTAAAATATGAGTGATTCCTCTGGCAGCTCCTCACATACTCCAAACTCTGGAAAACAGGAACAGAGCAGATGGGATGTTTCGTTCACATTGGCTGGATTAAAATCAAACCAAACCCAGAAATGCCAGGGGCACATCAGACTCTTCCACCATGGTATCACAAAGATGATCCCAAAATTGGAGCCCCTCTGCTCTGGAAAGAGGCTGGAGAACTGGGATTGTCCAGCCTGGAGAAGGAACAATTCCAGGGAGACCTTAGAGCCCCTTCCAGTGCTAAAAAGGAATGAGAGGGACTTTTTATATGGGCAGAGACTGCTAAGACAAGGGGCAATGGCTTTAAACTGCCAGAGGGCAGAGCTGGATGGGATATTGGGAATTACGGAGGGTGGGCAGGCCCTGCACAGGGTGCCCAGAGCAGCTGGGGCTCTGCCCTAGGCTGGAGCAGGAGGAAGGGACTGGGGAACAAGGAGGGAGGGTGGAAAGCAAGAAAAGCAGGGGGTGGAGAGCAAGGAAATGGGGCTGAAGAGAAAGGAGGGATACTGGAGAACAAGGCATGGGGGCTGGAGAAAAAGGGGAGAATAAGGGGGGGGGCTGAAGAGAAAGAAAGAGAGTGGAGAACAAGAATGGAGGGCCTGGAGAGGACGGAAGGAGATGAAGAACCAGGAAAGGGGGCTGGTGAATAAGGAGGGAAAGGTGGATATCGAGTAAGGGGGCTGGAGAGCAAGGAGGAGGCTGGACAACAACGGAGCAAGGGGACTGAGAGCAAGGGCGGGTGGAGGGCAAAGAGGGGGGCTGGAGATGGAGGAAAGCGGGGTGAGCAACACGGAAGGGACTGGAGAGAGGGAAGGGAGGGTGGATTAGACAGGAGGGGGGTTGGAGAGAGAGGACGACGCCTGGAGGGCAAGGAGGGGGTGGAGAGGGTTCAGGGGAAGGCCAGGCCGGGCAGGGCAGGCAGCGGGCCCGGCCCCGGAGAGCGGCCGAGGCTGCGGGGAGCGGAGCGCTCGGGGCCGGCGGCGATGCGGGCCGGGGTCCGCCGGAGCCCCGCGGGGCCGTGAGGGGAAGAAAGGGAGGAAGGGAAGAAGAAAGGAAGGGGCCCAGGCCGCTCCTACCTACAGGCGGCCATGGCAGCGGGGGCGGCGCTCCCTCACGGAGCTCCCGGCAGCGGCAGCGCCGAGCCCGGCCGGGGCCGCTCCGCCCGCTCGGCTGCCGGGCTGGGCATGGCCGTGCTCCGCTTTTCTCCCTCGGAATTAACAGTTCTGCCATAAAACAGCTCCCGCAAGGACCGCAGCGAGGTCCCGGAGACCCCCGTGCCCAGCTGGGGATCAGGAGAGGGACTGGATGGGATATGGTTGGGGTTGGGAATGGGGATGGGATTGTGCCCCACAGGTGATTTCCCACCTGCAGAGCTGCCCCAGGCCTGGGCCCAGCCCAGGGAGGAGCTGGAGCTGCTGCAGAGAGCCCAGAGGAGGCTCCAGGATGAGCAGAGGGCTGGAGCAGCTCTGCTGGGAGGAAAGGCTGGCACAGCTGGCATTGTTCACCTGCACAGGAGAAGCTTTGGGCTGAGCTCAGGGTGGCCTTGCAGGGCCTGAAGGAGCCCCAGGAAAGCTGGAGAGAGACAATTTCCAGGGCATGCAGGGACAGCACACAGGGAATGGCCTCAAAGTGAAAAATTACAGGTTTAGATCAGATATTAGGAACAATTTCCTCCCTGGCAGGGTGGGCAGGGGATGGCACAGGGTGTCCCTGGATCCCTGGCAGTGCCCAAGGCCAGGCTGGACACTGGGGCTGGGAGCAGCCTGGGACAGTGGGAGGTGTCCAGGTTGCTCCAAGCCCTGTCCAGCCTGGCCTTAAACATTTGCAGGAATGTGGAGTCCACATCCTCTCTGTGGGCAGCTTGGTCAGGGCCTCACCACCCTCACACTAAAGAATTTCTTCCTAACATCTGACATAAACCTGCCCTCTTTCAATTTAAGGCCATTTGCCACTGTCCTATCAGTACATTTCTATGTGAGAAGTCCCTCTGCAGCTCTCCTGGAGCCCCTTCAGGCCCTGCCAGGGGCTCTGAGCTCTCCCTGGAGTTTCTCCTGTCCAGGTGAGCTCCCCCAGCTCTCCCAGCAGCTCCACCTTTGTCTGGTGTTGATCCAGGGGCAGCTCTGCAGGTGAGGTCTCACACGAGCAGAGAAGACAATCCCTTCCTTCAGCCTGCTCCTTGTGCTTCTTTTGCACCTCCAGCACATCTGGAGCGTGATGACATCAGCTCAAATCTCAAAATCTGTGTCCAAGACAAGCCAAAGGCTCCCAAAGAAAAGAAGCTCTTTGTCATTTATTATTTAACAAGAGTGAAAATAGGAATCAGATCACTAAAAAGGAGCTGGGAGTGAGTGTGTGCAGGTATCAGGTCCCTCCTGTGATTCATTCCCTAATTGCTTCTTCAGTCAATGTGTGGAGACTGGAGATTTTACTGGATATATTCAGCTTATTTTTAAAGTGGTTTTAAGTCACACAGTTTGGATCTAAATCGGCACTTTTGACCAGCGCTGATTCACAATTATTCTTAGGTGGGAACATCCAGATCTGCTTGTGGATTTTAAAAATGCTTAAATAATCAAGTTATCCCTGTCATGGCTTTATTTTCC